>UESW01004831.1:153103-184270 GCA_900491605.1 Calamus simplicifolius | reverse complement strand
TGACATTTCATAGTAGCTCCAAGAAGAAGACTGGCCTTTTGGAGCAAGTGTACTCAGATGTGTACGGACCCATAAGGGAGAAGACCTTAGGAGGAGCCTTATATTTCGTCACATTTATAGATGATGCTTCCAGAAAGGTGTGGGTTTTTGTTTTAAAGTTCAAGGACCAGGTGGCAGCAGTTTTTGAGTTTTTTCACAGGCTTGTGGAGAGGCAGACAGGAAAGAAGTTGAGATGCATTCGTACAGACAATGGGGGAGAGTACATAGGAGTCTTTCACCAGTACTGCAGAGCACAAGGCATTAAACATGAGCAAACAGTGCCAAAGACTCCACAGGAGAATGGAGTAGCTGAGAGAATGAATAGGACAATAGTGGAGAGAGTCAGGTGCATGCTCTCCCAGTCCAAGTTGCCCAAGAGCTTTTGGGGGGAGGCAGTCCAGACAGCATGTTATTTGATAAATAGATCTCCCTCATCAGCTCTAGATGGAGAGGTGCCAGAGAAGGTGTGGACAGGCAAGAATGTCAGATATGATTATCTAAGGATTTTGGCTGCAGGGCATTTGTGCATGTGCCTAAGGATGAGAGGACAAAGTTAGATGACAAGACAAGACAATGTATCTTTCTGGGGTTTGGTGATGAGCAGTTTGGCTATAAGC
Source organism: Calamus simplicifolius (assembly GCA_900491605.1). Lineage (NCBI taxonomy): Eukaryota > Viridiplantae > Streptophyta > Magnoliopsida > Arecales > Arecaceae > Calamus > Calamus simplicifolius. The sequence continues at coordinate 183,614 of UESW01004831.1, read as the reverse complement.
TGTGGGACCCAGTTGATAGGAAGGTAGTCAGGAGCAGAGATGTCATATTCTATGAGGATCAAACCATAGAAGACATCAAGAGGGCAGAGCATCAGTCTGAGTCAGATATGTATGGCCTAGTAGATATAAAGCCTGTCAGTCCTCCAGCAGTTCATGCGGATGAGCCAGAGAAATAGCCAGTACAGGGTGCAGATGAGCAGCAGCCTACACCTATTGAGGATACAGATCAGGAGATTCAGATCCCTGAGGAGGAGCTACCGACAGAGGTGAGGAGATCCACGAGAGCAAGGCAACCATCTAGTCGGTATTCAGTGCATGAATATATCATGTTGACAGATGCAGATGAGCCAGAGTCATATGAGGCGGCCCATGTCAGTGAGCAGCGGGAGCAGTGGCAGAGAGCTATGCAGGAGGAGATGGACTCTCTTCTGCATAATCATACATATGACTTGGTAGCTAGGCCCAAGGGAGAAAGGTACTCAGAAACAAGTGGGTCTACAAGGTAAAGACAGAAGAGAAAAGCTCACAGCCTAGATATAAAGCACGACTAGTTGTGAAGGGCTTTGCACAAAAGAAGGGAGTTGATTTCGATGAGATATTTCTCCAGTAGTGAAGATGACCTCAATCAGGACGGTGTTAGGATTGGCAGCTAGCATGAACATGGAGGTAGAGCAGTTGGACGTGAAGACAGCATTCTTGCACGGTGACTTAGAGGAAGAGGTTTATATGGAGCAGCCTGAAGGTTTCAAGGTGAAAGGCAAGGAGCACATGGTGTGCAGACTCAGAAAGAGTCTGTATGGTCTCAAGCAGGCCCCAGCAGTGGTACAGAAAGTTTGAGGCTTTCATGGTACAGGTTGGTTATAAAAGAACAACCACAGATCATTGTGTCTTCATTAGAAGGTTCCCTGGAGGTGATTTTATCATCCTTCTCTTATATATGGATGATATGTTGATTGTTGGGCAGGACTCCAGCAAGATTGCCACACTGAAGAAGGAGTTAGGGAAAGCCTTTGATACGAAGGATATGGGGCCAGTGAAACAAATATTGGGGATGCATGTATTCAGGGATAGACAAGCATGCAGGTTATGGTTGTCCCAGAAGAAATACATAGAGAAGGTGCTTCAGAGATTCAGCATGAGCAATGCCAAGTCAGTGGCATGTCCACTAGCTGGACACTTCAAGCTGAGTTCAGAGCAGAGCCCAGCCTCAGAGGAAGAGAAGCAGGAGATGAAGAGAGTCCCTTATGCCTCAGCCGTGGGTAGTCTTATGTATGCTATGGTCTGTACCCGACCAGACTTAGCATATGCAGTTGGCTTAGTGAGCAGGTTCCTAGCGAATCCAGGAAAGGAGCATTGGGCACAGTCAAGTGGATCATGAGGTACTTGAGAGGTACAACTAGCTTGAGTCTTTATTATGGACAGGGAGAACCTGTGTTACAGACATATACAGATGCAGATATGGTAGGAGATGTTGACTCCAGGAAGTCCACATCCGGTTACTTGGTTACATTTGCAGGAGGTGCAATTTATGCAGTCCAAGTTACAGAAGTGTGTTGCATTATCGTTCACAGAGGCCGAGTACATAGCAGTGACAGAAGGATGCAAGGAGATATTGTGGCTGAAGAGATTTCTTCAGGAGCTGGGTGTTAGACATGATACTTATGTGGTCTATTGTGACAATCAGAGCACTATTCACCTGAGCAAGAATACGACTTTTCACTCCAAGTCGAAGCACATTGATATGCGTTATCACTGGATCAGACAGGTCCTTGGAAGAGAAGCAGTTGCTGTTAGAGAAGATCCATACAGATGATAATGGGTCAGATATAATGACAAAGTCATTACCTATCAAGAAGGTTGAAGCTTGTAGAAAGAAAGCAGGCTTGGTGGATTTCCCCACGTAGTCGGGAGGGGGAGATATTGTTGGGTGCTCCCTCTACGTGGGGAGGGAACCGGCCCATGATAACAAACTGCATCACAGTTTGTTACGGAGCTGTTTTCAAAAAGGGAAAAGAAACCTGAAAATAAAGTAGGGGAGAGAGATCCGTATGTGGTAGATACGAGAGAAGAAAAATCCCAGATTGGGGGGAGAGAGCTGTGTGCGGCCTGAGAGAGATCCAGAGAAGCCCAGGCTTGGGAGAAATCCTGTGCAACCTCAGGAGGTCGATACGGACGAGTCTGAGAGCAGATTTGGGGGCACGGAAGAGCAACCACACGTTGGTGAGATCCTTCTTGTACCCACATCAACTATTATTTTAAGTTCGAAGTGTTTCCTAATTTTTGGGCAAAAGAAATTAGGAGAAAAGTTGTAATCTTTTATTAAGATTAGTGAAGTGCTCTCGGAATTTGTCCCGTGGTTTTTCCCTTTCACATTGGAGGGGTTTTCCACGTAAATTTGGTGTTTTTGTGTGGTGTTTATTTTTATTCCGCATATTCTGTGATTGTGGTAGATCGGTATATTTTTCTGTGATTGTGCACGCATAGTTTTTTCATTAAAACACGTTCCGCATATTTGTTCTGAGGGTGATTGAGGGTGTATTCCCAACAAGATAAACCATAATCAATCAACGAACAAAAGAAAATAATGAACAATGGAATCAAAATTACCTTGATATTACGAGACTCTCTTCCTCCCTCTCTCTCTCTCTCTCTCCCCCCCCCCCCCCCCCTACGACGTCAAAGTTCAAGCAGCTTCTGGTGAGACGGACGGACGATATTGCGTGCAATGACGATGGATTAAAGAGAGAAGGGACAAGGCTGCTCTGCTCGAACTGAGAGCTAGGGCACGATATCGTGGGAGGCCGAAAATCTGGAGGGAGAAGGGACAAGAGCGATGAAGCCAGATGATCGGGGGAGAAGAAAAATCGGGAGGGAGCTAGGGCACAGAGAGGAGCGCGAAGCGGCATGGAGAAGAAAACGGGAGCTAGGGCTTTTATTCCCGATGGGAGGAGTAATTCGAGGGGTTGAAATCCCGTAACCTGCCGACGCTTATAAGCGTCGTTATGTGCCGACGCTTTTTTATCTGCCGATGCTTATAAACATCAGCAGGCTGCCGATGCTATTTAAAAGCGTCGGTAAGTTACGGGATATCCCGACGCTTCTACCTAGCGTCGGAAAAAAAGAGTTGGGATATGGATATTTTACTATAGTGTATGTACATACAAGAAAAAGAAAAATAAGAGGAAGAAAAAAAAAGGGCAAGAAAGTATGTGGAGTTCATGTTTAGATTGCGTCATGTGAAATATATGTTTGTTTCTTCGTTTTAGTTTTAATTGAACGTTAACTACTACTTTTTCTTCTTCTTCTTCTTCTTTTATTTTTTTTATTTTTATTTTTTTACAGACGAATAATCACATCAATTTAAGATGAGTAAACCTGATATATCAGAATACATATTTGGGTAAAAATAATAGAGCAAGAATGATTCTATCTCCAACTTAAAAAATCAGAGTGATAGACCACCCTGACAGCAATTAAATCAGCTGCTGAATTGACTTTTCGATAGATATGCCGAATCTGGCACTATAAATGCCTTGAAAAATAGATCGGATATTGCAAATCAAGGGGATGATGGTAGGCAAATAGTCACTAGAATTCTGACGAAGCCAGCGGATCACAGTCATAGAATCTTTCTCAATAATAAGTTCATGGGTGTTTAGGTACCGAATGGCATAAAAAATAACAGTTCATGCAGCATGTAACTCAGCAAATGGCACTGAAAAATCAAGAAGATCAAATCCTTCATCTACCAACATCGCATGCCATCTGATCCATGGATCATAAAAAGTCAATCCAGCACGTCTACGGTGAACCTTAACCTCTTTTGGGCACGTTAGTTTGTCATTTAATTCATGTATTTCAAGGGAGAGGAGCTGAAATAATCAAATAAACACGCCAGCCAACTGAGGAAGCGTCTCCGTCACGTTACATGATGTCGAAAATAAATATATAATTGATCGGACGAAGAATCATAACCATGCCTTCTTCCTATTTGCGCTCAGCTCACGCGGTCTATCTTAAGGCATGTCAACGTTCCTGCTTTTGAAGTCGGCATATGAGTCTCCGTCCGTTGCCATATATGACTGCAAAGCGGAAACCACTTGAGAAATGCTTTGAATTCCAAAGTGACCGACACAATTAATGCCTATTATTCTTTATATTTAGACATCACGGGATTCAAATCTAGGAAGAATTGCTGGGAGAAAAAAAAAAAAAAAAACCCATCAAAATTAACCGTGATATTCGCTTAAACTGTTCAAATCCAATGTCAAAAATAAATTACAGGGTCAAAATTGGTTGTGTGTTTAAGGACCCCACCCAAGATACATGCAGCAGCCTCCAAGGAGATCGATCGCATTGATGGTTTCCCATCCTTAAGAGAGACTGCAATGGTGCATGTGGTTATCGATCTCATGGTCAAAAGGGCAGCTGAACTCTTTTGAATTCCACGTCAAAACTAGACCCTAGTGTACATTATATATTATCTTTTTGCTTTGTAGTTCTGTGGTGGTACGTAGGAGATAATATGATCGACCTTTAGGCTTCAAAGACTTTGATCACAACATCTTGAGCTGGTTGAGCCTGTTTCTTTTGTCAAGAAACTTTGTTTTACTTTCTTTGTAAAAAGAGCTCATACTTCATCTAATGTGGCATCCTGAGAGATGCAGAGTGACACCTATTAGGGAGCATTTGCTGTATATATGATTCATTTTTAGTTGGTTGTGCGATTTATGTAAAGTAACAACTTCTGGCATGAAAAATAGGTGCAATTCTTTATATTAAAATCATGTCTCATTATCTCTTTGTCGAGGTTCCTCCCAAAGCTTATAGATTTCATTAGTTAAAGACTAACTTTTGAAAAATAAAGTTGATCGAACCTCATGCTGACCTTATTTCCTCTAACTCTATTAATTAGGATTTTATAAATTCACACTCAGTAGTACTAATTACTTAAGAATTTAAACTTATAAGCATTGCAAGCCATAACTGTTATCCATTAGAATGCTTATAATACGATACATCTCCATGAAGTATACTGGCTGATCTAGACTGTTTCAGCCGGGCCTCGCAACAATAGTACTTGTCTGATTGCTTGTGAATTGATGCTTTATGCCAATACTAAGGATTTTACTATTATAATCAAATTTATAAATTCTAATAACACTCAGTCAAATAGTAGCGATCAATTACAAATTTATAATTTAAGAATTTAATTTAACTTATAAGCATTGCAGATGCCATTTGCACCATCTGTTATCTATATATGTCATTAGAATGATTATAATTTTCTCATTCACATATGGCAAGCAGTGAGAGCAGGTTATTAGCTTTTATCATGAGTGGAAGAGATGGTCTTTCTTCGTCCAAGCATACTTTTGATTGAACTCAAAATCTCAAAACCATGAATACCATACATGACCTTTTCAAGAGGAGAGTGAAATTTAGGTAGGAATGCAAAATTTTTATTTTTATGAGATTTTGTGATCTAAAAGCTCTCTTCCTTTGTCATCTTTTTTGTGATTTTTAATTTTTTTGTCTCTATTTGAAGAATTTATCCATGAATAACCTATTAAGGTTTTCAAACTGGCTAGGAGCTAGAAGATGACATAACTATTATTTTTTTTATTTTTTTATTAAAAATTAAAAGCTTTTTAAGTGAAAATTTAAAAATTAAAATATTTTAGTCAAATGACTGTGACAAGCACTTGTCCAACAAAGAGCCACATATGCTTAGAATATGAGATAGAAATAGTTGAATCCAATGAAATCGCATGTATCGTATCTGACAATCTAAAATCATGCTAATCAATATTGATTGATTAAACTATTTTGATTGAACCAAATAATATTATAATTAATTATTAATTTAATAATATAAAATAATAAAATTAAATATTAAATTATAAAAAAATTTTTAAAACTTTTGTATTTGTTCAAATTTTTTTAAAATTTATATAACATAATATTTTTGTTTAAATTTTATAATTTAAATCAATGAAACTAATTAAGTACAAATTAAGATAAAAAAGTTAAAATTTTTTAAAAAAATTAATCGTAAAATTAAAATTAAAAATTAAAATTAAATTAAATTTTTAAAATTTAGATCGATTCAATTGGATTTTCAAAACCATGATGCTAACAACGTTTATCTTTCCTCTTTTACCCTCATTCGGATATTTTAATAATTTTAATAAAAAACTTGTGTGCAATGGTGCAGATTGTGCGATAATTGATCGTGTATACGGTGGTTTCGAGTGTTAAAAATAATTTTATTTTTTACGTTTTGTATGGCTATGCGGTCGAAGCCGACCCACACTTGCAATGCGCGCTTCTGCACGAGATGCGGCGCAGAACGACGGAATAAGCTAGCTTCCCTCCTGCCAAAAATTTAAAAGACGATCAAAAATCGTATCGTATCGTATCCCTTCCCCTTCCTTTTATAAATACGACCCCCTCTCCCCCCCATTTCGCTCCAAGACCAGATTTTTAACTCGATATCGTCTCCCATGGCCACCGATTCGTATACGGCAGTGGCGGAGCCACCACGATAGAGGAACTCCACGATGACGTCCTGACGAGGGCGCTTCGGCTCCTGGACGGACCGGCGCTGGCGGCGGCGAGCTGCGCCACCGCTCGCCTCCGGTCGCTTTCCACCCAGCCCCACCTCTGGCGCGACCTCTGCTTCGCCACCTGGCCCTCCCTCCGCTACACCCGCCTCCTCCGCCTCCTTCCCGCCTTCCCCCACTCGCACCGCTCCTTCTTCTTCGACGCCCACCCCTTCCCCTCCCCCGCGTCTCCACCGACGGAAGCGGCGGTGGCCGCCTTACGGAGCTCATCTCTGCCGTTGATCTCTACCACGACGGCGCCCCGCTATTCTCTGCGTCGTGGAGACGGAAACCACCACTCGCTGGTTCCAAGGCGCTCCATTTCGGATCGACGCCCTCAACCAGAAGGACCCGATGGCGGCGACGCTAGTGATCTCGCCGGCAGGATTAACCCTGAGCTGGGTCGTGATCGATCCGGTCGGTCTCCGGGCAGTGAACCTATCGAGCCGGCGGCCGGTGGCGGTGGACCGGCGCTGGCACATGGGGGAGACCCGGCTTCGGTTCGCGACGGTTTTGGAGGCGGGGGGCACGGTTTTCTCGGCTGGAGTGGTTGTCACGTGCCGGGAGGAGACGGGGCACGTGAGGGAGTTGAGTTTGACCGTTGAGAACATGGACGGCGTTTGCTTGAATGGGAGCGACGGTTTGGGAATTCTGAGGGCCGTCTTAGAGAACGAGAGGAGGGGGGAATCGGAAGGGCAAACGAGTAGGAGATACGAGGAGTTTGTGAGCGCGAAACGGCAGCGAATGGAGCGGAGGGCGAGGAGGGAAACGATGCTGGAAACGTGCTGCACCATCGTCGGGGTCTCGGTGTTCCTCAGTTTTTTATTACTGGTTGCTATCAGATGGTAACCATAGATTAACCAAAATCCAACAAGGGACTAGAATTATGATTTTTTTTTAAAAAAAAAAATCCACGCCGGCCGGCCGGCCGGTTTCAAAGATTGGACCGTCGGTCGAGACCAGAAGATAAACCTCTCCAAGTCTTGTGAGGGCATCAGCAATGGATTCCGAGTTCTTTAGGATGATCCTATTTATCTTCAGAAGATAAACCTGTTTATTCTTGTGAGGGCATCTAAAACAATTATTTTTCTGGTATTTTTACTGGGCAAATGACGCCTTGGGAATTTATGCACGTCTGTTTCCGAGTTCTTAAGGATCTTCTCCCTGTCGAAGTTATTCTCCTGTGCTGAATGCCACGTGTAGCCACATTGGTTAAAGTCATGCAAATAAATTTTATCTTTTTTAACCAAGTAAAATAGAATGAGTAGGTTTCATTTACGGCGGTATCAGGAAGCAGAATGTTAATATTCTGAACTTTACGACAAAAAGGAGCTGGCTATCACTTTCTAGTATTCGTTCTATATCTTTGGCCGATCAATGGAGAAATGAAGCAGGGAGGGTGGTAGGAGGGGAAGTGAAGAATGGTTTATGAATTGGAAGGGAAGGCAGGAGAAGAAGGCTTGGGCTCAACAGATCAAATCAGATGATAAACTTGGAATCAAGAAGCAAAAGCCAAGCCATTTATGTGAGATCAAGCAGAAAGAGATCGAGGATGAGATATTTTGGTTGATGTTCCAAAGCAAGCGAAGCAGAAAAAAATTTAGCATTTGCAAGGCAGTCGTGTTATTCGATTCTAACCAGGGAGGAGTTTTGATCATGCTTGAGTTTTGGGTCTGCAAAACAGAAGTAAAGTTCTGAAAATATAACTATTCACTTAAGAACACAAGAATTTGATCAATTATGACTTTTTCATGGCCGATCAATGTCTTCGATATGGATTGATGATGCCCTTTGGAAAATTACCAGTGAGTCTCATACTTCAAAGTCATCTCCCAGCTAAATTACTTCTTCCCATCCCTAAACTGGCAACTGCTGCTGATATTTGTTCTTCTATCTTATGTTGATTTTTTTTTTAAGAAAAAAAAAGTCCGAAATTTAAACCTTTGGCACCTGACCTGGCAATATAGAAGTATCAATTACAATAACACTCAAAACAAATAAATTCACTTACATGAGGATTTTATTATGGTCTTCGACAACTAAATTCTCAAACCGGGATTGTACTTATGAAAAATGAAGTCCGACAGTTACTAAGGATTATGTTTTCAAACATGAGATATTTAGATTTTTTTTTCTTTTTACTGGACTCACTAAAGAAAAATAAAAAAAACTAACAACAGATTGCCATTCGGACACTACATAGTTTCATTAAAGATCTAAGCTCAAATATCATACGTAAAAGAGAAACAACAATGCAGCTAATGCTTGTAAGAGTTTGATTACAGACTACCGTCCCACGCTGATGGCCCACCCATTCCAATGTCTAGGGAGGGGGCCAGGAGCTGAAGTGCTGAATGGCCCGAACCTATGCTTTTGACCTTTTTCTTTTTCTTAGCATGATCCACGACCAATCCTCCAAGCAACTTTGCATCTGCAACTACTCCATTGTTCTTCTTCTCCAACTCTTGGCGAGTTTTATCCGAAAGAACAAGGTCCAATAATGGTGTTTCCGCATCATCAATTCCCCCAAATTGACTTTCTTCTTTATTTACAGGTTTCTTCCTCTTTAACTCCTTTTCCACCTTCTGAGCAGCAGTATCACGGGGAGAATCATCATTCTCTGATTGAATTGCATTACTTTTCTTGGTTTTATGCTTGATTTTGCTTTTTTCCCCTTTATTTCCTTTTTAGTTTGAACAACGGTTGGGGCTGGAGAAACATGATCTCTCCCACTAGAGCTTTTTGATATGTTCTTTGTGGAGACCTCAGCATCTAGTTTGGGCCTTCTCTTCTTTACTTCCTCCTTTGCTCCAAATTCAGTGGCCTTATGGAAAGTAACATTATCCTTCCTGCCAGAGAAGCCATCTTCCCCAAAGTTATTCCCACTTCTGCTACTCTTGTCTACGGGCTTAGCATTGAATATCCTCAAACTTGGTAAAATTTTTGACCTGACACAGAGCTGAGGAAAAGTTAGAGCTGCACTTCTTTTCCCCATAGGTTAGCTCACATATCAAGAAGAGTAAAGCATTTGAGAAAAGATCACCTTCTTAGCTAACTTATCATCCTCAGCAATAGGATTTCCTTTAAGTTGAGGTTCTTTAAATTGTGTAATGCAGAAAGGACCTGACATTTAGATGGATCATCAGCGCCTTTCAAATTGAACAAAGTCAGGCATCATTAATCACCAACCTTTAAGTCCGACCAATTCTCTATCAGATTGCTCCCAAGATCTAAATTTTGGAGTTTGATGTTCCGTGCCAACTCAGTCGGGAGAGTCTGGGAAATGAAGCAAGACACAGTTACAGGTAACAGAAACTTGCTAGACTTGGTCAAAAATAAGGACTGCAGCATCAATGACAAGTATGTTATGTAGGTAAAACATACAGTAATCTTGTTGTAAGCAAATCTGACTTCCTTCAAATCCATGCATGAAATGAGGGAAGATCCAATATTTTGGATTTGACAATGGGAGAGAGAAATCTGAAACGACATGTAAGTTAGAAAGCTGTAGCAACTTCTGCTATTAACAAGCAAGCATCATAGTTGCTGAAAACAAAAGAAAGAAACAAAACAATAGCAATATTTGGATCCTTACTTTTGTGATAGATTCCAATTTCATCAAAGAATCACCGATCTCATGAATTGGATTTTGTGAAAGAACTGAAGAGAAAAGATTCAAGAAGAAAGAAAGTAAACATTGCCATCATCTAAGAACATATTTCTTATCAATGCCCAATATAGGTGGTAAGCATTGACCAAGAGCATGCAATAGAATAGCCAAAAATTAAGACAAGATATCCAAATTACAGTGAGAATTAAAAATGTACAATTCATCCAAAGGAGTTCGAAAAAAATCAAAACACTAAGATCAGGTATTATAATCATAATCAGAATCTAGCCTTTTCCCAACCATCTAGAATCAGCTTCAGGATCTGCATTCACCAAATATTCCTATCTAGGATTATCTCTGATGTTATTCCAAGTTTCTCTATATTCTTCCTCCAATCTCCATTCATATATTATTTAGGTCTTCCTCTTTTTTTTCTTTTACAACCTTCAATACAAATTAAAGTATCCCTCCTTACAAGAGCCTCCTTAGAACTTTGTTATGCATGCTTATACAATCTCAATCTATTTTCTATTATTTTGTCCTTAAATTGTGCAACTCCTACAACCCTTCTAATATATTCATTTCTTAATACGTTCTTCCTAATTTTAATATATATCTATTTTAATGTTCTCATTTCTATCATACCCGATTTGTTTTTATGTACTTTATTTACTAACCAGCACTTTGAGATTCAGTGTTACAAGCCTTACTACTATTCTATAAATATTTCTTAAGTTCCAATTTAAATGCCTCCTCTCCATTTCATGTAACTAGCTCTAGTTCTAATTTGTTTTCATGTACTTTATTTGTTATCCAACATATTAAGCCATACAATATCACAAGCCTTACTATTGTTCTATAATTTTTTTTTCTTAAGTCTCCAAGTTAAACACGTCCTCTCCTTTTCATCCAACTAACTCTAATTCTATCACATATATTTTAATCTATCTCCTTATTATTTTAAATGATAAATTCTAGAAAACAAAATCGATAACTCCATGGTATTTTTTATCCATCAATCTTAATTCGTCTGTAGATAACATATACCATGATACATTTTTCTGAATATTAACTATAAATCCATCCATAATTAATGCAAAAAAGATATGGACTTAGCGTTGATCTTTAACGCAAGTATATTGTGAATAGAAAAACACATGCTGCATCATAAAAATTTTCAATACTTGTTGATACCCTAGTAACATACATGTCCTCGGTTAATTCAATAAATCAATTATGTACACTCTCTTAAGTCTACCAAATCACTTTTCTTAGCATCCCATCATGGGCTTTCTCTAAATCAATAAAGATCTCATATAGTTCCTTTTTCTCTATATTTTTCCAACAATTGTATAAACAAAAAGATAGCCCCCCTTGTTGATATCTCAGACATAAATCTAAATTGGTCATCTAAAATAGTTGTTCTTTTTTTAGTCTTTCTTTAATTACCCTTTCACATAATTTCACAGAGTCATTCATAAACTTAAATCCTTGATAACTACAATAGTTTTGTACACTACCTTTATTCTTATAGACAGGTGCTACAATGCTTCTTCTATAATTATTTTATTTTTTCTCAGTTTTTATATTTTTTTTAAATAAATCAGTAAAGGCATGTTAACCCAATATCTTCCATGACTTTCCAAATAGCAATAAGTATGCCATTTGGTCATCTGGCCTTGATGCCTTACATTTTTGGATTTTTCAAAAGCTATCTCTTCTTTGCTTTTATAATTGTCCATATGAGGATCTTGATTTTCTCCAAACTGTACTTTTTAAAAAAAAAATAATTTGTTTAATAGAATCCATTTGACAATTTTTCAAAATAAGACCTCCATCTTTCTTAATTTTCTCATCTGTCACTAATATCCTATTATCCTCACTTTTACTATCTCTAATTTCAACAATATCTTTAGTTTTTCTTTTCTAGCTTCAGCTATTTAATAAATTTCATTCTCACCTTCTTTTGAGCCCCATCTATTATATAAATTATCATATATCGCATATTTAGCCTTAATAAATTTTTTGCATCTTTCTTAACTTTCTTGTATTATTTTATAAAATCCTCAACATTTTTTTGTTGCCATTATTTAAAGCAAAACCATTTTATTTTACTTACCTCTTGTACCTCATTATTCTATCATCAAGTTTATGTACATGTATATGTAAATAAATGTGCATGTACCCTTTCCTCTTTGTATCTCCTAAAAGATCTTTAGGTATCCTCTTGATACAATTAGCCATTTAGACCCACATTTTGTTCAGTCCAGTCCCTAAATTCCATTTCCTCTCCTTTAATAATTTATTCCTAAAAGTTAAACATGTTTTCTTTTCTAAATTCCATCATCTTATTTTTGGGCATTTATTAATTTCTTTTCTGTTCTGTTCTTTTCTTTCTTCTTACACATATCATGCACATTTAAAATTGGTCAGCTATGTCATGTGATTAAACTCTCTCATAGTATCATTAAATCGAATGCAATCTAAAAAGAATCAAAACATCATAACCAGACATGTAACAGATGTTATGCCAATTTCCATATGCTTCCAAAAATACATTGTTGATTTACAAATTTCTTTAGATTTAAAGAAACAATATATTAAGTGGAAGATGCCTACTACAAAGATAAAGTTTCTCTTTTAAAAATAACAGTAAATGGAACAAATCAATTGCGTCATCAAGATGATGGCACAAATCCTCAAGAGGAAAAGACTGATAGGATGCCTAAAGGATAGAGATGAAGTTTGCTGATCTAGAACTAAAGAAACAAAAGTAGAATTTGTACTCACAAAACTAAATATTACTCTAGGAATTGGAGACATAAGGCGTAGTTATAAATCCCACTTAAAGTCTCTAATAAAAGTAGACAGTGACGATGACAATAAAACAAAGCACTCCAAGAGGAAAATCTTACCAATAGTTACTATATGGGCAAAATGTGAAAATATTTACACAACATATCAGAGAAAACATAGATAATGCTACTTCTCTAGATAACTAGAGCTCATGTGTGACACATACCAAGTGTATTCAAGTACTTGAGCTCATCAAGCTTGCATATGGAAGATATGTTGTTATCTGCAATAGAGAAGGCAAACCAAAGATATTGCACAGAGCTAAATTCATATTGTTTCAGGTATCCAAACAAAAGTTGCATAAGAAACTTTCCAGAACAATTACCATTCAATATTAAAGCTCGTAAACTGGAGACAGATCTAATTTCATCCATTGTTCGAAGCTTATTCTTGGCAGCATTTAACACCTGACTTGCAAGGATAAAAAGAATGAGTAATTTTTTTTCAAATTAAAGTCTTAATAACTTGCAATAATATGGAGTTACTTCGGCCTTCTAATACAATTAGCATCGCCATCATTAAACAAAAAGTGAGAGACACTGATGGTGGCAAGTGATAGGAATGATAAAGCCACTCATCCATTTCATGTTCGACTTCTTTTGTTTCAGAATTCTGTGATTCTGTTAAGGGTCTGTTTCATACATGAACAAGAAAAAGCTTGATTCATGTCTCAAAAAGAACCAGCACTAAAAAGGACAAAGCTGATTCCCTTCAAAGTTCCAATGTCAGAATACCAGTAGGTCAACTGAACATGCCCGCTCTAAACATGCAAAATGAATGAATGAATGTGGTTAATCTGAGGAACCCCTGGCTACACAGCAGTTGTATCAGACGTCAACTACTCACTTCAAACCAACCACAAGGTAAGCTTATTTTATTGTGATACAGATTTCATGCCTCGTGATACAAATTCAAAAGATGTATTACAACCAAGAACATCACAATAAAAGAAGGGATATTTTATTGCTTATTTACTACATAACAGAGTAAGATATCCAAACTCACTGTCAGATTAGTGAGACATTCAACCCCTTTCAGGCTTTCGAGCTTGTTTTCTGAGACAGACAGCCACTTTAAATTAACGCATGAAGACAAATCCTGCGTCATCAAGAGTTTGAACCCCACTGGTTAAGCCATTATTTCAAACTTTTTTAAAGGAAAACATATGGGAAAATAAAACAAATTCCAATTAAATAGTAAACACCTAACTACTACTCTACGAGTAAACCATCAACAGGGATCGCCCTTTATCGACACTGGATGATGATGGAACTAAAGTAGAATATCTCACTAATTTGGAACGAAAGCAAGATAACAACTCAAAGAAGATCCAATAAAACTACCTCTAGAGTTGAGAGACAATTGCTGCTGAGGTCAAGTCTCTCCAACTTCTGGAATTTACTCAAACATGAGACCTGCAAAAGCAAGGGAACTATCAAAAGATCCAAACTTCAAAATATACTGACATCACTGAAAGAGGGCTTTCCAATGCCAACCCAAAGCTAGATTTTTCGAAAGAAATGAGGCCTACATCGGAGAGGGCTCGATGGGAGAGCTGAAGCGATTTCGTTTCAGCCACATCGCGGTTCTTGTTCTCATGGGAGATTCGCTCCAAGGTAAGGCGAGCCATGGCGGCATCCAAGAGATGGGAGAACGGGCCACCGCGGTAGAGTAGAGCAGAAAGCAAGAGTAATAACGGAACCCTAACCCTGATGGTCCGGTCCTCTTCTAAACCATCGGGTGTTTTGATCCCTCCATATATATATATATATAATGCCCCCAGCGCCGCTCCCTTCATCAACTTGAAGTACCAAAACTTGAGCAATATCAACGTTCGTTAAGGGGTTGTGTGTAAAATTGCCGATGCTTAGTTTAAATTCACTTCGGCAGCTTCTTTGCCGACATTACCTGAAAATTTTCATCCTGCACCGCGTAATAGCAGAGTATTATGTAATTAATTAATATTTTTATGAGGCTTGTGGGAAAACAAGGCTATTCATTATAATCTACTTACTTTGTGAGAGTAGTTGTGGCATTACGTGGTGTCATGAAATCTTACGTACAATTTATATTTTTTTTTATTTTTTTATTTTTACCACCATCCAATGCTTAATGTGACACCCCTACAAGGTTAGGTTATTTTTTCTTCGCGGAAGCGTACCCTAGTGGGTGTCACCGGCCTTAGCAACCTATGCTAAGTCAGCCTCACCAGTAGCGCGCATGCAATGAACATAAACACCCACTCCACAAGCAATCAAGACAACCACGACACAGCTATCTACGGGAATAATTCCCAACCTCTTTTATTAAACACTAATTAAAGAGGAATACAAGGCTTAGATTTACAATCCCTCACCTCGTCTCAAGCATACAAGTAAACACACCTGCAGCCTGCGAACACCCCAGGGTAAACCCTCAGCAGCGCTCTGTGCTCCGTCTTCCTCCTCACGCCCGTGTGGTGGATGGCGAAGGCTTGAATCCCCTCCTGGGATTCTGCGAATTCTCAATCACAGCAACTCTCCCGAATTCTGGACTTGAGCTTCTATGCTTCCCACGGCTGACCGCTGCTCCTTAAGTAGCCGCGCTGCTCCCCTTGTAGATAACGCACGCCTAGGATAGATGGATAAGGAGATATGCCTATCCCCTTAGTTTGATCGGCTGCCAGCTGCTTAGAGATAAGTCCTCCTTTATCTTCTCCGCCTAACCGCTGCCGGCTAGATAAGATAGGCCTTAGAGATAATGCAGCGCATTATCTTCTCCATAAGATCGCTGCTGGTTAGATAGGGTTGGCTTAGAGATAATGCTGGGCATTATCTCTTCCTAGATTCGTGCATTGGTGTCTATCCTCCACGCCATCTTCTAGAAAGCTTCCAGAAGCTCGCTGAGGTTGCCAATCTGCGCACGCCTCTGATCTGGACGCCCTCCCAGCCGCTCGGTCTATCCATTTGGCGCGCGTCCGCCATAGCCACGCGCTGGCCGTCCCGCCAACTGGGCACGCCCTTGCGCCCAGCTGATCGCTGTCGGGACGCTGTCTGGCCGTCTGGGCGCGCGCCGGGCTAGCCTCCTGCCAGCCCGCGCGCCCAGCGTCATCCGGGTCGCGCGCGCAGGGCCAGCGCCCCGCTGTCCCGCGCGCGTCGCGCCGCCGCTGTGCCGCCCGAGCGGGAGTCCCGCTCGGCGTAGGAGTCTCGGTCGTGTGGCCCGCCCGCCGTGCTGAAACTCGCGCGCTCGCTGCTGCGCCCGCGCGTGCCGCCGCGCTGGGAATGGGCGCGCATCTGGCCTGGCGCGCGGCTCACCAACCTCGCTCGCCGCTGCGCCCGCTGAACTGGAACCGCCAACCTCGCCGCTCCACGGTTGGCCGCGCGCATCCTCGCGCGTCAGCTGCCAACCTCGCAAGCGCTCGGACGCCTGCTTTGCCCGCGCCTGCGCGCGCACGGGCAGCGCCTCGGCCCTCCTGGCCGGGCGCTCTACTGGGGCGGTAACAATCCTCCCCCACCTGAAGGCGCCGACGTCCCCGTCGCGCTGTCCCTCAAGTAGGCCTGGATGTCCTCTTCGAACTGCCAAAGTTCTTCGGCCGCCTCCAGGTGGCATCGGTTGTATCTTCTCCTTGCCACTGGACCAGTACTCCGTGTACTGGGGTCCCTGACTTGTGCCACCTTCCTGTCGCTAGATCCTCTGATCCTCCTCGCAAATCTCGGTCGATGGCAGGGCGCAGCCTGCCTGGCACCTCTATCTCGTCTGGCGTCAGATCTCCATGGTAGGGCTTCAGGAAGCTGACATGGAATACTGGGTGGATCTTCAATCTCGCCGGTAGGGCTAGCTTGTAGGCCACCTCTCCCACACGCCTAATGATCTTGAAAGGACCATCGTACCTTGGTAGAAGAGCCTTGTGAAACTTTCGTTTGGTAGACTTTCGTAGAAGGTATGGCGTGATCTTCAGCATCACTAGGTCGCCGACCTGGAAATCAACCTGTCGCCTATGCGCATCCGCGCGCATCTTCATTTGCATGGCCGCCCGCACGAGGCTGTCGCGCGCCTTGGCGATGCGCTCGGTCCGGTCCCGCGCGAAGAGATGCGCGCGGGGCATGGGCCGTCGTAGGAGCGCGCCACCTCCAAGGGTGTCCTAGGCTGATATCCTAGGCACAGCTCGGCTGGACTCTCATCTGTTGCTGATGACCGGTTGAGGTTGTAGGAAAACTGCGCCGCGTCAAGCAACTCCAGCCAATTGCGCTGACTTGCGGTCACGAAGTGCCGCAAGTACTCCTCGAGCAGTGCGTTCACCCTCTCGGTCTGGCCGTCCGTCTGGGGGTGATACGCCGTGGAGAATTTCAAGTCTGTGCCCACTATCTGAAAGAGGGTGGTCCAGAACTTGCCTGTGAAGCGGACGTCGCGGTCGCTGATGATGTCGCCTGGCAAGCCAAAGTACTTGACCACGTTGGCGAAGAACAGCCCGCGCACATCTCTGCCGTGCACGTCTCGGGTACCGCCATGAAGATGGCGTACTTCGAAAATCTGTCGACCACCACGAAGACTGCGCGCTTGCCGTCCACCTCCGGGAATCCCATGATGAAATCCATCGAGACGGACGCCCACGGTCGCGCCGGACGGGCAGGTTGCAGCAGTCCAGCCGGCCGCTTGCGCTCCACTTGTCCATCTGGCATGTCAAGCAGCTGCGCACGTAAGCTTCGACATCTCTCCACATATTCGGCCAATAGAAGTCGCGAGATAGTAGGGCGTACATCCGCTCCATGCCCGGATGTCCCGCCCACTTCGAGTCGTGGGACTCTTTGAGAAGGTCGCGCCGCAGGGCTTCATTCCTCGGCACGACCAGTCTGCCTCCCTTCGCGCGGAGCAGACCATCCTCGATCCAGAAGCGCCTCACCGCGCCGCTCGATGTGTCGCGCATCAGCCTCGCATACTCCACGTCCGTCTGGGCTGCCTCCCGGACGCGGTCGCTGGTGCTCGCCTGGACTGTGGCCACCGCAGCCACATACTCCTGCACTACTTGGCGGCTGAGGGCGTCGGCCACTGATTTTGGCGCCCCGGCCGATGCTCCCAGTCAAAGTCGAATTCCGCCAAGTATTCTTGCCATCGAGCTTGCTTTGGTGTTAGCTTGCGTTGCGTCTTGAAGTAGGTGTTGGCGACGTTGTCGGTGATGATTTTGAACTTCGTCCCCAACAAGTAGTGGCGCCACACCTCCAGGCAGTGGATGACCGCCGTCATCTCCTTCTCGTGTGCTGAGTATCGTCTCAGCATCCTTGAATTTCCGGCTCTCATATGCCACCGGGTGGCCCGCCTGGATCAAGACTCCGCCTAGCGCACGGTCGGATGCGTCCGTGTGCACTTCAAAAGGATCTTCAAATTTTGGTAGCTGCAGCACTGGCTCTGTAGATAGGGCCGTCTTCAGCCTACCGAAGGCCTCCTCGCAATCTGAGGACCACTCCCACCTCTGCTCCTTTTTGAGCAAGTCGGTCAAGGGGCTTGCCAAAGCCGAGTACCCCTTGATGAACCTCCGGTAATAGTTAGCGAGCCCTAGGAATGATCGCAGCTCGCTAACTGCAGTAGGTGCTGGCCAGTCCAGGATGGCCCGGACCTTGGCGCTGTCCATCCGTATCGCGCCGTGGCCAACAATGTGACCGAGAAGGCAATCTCGGTCTGTGCGAATGCGCACTTCTCCTTCTTGATGTAGAGGCGGTGCTCTCGAAGTCTCCTCAGCACGCGCCTCAATGCTCCACATGTTGTTGCAGATCACCACTGTAATGACAATGTCGTCGAGGTAGACTACGACAAAGTCGTCGAGGAAGTCGTATAGGACGTCCGTCATAAGGTTGCAGAAAGTTGCTGGAGCGTTGGTCAGGCCGAATGGCATGACTAAGAACTCAAAAGAGCCATACCTAGTCACGCATGTCGTCTTTGATTCGTCCCCTGGCGCAATCCTCACTTGCCAATATCCGGATCGAAGATCCAGCTTGCTGAATACTCCGCCTTCGCAAGCCGGTCGAACAAGTCTGCTGCGTTGGGGACCGGGTACCGGTTCTTGACAGTGACTTTGTTGAGTGCGCGGTAGTCCACGCACATCCTCAGCGTGCCGTCCTTCTTCCGCTGGAAAAGGACCGGCGCTCCGTATGGCGCGCGCGAGGGTTGAATCAGCCCGGCCGCCAGCAATTCATCCAGTTGAGCGCAGCTCCTTGAGTTCGGCCGGCGCCATGCGGTAGGGAGCTTTGGCTGGCGCGCGCACCGGTTCCAGCTCAATGCGATGGTCGTGCGCGCGCCTCGGCGGGAGTTCCTTCGGCAGCTCACTCGGCATCAAGTCGCGAACTCTTTCAGCATCTCCCCCACCGGCGCAGGCACCTCCTCTGCATCTGCCGCGTCGGGCTGGACCTGGATCAGCGCGGCGACATAAGTCTGGTCTCCCTTGCGCAGGCCCTTGCTGATCTGCTTGGCGGACAGCAGCCCGCCTGTCGCTGTGCTCCCCTTGGCGTCGGACCGCGCGCGCTGATCTGCCGTCTGGCGCGGTCTGGCGCCTTGCTGCTGGGCGTCTCTCTGCTGGGCAGCGGGCGCCGACCCGCTGCTCTCCTTCGCGCGCCTCCTCTGCGGGGCGCGCCACAGTGGGCGGTGGCGCTGATGACACGAACCCGGCACAGTCCTCCTGGCCGATCATCAGCCCACCGAGATGTGGCAGAATCATGACCTTGGCTGCCTTGAGAAACTCCAAGCCAAGGATGATCTGGAAATCATCAAGTGGGATCACCAGCAGCTTGCATGGGCCCTTCCACGGTCCAAGCTCCATGCTCACTGTGGTAAGGCCGTCTACTCTTGCTGCCCTCGAGTTGACGGTCTTGATAAGGGTTGCGCAGGTGGTGTTGCGCAGCCCTAACTCCTTCGCAACGTCGTTAGCGATGAAGTTGTCGGTGGCTCCCGTGTCGATCATGGCCCTCAGCTCGTGGCCATTCACCTTCACCTTTGCAAATAGAAGCCCTTTGTGGGATGGCGGCTTCTTGGTGACAAGCGCGTTGAGCGCTTGCAACGGGTACACCCGGGAGGGTTCTTCATCCTCGCTGGACTCCTCGGCCAACTGGGAGATCAAGGCCGTGAGCTTGCTCTTCTTTGGGCAGTCCTTTGCCCGGTGTGGGGCTCCGCAGATGAAGCACCCGGAAGGCCGCTCAGCGTTGGCCGTGGGGTCTCTGGATGGTAGAAGAGGTCCCTTCTCTTTTCGGACAGCTGCCTTCTTCTTCTTCTTTTTCTCCTTGAGAAGCGGCGGCTTGCCCTCCTTGGCTTTGGCTTTGGTCTTGCCTTTGCCCTTATCGCCAAGGGCGGGGGTGGGCGCCGTGGAGCGGAAGTCGACGAGGCTCTCGGCAGCAGCCATCGCCGAGTTGAGATCTTTAACTCCTTGCCTTCGCAGCTCCACTTGTGCCCAGTTCTGCAACCCCGACGTGAAGTTAAACAGCTTGTCGGCCTCCGACATGTCAGGTATGTCCAGCAGCAACGAGCTGAAGTCTTTGACATAGTCCCTGATGGAACCAGTCTGCTTCAGCCGTTTCAGTTGATCCCTCGCAACCCAGATTACGTTGTGGGGAAGAAACTGAACCTTCAACTCTTCCTTCAAGATCTCCCAAGAAGTAATTCCTGGCCGGCCGGCGTTGCGATCCTCAGCGCTTCGAGTTCGCCACCAGAGCTTGGCGTCGCCGGCTAAGAACAGACTCGCGAGGCGAATTCGCCGCGCCTCGGGTATGTCCATGGCTGAGAAGTACTCTTCTAGGTCCCACACAAAATTCTCCAGCTCCTTGGCGTTGCGCGCGCCGCTGAAGGGTTTTGGCTCGGGCACCCGGAATTGGGACGGGTGGGTGTGATCCGCTCGGGGCTGGCGCGCGCCTTCTCGTCGCAGCGTCTCGACTTCGGCCGTCAGCTCCCTCATCCGGTTCAGCACTTCTTCCATCTGAGCGTCGCGCTCTTCATCCCGTTGACCTTGAGTGGAGGAACTCGGCCCGGCTCCATTGTCGGCTGCCTCCGATCCTCTGCTGAAGTTGTTGAATCTGCTGCTCCTGTTGCACAGACCTAGTGACCAGATCTGAGAAGCCGTCTCGGGAGGGATCCCGATGATGGTCTCGATCCTCGCTATACGATCTGTGTTGCTTACCATTGTGGATTGTGGTTTGGCTTCAACCTAAGGCTCTGATACCTATTGTGACCCTACAGGTTAGGTTATTTTTTTCTTCGCGGAAGCGTACCCTAGTGGTGTCACCGGCCTTAGCAACCCGTGCTAAGTCAGCCTCACCAGTGCGCGTGCAATAACAAAAACACCCACCCACATGCAACAAGACAACCACGACACAGCTATCTACGGGAATACTTCCCAACCTCTTTTATTAAACACTAATTAAAGAGGAATACAAGGCTTAGATTACAATCCCTCACCTCGTCTTAGCATACAAAAAACACACCTGCAGCCCGCGAACACCCCAGGGTAAACCCTCAGCAGCGCTCTGTGCTCCGTCTTCCTCCTCACGCCCGTGTGGTGGATGGCGAAGGCTTGAATCCCTCCTGGGATTCTGCGAATTCTCAATCACGAACTCTCCCGAATTCTGGACTTCTTCTGCTTCCCACGGCTGACCGCTGCTCCTTAAGTAGCCGCGCTGCTCCCTTGTAGATACGCACGCCTAGGATAGATGGATAAGGAGATAAAGCCTATCCCCTTGTTGATCGGCTGCCAGCTGCTTAGAGATAAGCCTCCTTTATCTTCTCCGCCTAACCGCTGCCGGGGATAAGATAGGCCTTAGAGATAATGCAGCGCATTATCTTCTCCATAAGATCGCTGCTGGTTAGATAGGTTGGCTTAGAGATAATGCTGGGCATTATCTCTTCCTAGATTCGTGCATTGGTGTCTATCCTCCACGCCATCTTCTAGAAAGCTTCCAGAAGCTCGCTGAGGTTGCCAATCTGCGCACGCCTCTGATCTGGACGCCCTCCCAGCCGCTCGGTCTATCCATTTGGCGCGCGTCCGCCATAGCCATCGCGCTGGCCGTCCCGCCAACTGGGCACGCCCTGCGCCCAGCTGATCGCTGTCGGGACGCTGTCTGGCCGTCTGGGCGCGCGCCGGGCTAGCCTCCTGCCAGCCCGCGCGCGCCCAGCGTCATCCGGGTCCGCGCGCAGGGCCAGCGCCCCGCTGTCCCGCGCGCGTCGCGCCGCCGCTGTGCCGCCCGAGCGGGAGTCCCGCTCGGCGTAGGAGTCTCGGTCGTGTGGCCCGCCCGCTGTGCTGAAACTCAGCGCGCACGATGCTGCGCCCGCGCGTGCCGCCGCGCTGGGAACGGGCGCGCATCTGGCCTGGCGCGCGGCTCGCCAACCTCGCTCGCCGCTGCGCCCGCTGAACTGGAACCGCCAACCTCGCCGCTCCACGGTTGGCCGCGCGCATCCTATCGCGCGTCAGCTGCCAACCTCGCAAGCGCTCGGACGCCTGCTTTGCCCGCGCNATCCGGTGGGACAGCACGCGCAGGGCTTGGGCCCAGTCTGCAACATTGCTCAGAGCACTGGAACTCCCGGGGTGGAAAATGGCTGGAGGCTGCGACAGAATGGTGAGAGGAGCAAGTCGACGCCCCTTTCTCCAGGGTGGGCGCGGAGACGGCCTTGGCACATAATGCCATGGCTGCGTAAGGTCATTTGCAGACAAGGGTGCCTTAGACCGTGGATAAACATGTTGGGCTCGGAGCCTTGACATGAAGGCATGAAGTGGCGCATGCCGAGGGACTCGTGGACGCGCAGTACAGTTGGGGTGGTTCCCATAAAGCCTCGGACGTGGCCGAGGCATTGCTGTGCAGTTGGCGAGTTTCAACGTGGCATCTGGGGTGGTTCCCAGAACTGCCTTGGCGCTGTTCTGGCCATGTTGGGTCGTTCTCAAGCGAAGGGTGATTCCCGAACTACTTGAGCGCGCATGGCCAATCAGTTGCCGAACTTCCCAGCGGTTGGGGGATTTGTCCACCGCATGAGCCCCCATATATGTGAGCCTTCGGGCAGATCAAGGGGACACACCAGTGGGGCAAAAGACCCGTGGGCGGGTCTCTGTGTGTCTTGTATCCTTTGGGAAATCAATGAAATGAGTGCTTTATACTCAGTCCCGTCTTGATAGTGGGAGGGCTGGCTGGACTGTGGGGTCTAGCGCCGCGCAAGGCTATGGCGAACGGAGAAAATCGTGGTCCGATCGGGCGGCCCTGTGATAAATATCTCGGTTCAGAAGAGTTTATGCTGATGCTGGTATGGGACGGCATGAGATGAATTCTGGATGGAAGAGAATTTTTCGATTGGATGCTTGTGCTTTGGGATGGCCTTCTGTAGGTCAATGCGTTGCTTGACCCAAGAGAAGCAATAAAAGTTTGAAGCCTGTAGATGTCCTTTGGAAAGGATTCAATTTTGTCGGGTCATTTGAAGGGAGGACTCGGGTCATACTTTGTTGTGCTGCTCGAAAGATGGTGGTTCCCTTGGCTTTTGGCTGAAGCTTCCAAGCATTCAAAGTCAGATCAAGACGATGATTTTCCAATCTTAGGCTGTGATGGGCATGGCCTTTGATATCCATCAGCGAGTGAGGCAGATGGATTGCCCCGAATGACTTTGTAAAGTCATTTTGGCGAAGCATTTACTTGATGAAGTCGCCAATATCCCAAATATGGGTTTCTTCTCAGTGTCGGTGAGAGGAAGATGCAGCAGATTCTGTTGCAAAGCGGAGATGTACTCTGCAAGGCACTTGGCTAGTGGGCTTTGATAAGTGCCCAGGTACCCGACCTTGCAACTATTCGAGAGGAAGGTGTGGGGTGTTGATAGCGGTACCACCAGAGGTTACTCAGTGGAGTGAGCCCTCATCAACCACCCTCCGAGGACGTCGGGTTATTTCGGTGGGGGTGGTTTGTAACGGTCTTTTTGTGCCGAATAGGGGCCGTGAAGGGCCCGTCCTGTGCGGAGCGGCAGGAGGCTGCAAGGGGCTCTTGCAGGACACAGGCACAGTTTAGGCTGTGCAGAGGCCGTGCGGAGAGGGCCGCGCGGCACGGACCATGTGAAGCAATGGCCGAGCAGGGCCGTGGCACCATGGAAGACCTTGGCCGAGCAGGGCCTTGGTCGCACAAGGTGATGGCCGCGCGGAGTGGAGCCGCACGACGCTAACCCTTGAAGCCTTGGCCGAGGAGGGCCTTGGTCGCGGAGGATCTTGGCCGAGGAGGGCCTTGGTCGCTTAAGGCATTGACCGTGCGGCATTAGCCGTGCGGGACTTGTCTGGCACACGGTGCGGGAGTTTTGGCCGAGCAGGGCCATGGCCGGCGGAGGCCTTGGCTGAGAAGGACTTGGTCGCATGGCGCGGGCCAAGCGGCACTGGTAGCATGGCGCTGTCAGTGAGATTGCTGCAGTGCGGGCGCATGGCATTACGCCAGGGATCGCACGGGGCCAGGCTGCGCATAGCATCCGGTGGGACAGCACGCGCAGGGCTTGGGCCCAGTCTGCAACATTGCTCAGAGCACTGGAACTCCCGGGGTGGAAAATGGCTGGAGGCTGCGACAGAATGGTGAGAGGAGCAAGTCGACGCCCCTTTCTCCAGGGTGGGCGCGGAGACGGCCTTGGCACATAATGCCATGGCTGCGTAAGGTCATTTGCAGACAAGGGTGCCTTAGACCGTGGATAAACATGTTGGGCTCGGAGCCTTGACATGAAGGCATGAAGTGGAGCATGCCGAGGGACTCGTGGACGCGCAGTACAGTTGGGGTGGTTCCCATAAAGCCTCGGACGTGGCCGAGGCATTGCTGTGCAGTTGGCGGTTTCAACGTGGCATCTGGGGTGGTTCCCAGAACTGCCTTGGCGCTGTTCTGGCCATGTTGGGTCGTTCTCAAGCGAAGGGTGATTCCCGAACTACTTGAGCGCGCATGGCCAATCAGTTGCCGAACTTCCCAGCGGTTGGGGGATTTGTCCACCGCATGAGCCCCCATATATGTGAGCCTTCGGGCAGATCAAGGGGACACACCAGTGGGGCAAAAGACCCGTGGGCGGGTCTCTGTGTGTCTTGTATCCTTTGGGAAATCAATGAAATGAGTGCTTTATACTCAGTCCCGTCTTGATAGTGGGAGGGCTGGCTGGACTGTGGGGTCTAGCGCCGCGCAAGGCTATGGCGAACGGAGAAAATCGTGGTCCGATCGGGCGGCCCTGTGATAAATATCTCGGTTCAGAAGAGTTTATGCTGATGCTGGTATGGGACGGCATGAGATGAATTCCGGATGGAAGAGAATTTTTCGATTGGATGCTTGTGCTTTGGGATGGCCTTCTGTAGGTCAATGCGTTGCTTGACCCAAGAGAAGCAATAAAAGTTTGAAGCCTGTAGATGTCCTTTGGAAAGGATTCAATTTTGTCGGGTCATTTGAAGGGAGGACTCGGGTCATACTTTGTTGTGCTGCTCGAAAGATGGTGGTTCCCTTGGCTTTTGGCTGAAGCTTCCAAGCATTCAAAGTCAGATCAAGACGATGATTTTCCAATCTTAGGCTGTGATGGGCATGGCCTTTGATATCCATCAGCGAGTGAGGCAGATGGATTGCCCCGAATGACTTTGTAAAGTCATTTTGGCGAAGCATTTACTTGATGAAGTCGCCAATATCCCAAATATGGGTTTCTTCTCAGTGTCGGTGAGAGGAAGATGCAGCAGATTCTGTTGCAAAGCGGAGATGTACTCTGCAAGGCACTTGGCTAGTGGGCTTTGATAAGTGCCCAGGTACCCGACCTTGCAACTATTCGAGAGGAAGGTGTGGGGTGTTGATAGCGGTACCACCAGAGGTTACTCAGTGGAGTGAGCCCTCATCAACCATCCCTCCGAGGACGTCGGGTTCTTTCGGTGGGTGCCGAATAGGGGCCGTTCCTGTGCGGAGCGGCAGGAGGCTGCAAGGGGCTCTTGCAGGACACAGGCACAGTTTAGGCTGTGCAGAGGCCGTGCGGAGAGGGCCGCGCGGCACGGACCATGTGAAGCAATGGCCGAGCAGGGCCGTGGCACCATGGAAGACCTTGGCCGAGCAGGGCCTTGGTCGCACAAGGTGATGGCCGCGCGGAGTGGAGCCGCACGGCGCTGACCCTTGAAGCCTTGGCCGAGGAGGGCCTTGGCCGTGGAGGATCTTGGCCGAGGAGGGCCTTGGTCGCTTAAGGCATTGACCGTGCGGCATTAGCCGTGCGGGACTTGTCTGGCACACGGTGCGGGAGTTTTGGCCGAGCAGGGCCATGGCCGGCGGAGGCCTTGGCTGAGAAGGACTTGGTCGCATGGCGCGGGCCAAGCGGCACTGGTAGCATGGCGCTGTCAGTGAGATTGCTGCAGTGCGGGCGCATGGCATTACGCCAGGGATCGCACGGGGCCAGGCTGCGCATAGCATCCGGTGGGACAGCACGCGCAGGGCTTGGGCCCAGTCTGCAACATTGCTCAGAGCACTGGAACTCCCGGGGTGGAAAATGGCTGGAGGCTGCGACAGAATGGTGAGAGGAGCAAGTCGATGCCCCTTTCTCCAGGGTGGGCGCGGAGACGGCCTTGGCACATAATGCCATGGCTGCGTAAGGTCATTTGCAGACAAGGGTGCCTTAGACCGTGGATAAACATGTTGGGCTCGGAGCCTTGACATGAAGGCATGAAGTGGTGCATGCCGAGGGACTCGTGGACGCGCAGTACAGTTGGGGTGGTTCCCATAAAGCCTCGGACGTGGCTGAGGCATTGCTGTGCAGTTGGCGAGTTTCAACGTGGCATCTGGGGTGGTTCCCAGAACTGCCTTGGCGCTGTTCTGGCCATGTTGGGTCGTTCTCAAGCGAAGGTGGCCAATCAGTTGCCGAACTTCCTAGCGATTGGGGGATTTGTCCACCGCATGAGCCCCCATATATGTGAGCCTTCGGGCAGATCAAGGGGACACACCAGTGGGGCAAAAGACCCGTGGGCGGGTCTTTGTGTGTCTTGTATCCTTTGGGAAATCAATGAAATGAGTGCTT
The DNA here is from genome assembly GCA_900491605.1 of Calamus simplicifolius. Lineage (NCBI taxonomy): Eukaryota > Viridiplantae > Streptophyta > Magnoliopsida > Arecales > Arecaceae > Calamus > Calamus simplicifolius. The sequence goes on along the minus strand of UESW01004831.1, from coordinate 156,569 downwards.
TATACTCAGTCCCGTCGTGATAGTGGGAGGGCTGGCTGGACTGTGGGGTCTAGCGCCGCACAAGGCTGTGGCGAACGGAGAAAATCGTGGTCCGATCGGGCGGCCCTGTGACAAAGGTATCAGAGCCTACTTACGAAGACTCTGGATAAATATCTCGGTTCAGAAGAGTTTATGCTGATGCTGGTATGGGACGGCATGAGATGAATTCCGGATGGAAGAGAATTTTTCGGTTGGATGCTTGTGCTTTGGGATGGCCTTCTGTAGGTCAATGCGTTGCTTGACCCAAGAGAAGCAATAAAAGTTTGAAGCCTGTAGATGTCCTTTGGAAAGGATTCAATTTTGTCGGGTCATTTGAAGGGAGGACTCGGGTCATACTTTGTTGTGCTGCTCGAAAGATGGTGGTTCCCTTGGCTTTTGGCTGAAGCTTCCAAGCATTCAAAGTCAGATCAAGACGATGATTTTCCAATCTTAGGCTGTGATGGGCATGGCCTTTGATATCCATCAGCGAGTGAGGCAGATGGATTGCCCCGAATGACTTTGTAAAGTCATTTTGGCGAAGCATTTACTTGATGAAGTCGCCAATATCCCAAATATGGGTTTCTTCTCAGTGTCGGTGAGAGGAAGATGCAGCAGATTCTGTTGCAAAGCGGAGATGTACTCTGCAAGGCACTTGGCTAGTGGGCTTTGATAAGTGCCCAGGTACCCGACCTTGCAACTATTCGAGAGGAAGGTGTGGGGTGTTGATAGCGGTACCACCAGAGGTTGCTCAGTGGAGTGAGCCCTCATCAACCATCCCTCCGAGGACGTCGGGTTCTTTCGGTGGGGGTGGTTTGTAACGGTCTTTTTGTGCCGAATAGGGGCCGTGAAGGGCCCGTCCTGTGCGGAGCGGCAGGAGGCTGCAAGGGGCTCTTGCAGGACACAGGCACAGTTTAGGCTGTGCAGAGGCCGTGCGGAGAGGGCCGCGCGGCACGGACCATGTGAAGCAATGGCCGAGCAGGGCCGTGGCACCATGGAAGACCTTGGCCGAGCAGGGCCTTGGTCGCACAAGGTGATGGCCGCGCGGAGTGGAGCCGCACGGCGCTGACCCTTGAAGCCTTGGCCGAGGAGGGCCTTGGCCGCGGAGGATCTTGGCCGAGGAGGGCCTTGGTCGCTTAAGGCATTGATCGTGCGGCATTAGCCGTGCGGGACTTGTCTGGCACACGGTGCGGGAGTTTTGGCCGAGCAGGGCCATGGCCGGCGGAGGCCTTGGCTGAGAAGGACTTGGTCGCATGGCGCGGGCCAAGCGGCACTGGTAGCATGGCGCTGTCAGTGAGATTGCTGCAGTGTGGGCGTATGGCATTACGCCAGGGATCGCACGGGGCCAGGCTGCGCATAGCATCCGGTGGGACAGCACGCGCAGGGCTTGGGCCCAGTCTGCAACATTGCTCAGAGCACTGGAACTCCCGGGGTGGAAAATGGCTGGAGGCTGCGACAGAATGGTGAGAGGAGCAAGTCGACGCCCCTTTCTCCAGGGTGGGCGCGGAGACGGCCTTGGCACATAATGCCATGGCTGCGTAAGGTCATTTGCAGACAAGGGTGCCTTAGACCGTGGATAAACATGTTGGGCTCGGAGCCTTGACATGAAGGCATGAAGTGGTGCATGCCGAGGGACTCATGGACGCGCAGTACAGTTGGGGTGGTTCCCATAAAGCCTCGGACGTGGCCGAGGCATTGCTGTGCAGTTGGCGAGTTTCAACGTGGCATCTGGGGTGGTTCCCAGAACTGCCTTGGCGCTGTTCTGGCCATGTTGGGTCGTTCTCAAGCGAAGGGTGATTCCCGAACTACTTGAGCGCGCATGGCCAATCAGTTGCCGAACTTCCCAGCGGTTGGGGGATTTGTCCACCGCATGAGCCCCCATATATGTGAGCCTTCGGGCAGATCAAGGGGACACACCAGTGGGGCAAAAGACCCGTGGGCGGGTCTCTATGTGTCTTGTATCCTTTGGGAAATCAATGAAATGAGTGCTTTATACTCAGTCCCGTCTTGATAGTGGGAGGGCTGGCTGGACTGTGGGGTCTAGCGCCGCGCAAGGCTATGGCGAACGGAGAAAATCGTGGTCCGATCGGGCGGCCCTGTGATAAATATCTCGGTTCAGAAGAGTTTATGCTGATGCTGGTATGGGACGGCATGAGATGAATTCCGGATGGAAGAGAATTTTTCGATTGGATGCTTGTGCTTTGGGATGGCCTTCTGTAGGTCAATGCGTTGCTTGACCCAAGAGAAGCAATAAAAGTTTGAAGCCTGTAGATGTCCTTTGGAAAGGATTCAATTTTGTCGGGTCATTTGAAGGGAGGACTCGGGTCATACTTTGTTGTGCTGCTCGAAAGATGGTGGTTCCCTTGGCTTTTGGCTGAAGCTTCCAAGCATTCAAAGTCAGATCAAGACGATGATTTTCCAATCTTAGGCTGTGATGGGCATGGCCTTTGATATCCATCAGCGAGTGAGGCAGATGGATTGCCCCGAATGACTTTGTAAAGTCATTTTGGCGAAGCATTTACTTGATGAAGTCGCCAATATCCCAAATATGGGTTTCTTCTCAGTGTCGGTGAGAGGAAGATGCAGCAGATTCTGTTGCAAAGCGGAGATGTACTCTGCAAGGCACTTGGCTAGTGGGCTTTGATAAGTGCCCAGGTACCCGACCTTGCAACTATTCGAGAGGAAGGTGTGGGGTGTTGATAGCGGTACCACCAGAGGTTACTCAGTGGAGTGAGCCCTCATCAACCATCCCTCCGAGGACGTCGGGTTCTTTCGGTGGGGGTGGTTTGTAACGGTCTTTTTGTGAAGCAATGGCCGAGCAGGGCCGTGGCACCATGGAAGACCTTGGCCGAGCAGGGCCTTGGTCGCACAAGGTGATGGCCGCGCGGAGTGGAGCCGCACGGCGCTGACCCTTGAAGCCTTGGCCGAGGAGGGCCTTGGCCGCGGAGGATCTTGGCCGAGGAGGGCCTTGGTCGCTTAAGGCATTGACCGTGCGGCATTAGCCGTGCGGGACTTGTCTGGCACACGGTGCGGGAGTTTTGGCCGAGCAGGGCCATGGCCGGCGGAGGCCTTGGCTGAGAAGGACTTGGTCGCATGGCGCGGGCCAAGCGGCACTGGTAGCATGGCGCTGTCAGTGAGATTGCTGCAGTGCGGGCGCATGGCATTACGCCAGGGATCGCACGGGGCCAGGCTGCGCATAGCATCCGGTGGGACAGCACGCGCAGGGCTTGGGCCCAGTCTGCAACATTGCTCAGAGCACTGGAACTCCCGGGGTGGAAAATGGCTGGAGGCTGCGACAGAATGGTGAGAGGAGCAAGTCGATGCCCCTTTCTCCAGGGTGGGCGCGGAGACGGCCTTGGCACATAATGCCATGGCTGCGTAAGGTCATTTGCAGACAAGGGTGCCTTAGACCGTGGACAAACATGTTGGGCTCGGAGCCTTGACATGAAGG
>UESW01004831.1:92275-152970 GCA_900491605.1 Calamus simplicifolius | reverse complement strand
GCGGGTCCTGTGTGCGATTGTATCTTTGGGAATTCAATACAAGAGTGTTCCACTCATTTGCCTAAGGGTTCGAGAAAGGCTGGCTGGGTGATTCCAGCGCCGCACAAGGCCCTTTGCTTACTAATTGTAGTCTGGAAAAATCGGCCCTGTGACAGTGGTATCAGAGCCCGGTTATCGGCTCTTCTGAAGGAATTTTAATGCCTGTGGCCGGAAACAACATGGAGGCTTTAAGGGAAAGGATGTCCCGGATAGAGGCAATGGTTGGAGCGCCTCGGGCGGATGATGTATCTCCTCTGTGGGAGCAGACTGAAGCCCTGCATTCAACCATCCTCATGCTGCAAGAGGCAGTTGCAGCGGCCCAACTCCGGTTGGACGAGACGGTGTCTGACATTCAACTCCTGAAGTCCGCGGCGCCAGCCCGTTCTCAGGGGGATGCTAGGAGCAAGATGAAGGTCCGTGACCCACCTACTTTCAATGGCACTCGTAGTGCTAAAGAGTTGGAAAATTTCCTGTGGGACATGGAGCAGTATTTTAAGGCTGCTCGTGTTCCCGAGGAAGAGATGGTACCCATAACTTGCACCTACCTTACAGAAGATGCAAAGTTATGGTGGCGAACACGGACTAATGACCTCGAGCGGCCCGAGATCCTAAACTGGGAGACCCTCAAGAAAGAACTTAAAGATCAGTTCCTTCCCTGCAACACTTCTTGGGTTGCCAGGGATGCTTTAAAGAAGTTGAAGCAAGAGGGCAACATCAGGGACTACGTGAAGACGTTTAGTTCCCTGATGTTGGACGTCAAGGACATGTCAGAGGCGGACAAGTTGTTCAACTTCCTCTCTGGTATGCAACCTTGGGCCCAGTTGGAATTGCGGAGACAAGGCATGACTAACCTGTCTGCCGCGACGGCTGCTGCGGAGCGCCTGGTGGATATCCGGATGATGAAGTCTCCTCTTGACCCTTCGAAGAAGCCCGGTGTCCCCAACAAATTCTCCAAAAAGACTCTAAAACAGAGGGATGTTGGTGGGCAACAGAAGAAGAAACTGAAGGACTTTGGGAAGGCAAAGGGGTTGCCAAGCAGGATGGCTCTTCCTCTAAGAAGGTCAAGGGGAAATCTCCTCATCCGGGCTGCTATATCTGCGATGGCCCGCATTATTTCAAAGATTGCCCCAAGCGGAGCAAATTGAATGCCCTGGTGGCTGATCATGCGGACTCGGATTCAGATGTCCCAGAGCGTGTTGCCCCTATTCAATTACTGAATGTACTGCAAGGGGAGGAGACAACACCAAATCGGCCCCGCTTAATGTTCCTTCAGACGCAAGTAAATGGGCACTGTGTCTTGGCAATGGTAGACACGGGTGCCACACATAGCTTCGTGGCCGAAAGGATGGTGAACCCTTTGGGCTTGAAGGTGTCTACACATTCAAGTCGCATAAAGGCAGTGAATTCCCAATCACAGGCCGTGCAGGGCATGGCCTTTGCCGTCAAGTTGTCCATCGGCGAGTGGAAGGGTCGGCTGGACATGATGGTAGTGCCCCTAGATGACTTTGATGTCATCCTTGGCAACAACTTTTTCGTAGGCGCCAAAGTTGCCATAATTCCACATCTGGGTGGAATACTCATTGGAGATGAGAAGAAGCCTTGTTTCATATCTTCTGCACAAGGCGGGGACCCTAAAAACAAAGTAGAGATTATCTCTGCTAGGCAGTTGGCCCGTGGATGCAAGAAGGACCAAGGAACCTACCTCGCGACCCTAGTGGAGGAGGAAGTTCCAAAAGAGATGGCGGAGGTGCCGGGGGAGGTGGCTGAAATTCTGATGGAATTCGGTGATGTGATGCCCCAAGAGCTGCCCAAGGGGCTCCCTCCTCGGCGTGGCATAGACCACTGCATTGATCTGGTGCCGGGCACCAGACCTCCTGCCAAAGCCCCTTATCGGATGTCGCCGAAGGAACTGGCTGAGTTGAAGAAACAGCTGACAGGTCTGTTGGATTCTGGGAAAATTCTACCCTCAAAAGCCCCATTCGGTGCCCCGGTTTTGTTCCAAGAGAAGCAGGACGGAACACTGCGACTCTGCATGGATTACAGAGGCCTGAACAAGGTGACAATCAAAAACAAATATCCGGTGCCCCTGATAGCGGATCTCTTTGATCGTTTGTCCAAAGCAAGGCATTTTTCCAAGTTGGACTTACGATCAGGCTATTGGCAAGTCCGCATTGCGGAGGGAGATGAATCAAAGACCACTATGGTCACCCGGTATGGGTCTTATGAATTTTTAGTCATGCCATTTGGTTTGACAAATGCCCCTGCAACTTTCTGTAATTTAATGAACGATGTGTTTTCTGACTACATCGACAAGTTTGTTGTTGTGTATCTGGATGATATTGTTGTGTATAGTGAATCCTTTAAGGATCACTTGCAACACCTGCGGCAGGTGTTTGCTCGGCTGAGGGAAAATGAGTTGTATGTCAAGAGGGAAAAATGTGAGTTTTGCTTGGGTGAGATCAAATTCCTTGGACATCTTGTTGGCAATGGAAAGGTGCGGATGGATCCAAGGAAGGTGCAGGCTATCATTGAATGGCCTAAACCTAATAAAGTGACGGAACTGAGAAGTTTCCTTGGGTTAGCCAATTACTACAGAAAATTCGTGGCAGGCTATTCAAGGAAAGTTTCTCCTCTCACTGATCTCCTGAAGAAGGATCAACCTTGGCAATGGTCAGACCAATGTCAGAAAGCTTTTGAGGACATAAGGGTTGCTATCTCTTCAGAACCGGTGCTCCAGTTGCCTGATTTTGCAAGACCCTTCGAAGTTCATATTGATGCCTCAGATGTGGCCGTGGGCGGGGTGCTTGTCAGGATGGTCATCCGGTTGCCTTCGAAATTTGGAAACTCAAAGAAGCTGAGCGCAATTATCCTGCACACGAGAAGGAAATGCTTGCAGTGGTGCATTGCCTACGGACTTGGCGAGTTTACTTGATGGGGACCAAGTTCGTAGTGAAAACAGACAATGTGGCCAACACTTTCTTTCTGACCCAAAAGAAGCTGTCTCCTAGACAAGCTCGGTGGCAGGAGTTCCTTGCGGAGTATGATTTCCAGTGGGAGCACAACCTGGGAGGCACAACCAGGTTGCGGATGCCTTGAGTAGGAGGGGCATCCTAGAGATAGTCGCAGCTATCTCTCAGGTTGAAGCAGACTTCTCTGATAAAATCCGGAAGGTTTCAGAGTCGGATGTGGGTTATCAGCGGCTGCTTCAACAAGTCCGAGATGGGGAAACTCGGCGGTATTGGCTCGAAGACGGTCTCTTGATGGCAAAGGGCGGTCGAGCCTATGTCCCACTTGGTGGGGGACTGCGGAACCAGCTGTTGAGGAAAACTCATGACCCTCAATGGGCTGGTCATCCGGGCAGAGAGCGCATGATGGCTCTCTTATCTCGCTCCTTTATTTGGCCAAGAATGGAGCAAGATATTGAAGCATATGTTAAGTCCTGTTTGATCTGTCAACAGGACAAAGTGGAGAGGAGGAAGGAAGCAGGCTTGCTGCAGCCCCTTCCTGTTGCTGAGAAGCCTTGGATTTCGGTGTCCATGGACTTCATTGGTGGCTTTCCTAAGGTGGATGGTTTATCATCTATATTGGTGGTGGTAGATCGATTTTCGAAGTATGCTGTTTTTGTCCCAGCCCCTGAGGAATGTCCGGCCAGCGTGGCTGCTGATCTATTCTTTCGGAATGTGGTGAAACACTTCGGGTTGCCTGCTGATATCATCAGTGATCGGGATGCTCGGTTCACGGGAAGGTTCTGGACTTATCTCTTTCAATTGACGGGATCAGAATTGAAATTCTCTACGGCCAATCATCCGCAGACAGATGGCCAGACCGAGCGGGTTAATGCTCTCCTAGAAGAGTATCTACGGCATTATGCCTCTGCTAATCAGCGAAACTGGGTAAAACTATTAGACTCTGCTCAGTTTTGTTACAATCTGCATCGCTCTTCTGCAACAGGATTTAGCCCTTTCGAGTTGGCTACAGGGCATCAGCCCTTAACTCCTCAGGAAGTAGCTTTGCAGAAGAAAGGAGGATTATGCCCTGCTGCCTATCGCTTTGCTAGGGATCAACAGGAGATGTTCGATGAGGCCCTAGATAGCTTGAACAAAGCTTCAAAGCGTATGAAAAAGTATGCTGATCGCGGGCGCAGACCTTTGGAGTTTAATGTGGGAGACCAAGTCAAGCTCAAATTAACTCCTCAGATTTGGAAACGCATCAGCAGAAAGAGGGCACACAAAGGATTAATCCCGAGATATGATGGACCCTTTGATGTTATCAAACGGGTGGGTAATGTAGCCTATAAGCTGAGGTTGCCTGAAAGGTTGAAGGTGCACCCTACATTTCATGTGAGTTATCTAAAGCCCTATTATCAAATGCTGATCCTTCGAGGGTGCAGGAACAGCGGGCTCCTCCAACTGTTAGGGAACAGTATGATAAGGAGGTTCAAAAGATTTTGGATCATCGAACTTTGAGACACAGTAAAAAGAATAGACGGACTGAATATTTGATTCATTGGAAGGGTGAATCAGAAGCAGAGGCTAGCTGGGAGAAAGAGGCACACTTATGGCAGTTCAGGAAGAATATTGATTTTTATCTGGCAAGTCTCCCTCCGAGGACGACGGGCTTTTCGGGTGGGGGTGGTTTGTCAGACCCTCTTTAGCCGTGCGGAGGCTCGGCCGTGCGGACCTTGGCCGCGCAGACACTTGGCCGTGCAGGCCTTTGTCGCGCGAGCGCTCGGCCGTCAGAGTCCTTCGATGCATCCAAAGGAATGCTGCGGAACGTGCCATGACTGGCGGAGCCATGGCTATGCAGGGGATTCACTCGGCTGGCGCGCACTGGGCCAGGGGCCCAGACTGCAATGTTGCTCGTCTGTCTGTATACCCCGGGGTGGAAGATGAAGGGGCGCTGCGTAAGTATAGTAGGGGGGAACTACTCGCCACTATGTCCAAGGTAAGGGTTCACCTTGGACATGGCCACGACACCTTAGGGGCGTGACTTGAGAATGCCTTGCACCGGTAAGGCATTGCCATTATTTATAGTCCACATAGCAAAGGCGGGATGCTGAAGTGGCATGAAGGATGATGTGGCGGACCGTTGCTCAGAGCGCGGATGCGCAAGGCACGCACCGGCGCATGCCAGGACTTGGGCGCGCAAACAGTTGCCGGTGCCAAGGGAGTTTGGGTGGTTCCAGAAACTCCCTTGTGCATGTGACCATGCGCGCAAACAGTTGCCGGCGCCAAGGGAGTTTTGGGTGGTTCCAGAAACTCCCTTGCGCATGTGACCGTGCGGTTGCCAGATGGTTTTGGAAACGCCCTGCGGTTGGGGGATGTCCGCCGCGCATCTATATAATTGTAGTCTGATGCCTTCGGGCAAGACACACAGAGTGAGACCTTTGGGGCGGGTCCTGTGTGCGATTGTATCTTTGGGAATTCAATACAAGAGTGTTCCACTCATTTGCCTAAGGGTTCGGGAAAGGCTGGCTGGGTGATTCCAGCGCCGCACAAGGCCCTTTGCTTACTAATTGTAGTCTGAAAAAATCGGGAGGGCCTTGGACGTGGAGGATCTTGGCCGAGGAGGGCCTTGGTCGCTTAAGGCATTGACCGTGCGGCATTAGCCGTGCGGGACTTGTCTGGCACACGGTGCGGGAGTTTTGGCCGAGCAGGGCCATGGCCGGCGAGGCCTTGGCTGAGAAGGACTTGGTCGCATGGCGCGGGCCAAGCGGCACTGGTAGCATGGCGCTGTCAGTGAGATTGCTGCAGTGCGGGCGCATGGCATTACGCCAGGGATCGCACGGGGCCAGGCTGGGCATAGCATCCGGTGGGACAGCACGCGCAGGGCTTGGGCCCAGTCTGCAACATTGCTCAGAGCACTGGAACTCCCGGGGTGGAAAATGGCTGGAGGCTGCGACAGAATGGTGAGAGGAGCAAGTCGACGCCCCTTTCTCCAGGGTGGGCGCGGAGACGGCCTTGGCACATAATGCCATGGCTGCGTAAGGTCATTTGCAGACAAGGGTGCCTTAGACCGTGGATAAACATGTTGGGCTCGGAGCCTTGACATGAAGGCATGAAGTGGCGCATGCCGAGGGACTCGTGGACGCGCAGTACAGTTGGGGTGGTTCCCATAAAGCCTCGACGTGGCCGAGGCATTGCTGTGCAGTTGGCGAGTTTCAACGTGGCATCTGGGGTGGTTCCCAGAACTGCCTTGGCGCTGTTCTGGCCATGTTGGGTCGTTCTCAAGCGAAGGGTGATTCCCGAACTACTTGAGCGCGCATGGCCAATCAGTTGCCGAACTTCCCAGCGGTTGGGGGATTTGTCCACCGCATGAGCCCCCATATATGTGAGCCTTCGGGCAGATCAAGGGGACACACCAGTGGGGCAAAAGACCCGTGGGCGGGTCTCTGTGTGTCTTGTATCCTTTGGGAAATCAATGAAATGAGTGCTTTATACTCAGTCCCGTCTTGATAGTGGGAGGGCTGGCTGGACTGTGGGGTCTAGCGCCGCGCAAGGCTATGGCGAACGGAGAAAATCGTGGTCCGATCGGGCGGCCCTGTGATAAATATCTCGGTTCAGAAGAGTTTATGCTGATGCTGGTATGGGACGGCATGAGATGAATTCTGGATGGAAGAGAATTTTTCGATTGGATGCTTGTGCTTTGGGATGGCCTTCTGTAGGTCAATGCGTTGCTTGACCCAAGAGAAGCAATAAAAGTTTGAAGCCTGTAGATGTCCTTTGGAAAGGATTCAATTTTGTCGGGTCATTTGAAGGGAGGACTCGGGTCATACTTTGTTGTGCTGCTCGAAAGATGGTGGTTCCCTTGGCTTTTGGCTGAAGCTTCCAAGCATTCAAAGTCAGATCAAGACGATGATTTTCCAATCTTAGGCTGTGATGGGCATGGCCTTTGATATCCATCAGCGAGTGAGGCAGATGGATTGCCCCGAATGACTTTGTAAAGTCATTTTGGCGAAGCATTTACTTGATGAAGTCGCCAATATCCCAAATATGGGTTTCTTCTCAGTGTCGGTGAGAGGAAGATGCAGCAGATTCTGTTGCAAAGCGGAGATGTACTCTGCAAGGCACTTGGCTAGTGGGCTTTGATAAGTGCCCAGGTACCCGACCTTGCAACTATTCGAGAGGAAGGTGTGGGTGTTGATAGCGGTACCACCAGAGGTTACTCAGTGGAGTGAGCCCTCATCAACCACCCTCCGAGGACGTCGGGTTATTTCGGTGGGGGTGGTTTGTAACGGTCTTTTTGTGCCGAATAGGGGCCGTGAAGGGCCCGTCCTGTGCGGAGCGGCAGGAGGCTGCAAGGGGCTCTTGCAGGACACAGGCACAGTTTAGGCTGTGCAGAGGCCGTGCGGAGAGGGCCGCGCGGCACGGACCATGTGAAGCAATGGCCGAGCAGGGCCGTGGCACCATGGAAGACCTTGGCCGAGCAGGGCCTTGGTCGCACAAGGTGATGGCCGCGCGGAGTGGAGCCGCACGACGCTAACCCTTGAAGCCTTGGCCGAGGAGGGCCTTGGTCGCGGAGGATCTTGGCCGAGGAGGGCCTTGGTCGCTTAAGGCATTGACCGTGCGGCATTAGCCGTGCGGGACTTGTCTGGCACACGGTGCGGGAGTTTTGGCCGAGCAGGGCCATGGCCGGCGGAGGCCTTGGCTGAGAAGGACTTGGTCGCATGGCGCGGGCCAAGCGGCACTGGTAGCATGGCGCTGTCAGTGAGATTGCTGCAGTGCGGGCGCATGGCATTACGCCAGGGATCGCACGGGGCCAGGCTGCGCATAGCATCCGGTGGGACAGCACGCGCAGGGCTTGGGCCCAGTCTGCAACATTGCTCAGAGCACTGGAACTCCCGGGGTGGAAAATGGCTGGAGGCTGCGACAGAATGGTGAGAGGAGCAAGTCGACGCCCCTTTCTCCAGGGTGGGCGCGGAGACGGCCTTGGCACATAATGCCATGGCTGCGTAAGGTCATTTGCAGACAAGGGTGCCTTAGACCGTGGATAAACATGTTGGGCTCGGAGCCTTGACATGAAGGCATGAAGTGGAGCATGCCGAGGGACTCGTGGACGCGCAGTACAGTTGGGGTGGTTCCCATAAAGCCTCGGACGTGGCCGAGGCATTGCTGTGCAGTTGGCGGGTTTCAACGTGGCATCTGGGGTGGTTCCCAGAACTGCCTTGGCACTGTTCTGGCCATGTTGGGTCGTTCTCAAGCGAAGGGTGATTCCCGAACTACTTGAGCGCGCATGGCCAATCAGTTGCCGAACTTCCCAGCGGTTGGGGGATTTGTCCACCGCATGAGCCCCCATATATGTGAGCCTTCGGGCAGATCAAGGGGACACACCAGTGGGGCAAAAGACCCGTGGGCGGGTCTCTGTGTGTCTTGTATCCTTTGGGAAATCAATGAAATGAGTGCTTTATACTCAGTCCCGTCTTGATAGTGGGAGGGCTGGCTGGACTGTGGGGACTAGCGCCGCGCAAGGCTATGGCGAACGGAGAAAATCGTGGTCCGATCGGGCGGCCCTGTGATAAATATCTCGGTTCAGAAGAGTTTATGCTGATGCTGGTATGGGACGGCATGAGATGAATTCCGGATGGAAGAGAATTTTTCGATTGGATGCTTGTGCTTTGGGATGGCCTTCTGTAGGTCAATGCGTTGCTTGACCCAAGAGAAGCAATAAAAGTTTGAAGCCTGTAGATGTCCTTTGGAAAGGATTCAATTTTGTCGGGTCATTTGAAGGGAGGACTCGGGTCATACTTTGTTGTGCTGCTCGAAAGATGGTGGTTCCCTTGGCTTTTGGCTGAAGCTTCCAAGCATTCAAAGTCAGATCAAGACGATGATTTTCCAATCTTAGGCTGTGATGGGCATGGCCTTTGATATCCATCAGCGAGTGAGGCAGATGGATTGCCCCGAATGACTTTGTAAAGTCATTTTGGCGAAGCATTTACTTGATGAAGTCGCCAATATCCCAAATATGGGTTTCTTCTCAGTGTCGGTGAGAGGAAGATGCAGCAGATTCTGTTGCAAAGCGGAGATGTACTCTGCAAGGCACTTGGCTAGTGGGCTTTGATAAGTGCCCAGGTACCCGACCTTGCAACTATTCGAGAGGAAGGTGTGGGGTGTTGATAGCGGTACCACCAGAGGTTACTCAGTGGAGTGAGCCCTCATCAACCATCCCTCCGAGGACGTCGGGTTCTTTCGGTGGGGGTGGTTTGTAACGGTCTTTTTGTGCCGAATAGGGGCCGTGAAGGGCCCGTCCTGTGCGGAGCGGCAGGAGGCTGCAAGGGGCTCTTGCAGGACACAGGCACAGTTTAGGCTGTGCAGAGGCCGTGCGGAGAGGGCCGCGCGGCACGGACCATGTGAAGCAATGGCCGAGCAGGGCCGTGGCACCATGGAAGACCTTGGCCGAGCAGGGCCTTGGTCGCACAAGGTGATGGCCGCGCGGAGTGGAGCCGCACGGCGCTGACCCTTGAAGCCTTGGCCGAGGAGGGCCTTGGCCGTGGAGGATCTTGGCCGAGGAGGGCCTTGGTCGCTTAAGGCATTGACCGTGCGGCATTAGCCGTGCGGGACTTGTCTGGCACACGGTGCGGGAGTTTTGGCCGAGCAGGGCCATGGCCGGCGGAGGCCTTGGCTGAGAAGGACTTGGTCGCATGGCGCGGGCCAAGCGGCACTGGTAGCATGGCGCTGTCAGTGAGATTGCTGCAGTGCGGGCGCATGGCATTACGCCAGGGATCGCACGGGGCCAGGCTGCGCATAGCATCCGGTGGGACAGCACGCGCAGGGCTTGGGCCCAGTCTGCAACATTGCTCAGAGCACTGGAACTCCCGGGGTGGAAAATGGCTGGAGGCTGCGACAGAATGGTGAGAGGAGCAAGTCGATGCCCCTTTCTCCAGGGTGGGCGCGGAGACGGCCTTGGCACATAATGCCATGGCTGCGTAAGGTCATTTGCAGACAAGGGTGCCTTAGACCGTGGATAAACATGTTGGGCTCGGAGCCTTGACATGAAGGCATGAAGTGGTGCATGCCGAGGGACTCGTGGACGCGCAGTACAGTTGGGGTGGTTCCCATAAAGCCTCGGACGTGGCTGAGGCATTGCTGTGCAGTTGGCGAGTTTCAACGTGGCATCTGGGGTGGTTCCCAGAACTGCCTTGGCGCTGTTCTGGCCATGTTGGGTCGTTCTCAAGCGAAGGTGGCCAATCAGTTGCCGAACTTCCTAGCGATTAGGGGATTTGTCCACCGCATGAGCCCCCATATATGTGAGCCTTCGGGCAGATCAAGGGGACACACCAGTGGGGCAAAAGACCCGTGGGCGGGTCTTTGTGTGTCTTGTATCCTTTGGGAAATCAATGAAATGAGTGCTTTATACTCAGTCCCGTCGTGATAGTGGGAGGGCTGGCTGGACTGTGGGGTCTAGCGCCGCACAAGGCTGTGGCGAACGGAGAAAATCGTGGTCCGATCGGGCGGCCCTGTGACAAAGGTATCAGAGCCTACTTACGAAGACTCTGGATAAATATCTCGGTTCAGAAGAGTTTATGCTGATGCTGGTATGGGACGGCATGAGATGAATTCCGGATGGAAGAGAATTTTTCGGTTGGATGCTTGTGCTTTGGGATGGCCTTCTGTAGGTCAATGCGTTGCTTGACCCAAGAGAAGCAATAAAAGTTTGAAGCCTGTAGATGTCCTTTGGAAAGGATTCAATTTTGTCGGGTCATTTGAAGGGAGGACTCGGGTCATACTTTGTTGTGCTGCTCGAAAGATGGTGGTTCCCTTGGCTTTTGGCTGAAGCTTCCAAGCATTCAAAGTCAGATCAAGACGATGATTTTCCAATCTTAGGCTGTGATGGGCATGGCCTTTGATATCCATCAGCGAGTGAGGCAGATGGATTGCCCCGAATGACTTTGTAAAGTCATTTTGGCGAAGCATTTACTTGATGAAGTCGCCAATATCCCAAATATGGGTTTCTTCTCAGTGTCGGTGAGAGGAAGATGCAGCAGATTCTGTTGCAAAGCGGAGATGTACTCTGCAAGGCACTTGGCTAGTGGGCTTTGAGTAAGTACCCGACCTTGCAACTATTCGAGAGGAAGGTGTGGGGTGTTGATAGCGGTACCACCAGAGGTTGCTCAGTGGAGTGAGCCCTCATCAACCATCCCTCCGAGGACGTCGGGTTCTTTCGGTGGGGGTGGTTTGTAACGGTCTTTTTGTGCCGAATAGGGGCCGTGAAGGGCCCGTCCTGTGCGGAGCGGCAGGAGGCTGCAAGGGGCTCTTGCAGGACACAGGCACAGTTTAGGCTGTGCAGAGGCCGTGCGGAGAGGGCCGCGCGGCACGGACCATGTGAAGCAATGGCCGAGCAGGGCCGTGGCACCATGGAAGACCTTGGCCGAGCAGGGCCTTGGTCGCACAAGGTGATGGCCGCGCGGAGTGGAGCCGCACGGCGCTGACCCTTGAAGCCTTGGCCGAGGAGGGCCTTGGCCGCGGAGGATCTTGGCCGAGGAGGGCCTTGGTCGCTTAAGGCATTGATCGTGCGGCATTAGCCGTGCGGGACTTGTCTGGCACACGGTGCGGGAGTTTTGGCCGAGCAGGGCCATGGCCGGCGGAGGCCTTGGCTGAGAAGGACTTGGTCGCATGGCGCGGGCCAAGCGGCACTGGTAGCATGGCGCTGTCAGTGAGATTGCTGCAGTGTGGGCGTATGGCATTACGCCAGGGATCGCACGGGGCCAGGCTGCGCATAGCATCCGGTGGGACAGCACGCGCAGGGCTTGGGCCCAGTCTGCAACATTGCTCAGAGCACTGGAACTCCCGGGGTGGAAAATGGCTGGAGGCTGCGACAGAATGGTGAGAGGAGCAAGTCGACGCCCCTTTCTCCAGGGTGGGCGCGGAGACGGCCTTGGCACATAATGCCATGGCTGCGTAAGGTCATTTGCAGACAAGGGTGCCTTAGACCGTGGATAAACATGTTGGGCTCGGAGCCTTGACATGAAGGCATGAAGTGGTGCATGCCGAGGGACTCGTGGACGCGCAGTACAGTTGGGGTGGTTCCCATAAAGCCTCGGACGTGGCCGAGGCATTGCTGTGCAGTTGGCGAGTTTCAACGTGGCATCTGGGGTGGTTCCCAGAACTGCCTTGGCGCTGTTCTGGCCATGTTGGGTCGTTCTCAAGCGAAGGGTGATTCCCGAACTACTTGAGCGCGCATGGCCAATCAGTTGCCGAACTTCCCAGCGGTTGGGGGATTTGTCCACCGCATGAGCCCCCATATATGTGAGCCTTCGGGCAGATCAAGGGGACACACCAGTGGGGCAAAAGACCCGTGGGCGGGTCTCTATGTGTCTTGTATCCTTTGGGAAATCAATGAAATGAGTGCTTTATACTCAGTCCCGTCTTGATAGTGGGAGGGCTGGCTGGACTGTGGGGTCTAGCGCCGCGCAAGGCTATGGCGAACGGAGAAAATCGTGGTCCGATCGGGCGGCCCTGTGATAATATATCTCGGTTCAGAAGAGTTTATGCTGATGCTGGTATGGGACGGCATGAGATGAATTCCGGATGGAAGAGAATTTTTCGATTGGATGCTTGTGCTTTGGGATGGCCTTCTGTAGGTCAATGCGTTGCTTGACCCAAGAGAAGCAATAAAAGTTTGAAGCCTGTAGATGTCCTTTGGAAAGGATTCAATTTTGTCGGGTCATTTGAAGGGAGGACTCGGGTCATACTTTGTTGTGCTGCTCGAAAGATGGTGGTTCCCTTGGCTTTTGGCTGAAGCTTCCAAGCATTCAAAGTCAGATCAAGACGATGATTTTCCAATCTTAGGCTGTGATGGGCATGGCCTTTGATATCCATCAGCGAGTGAGGCAGATGGATTGCCCCGAATGACTTTGTAAAGTCATTTTGGCGAAGCATTTACTTGATGAAGTCGCCAATATCCCAAATATGGGTTTCTTCTCAGTGTCGGTGAGAGGAAGATGCAGCAGATTCTGTTGCAAAGCGGAGATGTACTCTGCAAGGCACTTGGCTAGTGGGCTTTGATAAGTGCCCAGGTACCCGACCTTGCAACTATTCGAGAGGAAGGTGTGGGGTGTTGATAG
This sequence comes from Calamus simplicifolius, assembly GCA_900491605.1. NCBI lineage: Eukaryota > Viridiplantae > Streptophyta > Magnoliopsida > Arecales > Arecaceae > Calamus > Calamus simplicifolius. Next base: position 139,871 of record UESW01004831.1, on the reverse strand, counting down.
CGGTACCACCAGAGGTTACTCAGTGGAGTGAGCCCTCATCAACCATCCCTCCGAGGACGTCGGGTTCTTTCGGTGGGGGTGGTTTGTAACGGTCTTTTTGTGCCGAATAGGGGCCGTGAAGGGCCCGTCCTGTGCGGAGCGGCAGGAGGCTGCAAGGGGCTCTTGCAGGACACAGGCACAGTTTAGGCTGTGCAGAGGCCGTGCGGAGAGGGCCGCGCGGCACGGACCATGTGAAGCAATGGCCGAGCAGGGCCGTGGCACCATGGAAGACCTTGGCCGAGCAGGGCCTTGGTCGCACAAGGTGATGGCCGCGCGGAGTGGAGCCGCACGGCGCTGACCCTTGAAGCCTTGGCCGAGGAGGGCCTTGGCCGCGGAGGATCTTGGCCGAGGAGGGCCTTGGTCGCTTAAGGCATTGACCGTGCGGCATTAGCCGTGCGGGACTTGTCTGGCACACGGTGCGGGAGTTTTGGCCGAGCAGGGCCATGGCCGGCGGAGGCCTTGGCTGAGAAGGACTTGGTCGCATGGCGCGGGCCAAGCGGCACTGGTAGCATGGCGCTGTCAGTGAGATTGCTGCAGTGCGGGCGCATGGCATTACGCCAGGGATCGCACGGGGCCAGGCTGCGCATAGCATCCGGTGGGACAGCACGCGCAGGGCTTGGGCCCAGTCTGCAACATTGCTCAGAGCACTGGAACTCCCGGGGTGGAAAATGGCTGGAGGCTGCGACAGAATGGTGAGAGGAGCAAGTCGATGCCCCTTTCTCCAGGGTGGGCGCGGAGACGGCCTTGGCACATAATGCCATGGCTGCGTAAGGTCATTTGCAGACAAGGGTGCCTTAGACCGTGGAAACATGTTGGGCTCGGAGCCTTGACATGAAGGCATGAAGTGGTGCATGCCGAGGGACTCGTGGACGCGCAGTACAGTTGGGGTGGTTCCCATAAAGCCTCGGACGTGGCCGAGGCATTGCTGTGCAGTTGGCGAGTTTCAACGTGGCATCTGGGGTGGTTCCCAGAACTGCCTTGGCGCTGTTCTGGCCATGTTGGGTCGTTCTCAAGCGAAGCGCATGGCCAATCAGTTGCCGAACTTCCAGCGTTGGGGGATTTGTCCACCGCATGAGCCCCCATATATGTGAGCCTTCGGGCAGATCAAGGGGACACACCAGTGGGGCAAAAGACCCGTGGGCGGGTCTCTGTGTGTCTTGTATCCTTTGGGAAATCAATGAAATGAGTGCTTTATACTCAGTCCCGTCTTGATAGTGGGAGGGCTGGCTGGACTGTGGGGTCTAGCGCCGCACAAGGCTGTGGCGAACGGAGAAAATCGTGGTCCGATCGGGCGGCCCTGTGACAAAGGTATCAGAGCTACTTACGAAGACTCTGGATAAATATCTCGGTTCANAATGAGCCTTGATGTGAAGATTGATGAAGAAGACAAGACCCTCATCTTGTTGTGTTCGCTACCCAGTTCCTATGATGGTCTGATTACAACCTTGGTGTATGGGAAGAGACCCTGAATTATGAAGAGGTTGTGGGGGTGCTGAGATCAAACCAGCAAAGAGAAAAAATTCGCATGGGAAACTCTAACACAGAGGTACTTGCTGTGAATGAGAGGCAAGGAAGACCCTGGGAAAAGGTTAGAGGCAAGTCCAAAGGCAGATCTAAGTCTCGGGGCAAGCAGAAAGCATGGAAGTGTTACAAGTGTCATCAGATTGGTCATCTGAAGAGAAATTGCCCACTTCTGAAGAATGAGAAGGGGAAGGGCATTTCCAAGGGAGGTTCAGCCAGCAATGGTGGTGCAAATTCATCTGAAGACAGTGAAGATGATGTACTGGTAGTTTCAGATGGGACCAAGAAGTGTGATAGTTGTTGGACACTTGACTCAGCATGTTCTCACCATTATACTTCGCATAGGGAGTGGTTTGCAACTTATGAAGAATCTGATGGAGGGAGTGTATGCCTTGGTGATAATCATCCTTGTAAGGTTGCTGGAGTTGGAAGCATAAGGGTGAGGATGTATGATGGGGTTATAAGGACTTTAACCAATGTCAAACATGTCCCGGAGTTGAAGAAGAATCTAATTTCTTTGGGCTACCTAGAGAAGCATGGGTATGCTTTTGGAAGCCAGCCGGGGAGTGGATGTTTGAGGATAACCAAGGGTGCATTAGTGGTGATGAAAGGGAGAAGGTTGAAAAATAATCTCTATCAGATGGAAGGCTCAGTGGCCATAGATGGTGCAGAGATGCTAGCAGCGGCATAGGAGGAACAGTTGGTCTATAAACTGTGGCACTATCGAATGGGATACATGAGTGATAAAGGGCTTATAGAACTCAGCAAAAGTGGTCTGATTCCATCACTTAAGAAGGAGGATAATGACATCTGTGAGCCCTGTATTTATGGCAAACAACATAGGGTAAGATTTGCCAGCAGTTCCAAGCAGAGTGAAGGTATTCTGGAACTAGTTCACTCAGATGTATGGGGACCACCCCTGTGTCAGCCAGAGGTGGGGCTAAGTATTTTTTAACTTTCATTGATGACTACTCCAGGAAGGTATGGGTATATATGATAAGAGAAAAATTAGAGGTATTTGCCCGGTTTAAAGCTTAGAGAGTTGGTGTTGAAAAGGAGACAGGAAAACCAGTGAAGTGTTTGAGATCTGACAATGGAGGGGAGTATACAAGCAATGAATTCAGAAGCTACTGTGAGGAAAATGGGATCCAACGCCATTACACAGTAAGGATGACTCCCCAGCAGAATGGTGTGGCAGAGAGGATGAATCGTACATTGACAGAGAAGGCTAGGTGTTTGAGGCTACAGGCATCACTGCCCAAGGTCTTTTGGGGTGATGCAATTATTTCTCTGGTTTTCTTGTTAACAGCCCAATCCCACCCAACATATAAAGAAAAACAACCAGAAACAGGGGTTGACACTAAGTGAGATCCCTGAAAACACCCAAATAAATGTGTTCCAAGTGCAAGCAGGTTAAATCTATTAATTTTATTATCAAATTAAAATTCAGATCCTTCCTGTTGCCTACTCCTATTGATCATAATAAAAGTACTATTTTGATATTCCTAGAATAAGGAATGGAGGTGAAACTAATTTACGAAAAATGAATATATTTGAGTAAAGCAGGACTTCAAGATGGAACTTTGCTGATCAGGCCACTAAAGAATCTGAACTAGATAGGAGCAAACCAGTCGGGAATATTAATTCAGTGAGCCAAACTCATGCAGTGGATAGAAAAATTCATTCTCAGACAAGAGAAACCAGTCTAATATAGCAAGTGGCATTAGTTTGATATAACTATTAAAGGAGAATTGTTGTTTTGTGTAAGCCCAGAGCTTCTGCAATCACATCTAAAAGAATTTGACACCTAGTTGATGGCACTGAAAAGCTAAAAGCAGAGCCAAAATCCTTAACTAAGATTCCCTTGGTTATAACCCACTGTTAAGTGGCTGAGGAAGCAGAGGAGTTTTGCTTATCAAACCATCAAAAAACCCTAACAGAATTGACTGGGAGCAGAGGATTTCAAAAACCTTTACAAAACAGAGGAACCATAAAAACAAAAAATTTACAGAAATATTGTGTTATAGCTGATCGGTCACAGTCAAAATCTTATCTCCTTACTTTTGTAATTTTCCAGTCAAATTTGAAAATATTAATATTTATCTAAATTCTGACTAATTTGGACTTGCTGATGAAAAACTCAAACACTGAGCAAAACATAGACTTTGGGTTCAGGCGGCTGTCATATTATTATTAAAAGCTTGAGATGAAATGGAATTGATAGTTGTCTAAGAAACTCACTGCAACTTTTAAGATGGGCCCCTCGCGGCAAATACACATGAACCTGGACTTGTTATTATCATATCCGCACTGGCCTCTGCTTTCTCTGCACTCCGTGCAATCCGGTGCTGACCAATCCAACAGATATCCTTGCAACAGAAGTGTCTCATAATCGTGGCTTTCTGCTCCTACGTACCCCAAGACCAGAACCTTCATGGTCTCACAATCCCTTGATATCGAAGGGTCTGGCTTGGCGAAATCGTCGTTGATACAATCAGCATAAGTGTCATTAGAATTGCAAGGTAATTTGAAGAGGCCGGTCTGCTCTCTCGAGCAATCAGGAAGGAAGAAAAGTTTCTTGTTGGCAGCACTAATATTGAAAGGTGTGCCAGCGAAGGAGAAATCAAAGAAGGAATTCCAGCAAACGTGGTCTCCGAACTTGGCCTCTGAAAGCCTAATGGATCTGTTGTTGTAGAGGATGTCTAGGACCCGAGAATCTCCGTAGGCCGTTTGGAGGAAAGGGATGCCATCAACAGAACAATTGACATTAAAAGCGGGATGGCCACAGTAGGGCGGATGTTGCCCACTAATCCAGAACGGATAGCTAATGTTCTCGATGCTCCCACAGCTCTTTGGCTCACAATCCTATTGAGATTTTATTTAAATAAACTAAGTGCATGTATGTGAAGTATTTAAGGAATAGTTACAGATTCTCTCGCAATGATTCTTGCCTTAAAAGTCAAAGCGCGTGATGCTTTCATTCAAATTTTTATCCGTTTCAAAATTTTGCCTCGATGTATTGCGAAGAGACGCGACTTTCAGAATTGACGCATTCAAGGCACCAGCACTACGGCTCTCAACCTCTATAAATGCACAAATCAAACCAGATCTAATATCAGTTCTTATCTACTATCGAGTTTTCATTAGTGCTTAAACTCGATTAAAGCTTATCATATCCTGCAGCGTATTTGCAGCATTCGAGAGGGTGCAAATAACGCTTAAGGAAAGCGTTTCGTGCAGGCATGTCCTTATCTTCATCTCTCTCGATCCTTATCCTTATCCTTTCTTCATCCTTACTTCCCTTATTAAAATAATCAACAATCTTAAGCGTTATTTCAATGGAGACCGAGACTTCTGTCGCCACCATCAAGTTGAACCAAGATCTTGTCAGACTCGATCGATTCGATGGCTTCGTTGGCAAGATAGTTAAAGTTTCTTCTCACTGCATTAAAGATCTTCTACATCCTCAATTCGAACTTGGTGCCTATACCAGAGCCAACTAACAACGACTCTGACGAAGTCAAGGCAGAGCGCAAGAAGCGAAGGGAGGATGAATTCATATGCCATGGGCACATCCTCAACGCTCTGTCTCACCGATTGTATGACCTATACACTAACATACAATCGGCAAAAGAAATATGGAACACATTGGAATACAAGTACAAGGCCGAGAAGAAAGGTACGAAGAAATTTTTCATCTCTAAATATTTTGATTTTAAGATATGTAATGAGAAGTCAATTCTTACATAGATGCATGAATTGCAAGTGATTGTCAACAAAATCAAAGCAGTAAAAATCGATATTCCCGAGTCTTTTCAAGTCGGTGCGATAATCGCAAAATTACCACCGTCTTGGAAGGGCTATAGGAAAAAACTTATTCACAATGCTGAGGATTTTTTCTTGGAACAAATTCAGAAACACCTTCGAATCGAGGAGGAATCAAGGGTGAGGAAGAAGTTGAAGAATGTCAATGTTGAATCAGAGTTTTCAAAGGCCAATGCTGTGAGCAAGCCTAAGAAGGATAAAAAGGATGGCAAAGCAAACTATCTTGGTCCCAAAAAGAATCAAAAGAAGTTCAAGAAAAAGAAGCCCAAGGGAAGCTGTTGTGTGTGGCAAACCCGGGCATTTTGCTCGTTGCAGGGGCCAAATCAAAGAAGCAAATGCCACCAACGTTGCAAATGATGAAATCATCACCATCGTGAGCGAAGTTATGGCGGTCCATGAAAAGGTTCCTGAATGATGGTACGATACCTATGCCATCGTCTATATTTCCTATGACAAGTCTATGTTCAAGACTTATGTGGATGTCACCGATGGACAAGAGATACAAATGGGCAATGAAAGCCGGTCCAAGGTGTATGGCAAAGGAAACGTGGAACTCAAATTCACTTATGGCAAGAAAATTACTTTGGCAAATGTGTTGCATGGGCTGGATATGAATAGGAACCTTGTTAGCGAGGATCTTTTGGGCAAACCAGGAATAAAATCTATTTTTGAGTCGGACAAACTTATCTTGACCCATAATGGTATATTTGTTGGCAAGGGCTATTCTAGTGATGGAATGGTCAGATTATGTATCATTGATAATGCTATTAATAAAGATGTTGCTCACGCTTATATGCTTGACTCAATTACATTATGGCATCGTAGACTAGCACATATTGGAATTAGTACTATGAAAAGGCTTGTTAAATAGGTTTAATTTCTTGCAAAATTGATGAGTTCAATAAATGTGAAATATGCATTAAATCAAAGATGACTAAGAAACCATTTCATAGCGTTGAGAGAAATTTTAACTTATTAAAACTTGTGCATTTTGATATATGTGAATTTAATGGCATGTTAACTAGAGGTGTGAATAGGTATTTCATTACATTTACTGATGATTGCTCTAAATTCACATATGTTTATTTATTAAAGCATAAAGATGATGCTTTCCATGCTTTTAGAATATATAAAGCGGAGGTAGAAAATTAGTTAGAAATATTAAAATCCTTAGAAGTGATAGGGGTGAAGAATAATTTCCTAATAATTTTAATGCATTTTATGAAGAAAATAACATTATACACCAATGTTCTACACCACGTACACCATAACAAAATGGTTTGGCAGTAAGAATAGAACATTACAAGAGATGATTAATGCATTTCAAATTGCCATTTAATTTATGGGGTGAAGCTTTACTTGCTGCTTGTCATATTTTAAATAGAATTCCTTTAAAGAAAACTCAGACATCTACATATAAGATATGGAAAGGAAGAAAGCCCAATATTGGGTATTTCAAAGTGTGGAGGTGTTTTGCCGACTACAAGAACCTAGACCCCAAAAGGATCAAATTGGGTCCCAAAGGAATGAGAAGTGCATTTGTTGGTTATGCCACAAATAGCAAAGCTTATAAACTCTTGGATCTAGAGTCTAATGTGATAGTGGAATCTAGAGATGTGCAGTTTCATGAAAATTTAAAGAGTAATAATTCTTAAGCTCCTACAAATTTAAAAAGTAATAATTCTCATGAGGAGAGATCTTCAAGGTTGTTGAAGAACAACCGGAGCTTCGAAAAAGTAAGAGAATCTGAAAGGCTAAGAATTTAGGACCCGATAAAGTAGACTCTCAACTTATTTCCCTTTATTTGGTTGAAGGAAGTAGAGAGAATTTTATCCATAAGGTACCTATTATTCTTCAAGTGGAAGATGATCCTAAAACCTTTAAGGAAGCTATGGCTTCAAGAGATTCAGCTTTTTGAAAAGAAGCTATACAAGATGAAATGAATTCCATTATATTATAGCTAACCACACTTGAAAAATTATCAATCTACCAAATGGGTCTAAACTCATTGATTGCAAGTGGGTGTTTAGAATGAAGTATCATAGTGATAGTACTCTTAATACCTATAAGGCTAAATTAGTAGCTAAAGTATTTCGACAAAAAGAAGGAATAGACTATTTTGACACATATGCACCAGTAGCAAGAATAACAACAATCAGAGTATTATTTGCATTGGATTCATTGCATAACTTATATGTTCATCAAATGGATGTCAAAACAGCATTCCTGAATGGAGATCTAGATAAGGAGATTTACATAGAATAATCGGAAGGTTTTGTTTTACTAGAAAATGAACATAAAGCATAAAAGCTTATTAAATCATTATATGGATTAAAACAAGCTCCAAAGAAATGGCACAAAAAGTTTGACACAATCATACTTTCTAATGGATTTATTCACAACAATTCTGATAAGTGCTTGTACACAAGGTGCAAAGGAACATAGTAATATTTGTATGCCTTTACGTTGATGATATGTTGATCATCAGCAATGAGATAAAAGGCATATTAGAAACGAAGAGGTTTCTAACCTCCTCATTCAAAATGAAAGATCTTGAAAAGTGGATACTATTTTGGGCATCAAGGTGAAACAAAATAGTGAGGGTTTTGAACTTTGTCAATCATACTATGTTGAGAAAGTGTTAGACAAGTTCAAATACCTGAAATTCAAAGAAGTAAATACTCCATTTGATCCAAGTATAAAACTTGCAAAGAATGATGGAAGAGCTGTGGCTCAACTCAAATATGCAAGTGTAATTGGTTGTCTAATATATTTGATGCAATGCACTAGACCTGATTTAGCATTTGCAGTTAGTAAACTAAGTAGGTTTACTAGCAGTCCAAGTATTGAGCATCGAAAGGCAATTGGAAGAATTTTTGGATATCTTATGAAAACCAAAAATCTTGGTCTTTACTATTCAAAGTTTCTTGTTGTTTTGGAAAGATATATTGATGCAAGTTGGATATCGAGTGTGGAAGATAGTAAATCTACCACAGGTTGGGTGTTTACACTAGCTGGTGGAGCGATTTCTTGAAAATCCAAGAAACAAACGTGTATCACGCATTCGACCATGGAGTCAGAGTTTATGGCTCTTGCATTAGTAGGACAAGAGGCGAGTGGTTAAAGGATCTTCTTCTAGAAATTTCAGTGGCTTATAAAAATGTATCAACAGTATCGATACATTGTGATAGCCAGGCTACTTTAGCTAAAGATTACAGCGAAGTGTCCAAAAAAAGTCTAAACATATTAGTATACGACATGAGTATGTGAGGAAATTAATCAAGAATAGAATAATTTCACTCACATTTGTAAGATCCAGTTATAATTTAGCTGATCCTTTCACTAAACCTCTTTCAAGAGACTTAGTGAAACAGACCTCAATTGGAATGGGTCTTAAACTCCATGATTAAAGATCCACCAACGATGGCAACCTAATCTAACACTAGGAAACGACTAGTTTTAGGTTCAATGGGTAAAAACAAATTGTTGATAAGTGGATGGCTCGAAGTGTCTAACTTGTTAGTACTAGCTGTTATGGTTGGAGGGTTGAGTCTTCGAACTCTTAATAAAGTTCAGTCATTATGGACAAGTATCTGTTAGTAACAAAGATACTAAAAGAATTTCACATATGTGAATATTGAGTGATGCCATCTCAAGTGAGAATGGAGTTTCTCTCATAAATATTCATGAAATAGATGAGCACATGGCTATAAATGGTGCTAAGCATGTAGCGTAGACAAGAAACACTAAGAAGTATGTATGAAGTATCATCGGTTTTGACACAAGGAATAACTGGTTCAAAGCGTTTGCTACCTAAAATTTCGTTAAAACTTGATGGTATTTTCACTAAGGTTAGGTTCAAATAGAAAGATACCTAGATGTATTAATGCTTTTTATCCTTAATTTTAGATGTGGACTTAGTTTATTTAAACAAAATCTCAATAATCTTTCACTTATTTAAAACAAACTAAGTGAGTGTATGTGGATGTGTTTAAGAAATAGTTGCGGACTCTCTAGCGGCGATTCTCGCCTTAGAAGCCGAAGCGGCGTGATGCTTCGATTCAAATATTTGCTCGTTTCAAAATTTTGCCTCGGATGTATTGCGAAGCGATGCGACTCTCCAGGAATCGACGCATTCTAGACACCAGCGCTGCAGCTCTCAACCTCTATAATACACAAATCACACCAGATCTAATATCAGTTCTTGTCTACTATCGAGTTTTCATCAATGCTTTGGTGCAAACTCCTGTGGCTTATTTGCTATTCACCCATAAATCATTCGAAAGGGTGCAAATAATGTTTGAGAAAAATATTTCATGCATGATTCAAGCTTATCCTTATCTTCATCTCTTTCGATCTTTATCATTATCCTTATCTTTTTTTTTCCTATTTTCCTTATTCAAATGCTCAGCAAATCCTTTATCTTTGGTTCAACAGCTATTGCCATTCTCGCCAAAGAGCAGATGTTGATGAAGAAAAACAAGATAGAGAACTCTTTGAACGGTAGCAATGGACTGGGATTCATTTGGGATGAGCATGGAAAGACCGGAGAGGAAGGGTTAAGAATCTGGAGATGAGATCGAGCATGTATGCAAGGTGACGGTTGCGTGGTTTGACTGGATTTTAGAAGTCTAATTTTCCAAATTGATGAAGTCGTATGCTCGTAATGAGTATCCAAAGGGAAGTCACCAACCTCTGACAAAAAGAATATTATCAAGTCAAAACAGGTAGGTAAGGCCCATGCACCTTAAAGATAAAAAATGATAACGGTATTTAAAAAAAAATAAAAAAATATGCATCGAATGTGGTGCAGCAAAAGCTGCATCACGATTGATTTATTGTGCATGCGCACATGCATATTAAAAATAAAAAAAATTAATCTTATTTAACGCGCACGCAATCTGCATCGATATCAATTATTGGAATGATGCGCGACAGCTGCATGCACCCGATGAGTAAATTTATTTTTTTTTTTAAATAAATGTGAGCGGCAGCCTTTGGTCAAGACGCGGGACTGGACCAGAGGTGGGCCAGAAGATAATCACGCAAGCAAGGCAAGTTGACGGCGGAACACCCTAAATACTGTTGGAAAAGACTTTCTCCGTGGCATCCGGTGGAGCAAACCTTACGTGAACTGCATTAATTTTTTTTATTAATTTATACTTAACAGAATGAGATGAAATATAGCAGAAATTATTATTATAAATTTATAAATAATATATTATCTTTAATGAAACAGGATGGGATGACTTATTTTTTTAAAAAATATTAAAACACTTCAGTTATAAAATTATAATATCGTAGTCGTAAAATTATGATATCTGTTCAAAAATATTAAGACAGCTTACGATATTTCGATAAAAAAAATTACGACACCTCAATTATAAAATTATGATACCATAGTATAAAATTACGACACCATAGTTATAAGCCAAAAAATTATGATACCTCAGTTATAAATTTATAATACCGTAATTATAAATTACAATATTTATTCAAAAAAAATGTGTCTATATATAACTCTAAAAAGAAAAGTTGAACAGTATTAATGCACATCATATCAAAATTTAAGATATACATAAGTTGTAAAATTATAATAATATAGTTATAAAATTAAGACATCCATTAAGAAAGTCAAAAAAAAATTACGACGTTCGAGTTATAAATTTATGATACCATATTTATAAAATTATAACATCCATTCAGAAAATGTATTTATGCACAAATTTTTAAAAAAAAACTAAACAAATATTAATACATATATATCAAAATTTAAGATAGCACTCTACTTGTAAAATTATGACATCATAGTTATAAAATTAAGGTATTTATTTAAAAAATCAAAAAAAAATTTAATTATAAATTTATAATATTATAATTATAAAATTAAAATCTCTATTCAGAAAATATGCATTGCATCGATATGGACATTACGTTCTATGGCAGTGTTTTACGGCCACTGCGACAGCGCACGTAATAGTTGACTATCTGCAAGTCTCTCAGTTAGACCATTCTTGCCGTCTTCGCTACTTTGGATGGCCGTGTGGCCCGCTAACATCGACGTCAAATGGCTTCGATTTTCAAATGGCATCGATTTTATAAGTTTGATGTCAAAATTAATGTTTTAAAGAAAAAAGTTAAAATAAAAAACGCCACTTCACGTCCATCGGTTTGTTGTCACTTCATTTGGACTGAGACGTATCTGATAAAGAAAGAAGAGCAGTGGCAGGTTGTGGACATTTTAAAAAATAACGGAAGACTAACTAATAAAAAAAATCTTCTTTGACAACTGGCTGGAGACAGTGACGTACCAAAACTAACAGTCATTATTATTATTATTTTTTCCCCTCAAGGAACGTTAATAATGTTAAAGGTGCTAGCAAAAGTGGATAATTAAAACAAATACCATCAGAGTTTCTAAAGACAATTTAGGACCCTTTCTTTTTTCCCCTAAAGCTAGTGCACAAAAAAAAAAAAAAAAATTCATGCAAAAGGCAAAGATCTTTTCCTCTCTGTGTGCGTCTAATGCACGGGCTTTTTCGCACCTTTCCACCATCAAGAGCACTTCTATTACTTCGTTCCCCATCGCTAGCTTGGGTTACTCAATTCTGAGAACCTTCATCCTGACTAATAAATTGCATGCTCTTTTCCTGGAGAATCAATTGGCGGATTTCTTCCCTTCTACTTTCAGTTACATTATTCGTAAGGAGTAGAAATAATAGTCGCGAAGACCAATTCGTATGCCATACAACTATGTTCCCTATAAAACATACGTTTGAAGTCCTCAAATCCCATTAAGACTCTGAAAATGACTGAACTATATATACCTACCAAGTGTCACGCCTCATGTCATGTAGGAACTTCACATACTACAGCGTTGTGGATGATTATACAAGTCCATAAACTTAATTTTCTTTTAACCACTTCTGCCACCGGTCTCTATTTAAAATGACTTCGTTTCTACCGGCCACTTGCAACAAGCTTCTTCAATAAAAACTACTTTCTCAAACCCAGTCCTCTTTAGAAGACCGATCAAAAAGCGTCACCTGATGCTTTTGGAAGGAACTAATAATCCTCTTCTGGAAATATCTACTCTTGTAGAAGAAGAAGGCGCTAAGGTAGTAGTTCTTTCACCAATTCCCTTCAGCACGCTCCACCACGCCCAAATCAACTACCCAATCGATTGATGTATTGGTTAATAAAACTTTGGGGGAAGCTCCTCTTCCTCCAATTTTCCGTCAAAAAAAAAAAAAAAAAAGATATGATGTATTGGGCCTAACTGACTCTATGTCCCAATCACTAAATCGAACAGTTTTGAGAAAGCAGGAAAGGAGGAAGAAGAAAGAAGCACGTACTCCCTGGATTGCCGGAATCTTGACATTGACACGCATCCTGCCCCGCCGTCCACGATATGTTGATTCCGTCCTGCATCATCACCTCCCAAAATTTCATCTTCCCATCTTTTAACAAATCATGCACTGTCTGGTTTATAAGGAAGCCTGCATTCGAGCTACACTTCCCGAACAGTTCCGGCAGGTCCGACAAAGGAAAAAAAGCATAGTATGAGTACAGCTGAATCTCTCCTCCTGGTGGGCAATCGATTCTATATAATGAGTTGATCGGGGAGTCCAAGGTGCAGTTGAAGTAGAAGTAGAGATTGACATCAGAGATGGCATATTTGAAGACGGAGGAGCTGCTGATGGGATCTGTGAAGTCATGAGGGCAGTCCTCTCCAATGAGTTCGGGGTCGATGACGGTGAGAACTTATACTTGTAATCGATGCTCTTGATTTGGTAGGCCTTATCACCTATTTTGATCGTCAGAATGGATTTATCCTCCTCGCAAGCGAGCTCAAATTCCGGATGGCCGCAGTTATGAGGACTGTCAGAAAGCGAGAAAGGGGGCCCGACGTCGTAGGGCTTGGCTCCGCAGTTGTATGTGGTGGGTGGACCGCAGCAGGATACGGAGCGTTGTCATCGGCTTTGGAGAGCAGAGAAAGCATGAAGAGAAGGATGATTGAGAGGACAGGGGAGTGGTACATCTCTGCGTTCTCTTTCTGAATGTTGGGAACCTTGGCAAAAGAAGAAAGTTACAAAGCCAAATTAAGGAGAGGACAAGAAGAGTAGATGGAGTTGGAAAAACCTGGTTATTTGTTGTGGAATTTTAGCCAATTGGAAGGAGGTAGGAAGTGGGTCGAATGAAGCAGATTGACTTCGTTCAAAGGAAAAGTCTTTGTACAACCGGTTTAGCGCTGGCCACGATGATTTATTCGCGCATTTATGATGTGAAACCTATAATCGAACTCTCGGTGCAAAGCTACATGGGAATATCCAGACAATTCAGCATTAAAAATGATGTACACAGATTTTTTTTTCTCATTCAAAACAGGTGATGTGAGTGACGAGAGATGTTTGATAATTCTTATGCCCATAAAATTTTGCTGGCTGACTAACGACTAGCCTGACATTGCGGTTCCAATCCGCTGCCAATAGAAAACCTGGCATAATTTAATTGGATGTTATTCCATGTTAAACGTAATTTTTGAATCAACATTACTTGATTGAGCATGTAATTTTTAAATCATTATGTATTTGATTGAAAATGATTTTATATTAAACACATAATTTTATTTTTAATATTATTAAATATGATTTCTATACATTAACTATATTTTTTATATTTTATATTATTTATTTTTAATTATTAAATAATTGTCTAATAATGTTGCCTATATTATGACAACTATCTATATATATTTACACCATGTAACAATGGGCTGTGCAGAATTTTTAAAATTTTACTTTTATATATATATATATATATATATATATATATATAATATAAACATTCTAAATAGAGTATAATGAATATAGCTGATTTTATGCAGTTAAAAAAAAAAAAAAAGACTTAGATGACTTAAATTGAGTTAAATACATATACTATAGACACCATTCGAGAAAGTCTCACTTCCTCTGCTTTTTTTTTTCAAAAAAAAATCCTGAAGCTTTCGATCAGCCCATTAGGCTTTGTTTGGATTTTTGAAGGGAAGAAAAGGAAAAAGTAAAAGAAGAAAAGGGATGGAAGGAAAAAAAGGGGAAGGAATGATTGCTCTTGTTTGGATAATATCGATTATCTTGTTTGGATAGAGAGTGAAAAAGAAGGGGAAGAGCTATGTGACAATTATATCCCTTCAAAATAGGAAATGAACTAAAAGCGAAAGAATGAAGAATATAAAATAAAGGAATATTTTGGTCTTCCCAGAAAGTATGACTTAAACTTTTTCCCTCCCCCCAACTTACCCTTCAATTTGGAGGTTAACAAATTTATGCACTCTAAAGGAAAAGAAAGGGAACATGTTACTCTCATTCCCTTCCCCCTCTTTCTTTCACCCTTCTTTCAAACAAGATAACTTACGACCTTTTACCTTCTTTCCCTTTTCCTTCCTTCCATTCTCTTCCATCCAAAAGACCCTTAGACTTCAAAAATGACAGCCGTTCACCTCGATAAAGGTAAAGCAAGGCGGCACGCAATAATCCAAGGAACGCATGGATGCAATGGAGCAACAATTGTAATCTTTAGTACCAACCAAACTCGAAAACAATTCAAAAGAGGATCACGAGTGATCAGTAGGTACATCATGAGATGGATGGATGTCTTGAGCGAATCTTTCTAGCGTCCGTGAGCTCTAATTCTCCTCTTTGCCGCGTTCAAAAGACGAAAACCTTGTTCTTATTGTATTTAAGTAAATTTTATTTTTAAATTTATCAAAATAGACTCGTACTAGATTAATGTAATCATCATAAAAAAAAAAAAAAACAACAAAAAGCTTGCGCTCGTCCATTCTGACAGTAAAGTGGGCCTACAATAAAAACAAATTTTTGGCTCAACTAAGTCTCCTCACACAATTCCACTAAGGAAAAACTTGCACCCAATCGATTTTGACAAAAAAGTTTGTCTACAATTATGAATACCATAATATCTATCATTTTAATTGAAATGAGAAGAAAAGAGAACCAAACAACATAAAAAGGTTTTGTTTAATGAAGTGACAAACTGATAATGAAGTTTTTAATAATGTACAGGAAAAGAAAGATGCAGAGAGAACGATACAAGGAAACAAATACAAATGCCTCATATGCTCCAAAGTTTGATCACTGTTTCTAGTTTGGGGCGCTAAGAAGATTTCAGGTGCAATATGCTCAAGCCCTGCATCAATATGTTCAATTTTTGTACGCTAGGAAGACTTAATATTGATGCAGGACTAAGAAACTTAAATAGTTTGTTTTGATTAAGTTTTAGATGAGATAAATCTTTATAAATGGTACTGGAAAGGTTCTAAACCATGTCTTATATAGATCAGGATACACTGTAGCACTGATTCTTTCATACCAATATTGATTATATGCTAGGATATGTGATAGTTTGTATACATATGTATTTATTCTCATATTAATTTATGCAAAGAACATGTAGAATACTTGGACAGGATTAAGAAACTGGAATTATACTTTTCATATCATTATATATGGTATTAAAGCTAATCCAACTTACGACGTACATGAACTAGGGAATGATTGACTTGAAATATAGGATGAAGGATTAAAGAGGCATAATTGAATAATTCAAAGAGACTTTTATCAAGATAACAAAGTCTTCAACCATGCACAAAAAAAAAAAGAATTTAACATCAACTCACGCCGAGTAAAGTGCTAGCAATGCCCTCAAAATCTAAGATCATTTCTAGCAAAGGTATGTAGAGAGTTTCTACCCCACCAGCAAATAAATATGAGTGAGAGTGATGCTTGGATGCTAAGGAATTTCTCATCCTTAAATCCACATGGATTCCACCTTTTAACTTTTTTTTTTATCTTTAAAATCTATAAACTGCATCGATCTAAGGATTGAGAAGGTGAACGGATTGAATCCACATAGTTCATGAATCACAAAGATAAAAAAGATGAAGTGACTTTAAATCCTTGTGGATGTAAGGGTGTAGAAGGCGATCGAATTTTAGACTTGGCTATAGTCAAATGTAATCAAGTCAAAGATCTGTTTTTTTTTAATCAATACGAATCTCAAAACCACTTCATCTTTTCATCTTAGGATTCGCAAACTATATAGATCCAAAATGAAAGAAATAATCGGATCTAAATTTAACTAATTCAAATGTAGATTGTGCATGCGCGTGTGCGCCCATACATACATATATATATATATATACATATATATATATATACATATATATATATATACATATATATATATATACATATATATATATATATATACATATATATATATATATATATATATATATATATATACATATATATATCTATATATATATATATATATATATATATATATATATATATATATATATATATATACATATATATAGATATATATATATATATATAGTGAAGAAATTTAAATTATATTTTTGATTAATCTTTTGGTGAATTCTTGGGTTGACCCAACAAAAGATGAATCGAACAGATATTGGACACATAGAAAAGTTAGGTCACCAATTATTGCTGTAGTAAAAGATAAATCAATTGAGGCATACATGATAGTACAAGGTCTCAGATTGTTATAGTTGGAAGTAAAGTGTGGACGGTTGGAAAATAGTCATCATCTTTTCTGTCAAGTTGGCAGTGAAGTGTGAACGACGAACTTAGATGCACACCTGATTGGTAAGTAGTAAGACTTCATAAGTACATGCGATCAATGATCAAGTTGGAAGACTTTTTTTATCGAGGGATAAGGGTAAACAATGATTCAATGAACTTGGGTGAGAAGCCTTGAAGAAATGCCATCAAAAAAAACTCGTTCCCAAATTCAATTAACTTATTAGGAAATCATGTGGCCCTAGAAACTCGAATGTTAATGAGCCAAAATCATGTTCTTAAAATACCTAACCAGAATTTACTTTGAATCAAAGCGGGACTTTACCACCGAATCGCATGATCCTAAAAATTTGAGTGTTAGCAGACAAAAGCCATGTTCCCTTAGATAGTGTTTGAAATAGGGGATAAGAGGGGATATCCTTTGGATATCCCCTCTTATTCCCAAAAGCCATAACTATAAGGGATAGCAGGGAATAAAGTTAACCAAAGGGATAATCCATGGTTAACCATGGTTAACCATGGGATATCCCCTCAATTTATTCCCTAGAGAATGTAGGAATAGCTGGTTATCCCTCCAAATAAGAGTAAAAAAAGGTTATCCCATGGATTTACCTTTTTGCATTTGATATGATCAATGGATAGTCAAGGGATATCCCTAGGGATAGCCAGGGGATAAATTCTATCCCATACACTTATCCATGGATAACATTTTTCCTATCAAACACTACCTTAAAATGTGTAGCCAGAATTTACTCCAAACCATGGTGGAGCTTTACTACCATCTTTACTCTGAACCATAGTGGGACTCCACCATCACTCTATCATCATCTTTTGGAAACTCAATTGATTCCATGGAATTCAACAAAAAATATCTTCTCATTTCTATATCAGTAGTAGCTAGACATCCAACAACATATAAAGATTCACATTCTAGAGCAAAATGCAATCTTTCAGCATGATATATGCATGACCACATTATTCTTGCTTGTTTTGTCAATTAATTTGCATTACTGATTGGTTGTTTAAAGCTTGCATGCCCGCATTGCAGAGTCATTTGTGGAGAAACTACATAGAGAATACAATGTCCAATCACTATAAGAATGTATTTGGATGAATCATCTACCTTTTTTGATGAAATTGGATGACGCATATACATAAGCCGTCTCTAAAAGTATAAAGTAAATCATTTCAGTAGACCTTCCACATTCTCGGTAGCAATTTCTATTGATGAATTAATCAATGATCCTTGAGGAAAAGATGGATATGTTTTTGGATGCAGTTGTATGCCACTTTGGCTTCCCTATAACATATCTACTATCTTGCTCATCGAAGATCAATTTTCATGCCTTCTTTGAATGCATCTTGCTCTTTAAAAATCAGGTAACGACTTACCGTATTCATTTTCTTTAAATATCAAGCCCCCAAAGCACTAATAAACAAAAAAAAAAAAAAAAAAATCACATCCACTCAAGAAGAATCTCTCTTTCTTTTCCTAGAGGAATCTTTCTATATCTTCTGTGGCTAAGAATTCTCACCTCATTCCTTGTATAAGGATACTATTTTGTAGATTCGCGAGAATGAAAGGATGCCATTTAGATTCTAACATGTGCTGCCACCTCGTTCCCAAGACAGAGAATGAAAATCTGCAACAACAATTTTAAAATAATTAATCAAAAATTATATCATATAGTAATTAATTATTTAAATCTAAATATTCAGTTACCCATTATAAAAATAAATATCTAGCAATCCATAGGGCACGTCTATCAACTCAGATTGCTATTCACCTTCATAATTAATTATAAATTTTAATTTTTATAATTAAATAATATGATGGTTGGTTTTTCAGATGGCTAACCTTAATCTAAACTAAAACGTATACGAGCTGTCTGAACTGAATTCGAATTTCAGAGTTTCGCTCATCCTGTACAAAAAATGAATAAATAATAATAATCAAATATTAACATAATTAGATAAAATCCCAATATTTCACCCAGTGGTTTGTTCCCAAGTTGTTGACATTAGCCAGTGTTCTTCAAGAACTCAACATCCGGCGGCTATTTCACTGGTGGAATCAAGGATGATTGGGTGAATCTAACCGACGATCATGTCCTTAGCGCCGGCCGTAGCTGTAAGGTTAGCCGCGGGACTTCGAAAAGACAGCCAAAACAAAGCATATACTCGATTCTTAGCAAAAACCAATAAAATCGAAGGGTCTTGCAGGCTTAGATTTCTCCTGACCACCGACCATTGCTGAAATTTTGATCCTAGGTGCGATGGTTCGGCCTCAAAGACGCCAGCGAAACCCAAAAAATCCTACCCTGTTTTTGTCACCCAAAACTTAAAACTCTTCTCTCATTTTTTTTTCCTCTCTTCCTCTCCCTAACCTCCCTAATTCTCTCAAATCTGAACATTTTCCATTCGTGAATGCGGCTTAGATTTGGTTAAATATGAGATTAAAGCTTCAAAAATGCATTGTCTCACAATCCCTAAAGAAAATTGATGGAAACAAATTCCTAAATATAAAACAAAAATTACAGAAAAACGTGCCCATTCTACGCATGAATCACTCGTTCAAAGTATCAAAGTATATTACAGATTAAATGCACTTATCGCTGCCTCGAAAGAAGACAATCCACAGATTGCTTACCTTTCTGTGAGAATGTTTTCCGATGATGAATGAGGAAGAAGAGCAACTGCTTCCCACGATGAAGCACTCTTCTCGATTTTGTTTTTAGAGAATAACTGCCAAGTGCAGTTATTCTTTCATGGGCTGGGTTAGCCCATCATGGGCGGCCCAAAATTCAATAATAAAAAAAATCATCTCCCACTCGCATATGGTGGGCTAAATATTAACTCATTCTTCTTTGCGATATTCATACAAGCAAATAATCCATGCGACCAGCATACTTCGAGAGCTCATTGCGATGCATCTGTTAGGAATACATAGCAGCTCAAAATTGGGTACAACATTTTCCGAGTAGATATAATATGCAGTCCCTTAGATCAATCAGTCACATTTATATCTTCTTTGATCTCTTTTAGTATCTTGTATATTGTATTCACAACTATGATTTACTTAAAATCATAATTGGTCGACCTGTGAATACAAAAATAGAATGTGACATCATAATAAAATTGATCTTCCTCTTTCCTTAAACCTCTCTATTTCAGTCCAGCTCGCTTTTCTAGAAATGCCCATTAGATCGAATCATTCATGACCATTGGCAACATTCTAAGATAGCGAACTCTGAATAGAAACTTTGAGAATAAGTTAGAGTCGTGAAGGCACCATTTGAGGAACTCATATCCTCTAGAGTCTCACACGGCATAAAGTTGAGATCAAAAACTTTTGCCACTCATATCGGTCGTCTTATGCATACGTAGTATGAAATACGTATTACGGTATTAACTCCTTTCCCGTGGAGCGTATGTCTTTACTTTCAATACCGTACAGATGATAGTTCAGACATGCCTAATGTCTAAACTCGAGTTCACGTATCTACTCTTCTAAAGAATCCATTAGAACTCACATCTGGCATCAAAAACAGATAAAGTAAAATATGTGGGTTATTTTACTTTCGGACATAGTAAATGTTATGTCCTCATCTTAGCACTTAGCTAAGGCAACATTTATATTTTAAACTTGAGCTCTCGATTATCACCTAGATAAT
Organism: Calamus simplicifolius; assembly: GCA_900491605.1. Classification (NCBI taxonomy): domain Eukaryota; kingdom Viridiplantae; phylum Streptophyta; class Magnoliopsida; order Arecales; family Arecaceae; genus Calamus; species Calamus simplicifolius. The sequence continues at coordinate 119,182 of UESW01004831.1, read as the reverse complement.
AAGTCTAAAAATTGTCTCATCTCTATTTATCACACAGTAAATAGAGGCGATTACCCGTGTGAGTGGATTAATCTTATCTGTCCGACATACTTTCTCGTCATAATACACTAAGTATTAATATGCATAAATAAAAATATCATAGGCATTAACAATGAAATAACAATCTCATTCAAATGTGAACATTTAGGGAAATACAATATTTAGTAATCAGCATCTACGCAGTCCTAGAGATTTTACATGACCAATGAAAACATCTCTAGGAATTGGCTTCGTCATAGGATCTGCTATCATACTATGCGTAGATATGTACTTCAAGTTCACATCTTTCCGTGCTACCATGTCTTTAACAAAGTTATACTTGGTATCTATATGTTTGGTCTTGCCATGATATTTAGGATCCTTAGTGTATGCTATTGCTGCTTGGCTATCACAATTGACTAACAATGAGCTTGCAGTATGCTCAACAACACTTAAATGATCCAAAAATCTCTTAAGCCAAACTCCCTCTTGTACTGCTGCTGACAATGCCACGAACTCTGCTTCCATGGTGGACAATGCTATACATGTTTGTTTCTTACTGCTCCAAGATATGACGCCATTATTCAGTAAGAATACAAAACCAGAGGTAGATTTCCTTTCGTCTAAATCTCCTCCCCAGTCAGCATCTGAGTAGCCTTCAAGTCGCAAATCCTTTCCTTGATAACTCAGAGAATAATTAGCAGTACCCTTTAGATACCTCATGATTCTTTTGACGGCTTTCCAATGTGCGTGACCTAGATTGGATTGGTATCTACTTACCATTCCAACTGCAAAACATATGTCAGGTCTTGTACACATCATAGCGTACATTAAGCTCCCAACAGCACTAGCATAAGGAACGCGTTTCATTTGTTCCTTCTCTTGTGGAGTCCTAGGACACAACCTACGGCTCAATTCTTCACCTTTTGCAATAGGAGTTTCGATGGGTTTACAATCATGCATATTAAATCGTTCAAGAACTTTGTTGATATAAGTCTCTTGCGAAAGAGACAATAATCTCTTAGAACGATCTCTTGAAATCTTAACTCCAAGAATATATGCAGCTTCACCCATATCTTTCATCTCAAAATTGGACGATAACCAACTTTTAATAGTATTAACCAACTCCTTATTGCTTCCGGCAATCAGTATGTCATCAACATATAATGATAAGATCACAAATTGATCCTTGGATCTTTTGATATACACGCAATGATCTTCATCAATCATTGTAAAATCATAGGCCACTATGGCATTATGAAAACGCGTATACCATTGTCTTGAAGACTGCTTAAGGCCATATATCGATCTCAAAAGTCGACATACCTTTTGTTCTTGGCCCTTCACATTGAAGCCAACTGGTTGCTCCATGTAAATTTCTTCTTCTATTTCTCCATTCAGAAAAGCAGTCTTTACATCCATTTGATGTAATTCAAGATCCATACTTGCCACTATTGCCAGAATAAGGCGAATTGAGGTAAATCTCACTACAGGAGAAAAAGTTTCCTCATAATCAATTCCTTCCTGTTGATTATACCCTTTCGCCACGAGGCGAGCTTTATATCTTTCTATTGAGCCATCAGCTTTTCGCTTTATTTTAAGAACCCATTTATTCCCAATAGCTTTGCGTCCTTTTGGAAGATCAACCAGTTCCCAAACATGGTTTGATTTCATTGACTCCATTTCTTCTTCCATTGCACTTATCCATTTTTCCTTATTAGGGCAACTTAGAGCCTCATTTACATTCCTTGGCTCATCTTCATCTTGTGGAGCAACGATGAAAGTTTCCCCTTCAATATCAAAACGTCGTCGGGGAACACTTTTGCGACTTGTTCGCCGTACGGGAGATTGTACACGTGGCACATCATTCTCCATTATGCTTCCACTTGGATTAGATAATGGCGGTATCGTCTCATCAAACGGTTGCATTTGAGATTGAGTCTCATTTAATTCCTCACTTCTCACATTGCTCCCATTTGGACGAACCTGATCAATTTCATTATCAGGATCCAAAGTTTCAAATAGTGAGTAGTTCTCACCTATTTCGCCCTTAGTAGGAAACTCATTCTCTAAGAATGTGACATCTCGTGATTCAAATTCAGTTATACTCCCACTTTCTTGTGCACCTATAAACACATACCCTTTTGAGTACTCTGAGTATCTTATGAAAATACTCTTCTTGCCTCTGGGACCCAGTTTCCCATATTTATGAGAGGGTTCGTGAGTATAAGCAGCACAACCCCAAGGTTTAAGAAAACTTAAATCGGGTTTTCTACCTGTCCATAACTCATATGGAGTTGAAGTAACTGATTTAGAAGGCACACGGTTAAGTACATAGGCAGCAGTTAACAAAACATCACCCCAAAAAGTGATAGGTAAGTTAGCTTGTGCCATCATAGACCTAACCATTTCCAATAGGGTTCTATTCCTCCTCTCGGCAACACCATTTTGTTGAGGAGTATATGGAATAGACAACTGTCTTTCTATTCCTTTTTCATCACATAAATTTCTGAACTCATTAGATAAATATTCTCGACCTCGATCTGATCTAAACGTCTTTATTTTCTTTTCTAATTGATTTTCCACTAAGTTCATAAATTTCTTGAAGCAACTTAATGCCTCAGATTTATGAGAAATCAAATAGACATATCCAAATCGAGTACAATCATCTATGAATGTGATGAAATACACAGCCCCATGCCTTGCTCTTACATTCATTGGACCACAAATGTCAGAATGGATTAGTTGCAAAGGAAACTCAGCTCTTGTACCTTTTCCGAATGGTTTTCTTGTTGTTTTCCCAGCCAGGCAATGCTCGCAAATAGGCAAATTGACTTTTTCAATATTGCCTAATAAGCCCTCTTTGGCTAATCTTTGCATTCGTTGTTGGCCAATATGACCAAGTCTAGCATGCCACACATTCACATCATTTTCATAAGAGTTGGAAGATGTAAACAGGGAATAACAAACGTTAACATTACTACAGTCAACATCTAGTACAATGAAACCATCTAGAAAGTATCCACAACCATAATAATTTGTACTCAAATACAAATCAACACCACTGGCATGGAAGTTTAAATTAAAACCAAGTTTAATCAACACCAACACAGACACTAAATTCCGACGAATCTCCGGAGCATATAATACGTCATGTAGGAACAATGTGCGTCCACCACGCATCATCAACTGGCAAGTGCCAATTCCTTTAACTTCCACTTTGGAATTGTTCCCTACATAGATCCATTTCGTTCCGGTCGGTATCCGTCGGAACTCCACGAAGGCATCTCTGTCCTTCGCTACATGGTCTGTTGCTCCCGAATCTACAGTCCACAAAGGATTAGACTCAGTTAAAAATACAGAACTTGACACATAGACAAAGTTCTTAAGAATGTAATGGGAGTTTACCTTCTTTGGCTCGCCGCAATCGCGAGCAAAGTGGCCCTTCTTGCTACAGTTGTAGCATTTCACCTTCGACATATTCTTAACTTGAGGACGCTTTCCTCTTTTGTGTTGATCATCTTTCGGTTTCTTCCCCGAAGAACTCGCTCTCTTACCTTTCCACCTTTTGAACGAATCAGGACGCTTGCGCTTAGAGCTCGAAGGCCCTTGTGAGCTAGAACCTGTATAGTAAATGTCAATTACCGACTTATCTGCCAGGAGACGGTCCTCCTCTAGCTCTAAGTGGCGCACTGCATCCTCAAAGGTTTTGATGTTCTCATTGTGAGTTAAGTGCAACTTCATATGCTCCCAACTCTGAGGTAAAGAACGAATCACTGCTTGCACTTGCTGCTCATCGGTCAGAACATGGCCAGCATCCTTCAGCTCATTAATCATGTTTGACATTTTCCTTAAATGTTGTTTCATGGACTGACCATGTGGCTTCTTATAAGAATCAAATCTTATAGTGAGCTGTCTAAGCTTGGTTACAGATGTATGACCAAACCTTGCTGCCAATGCTCCCCACATCTCCTTAGCATTTTCAAAACGCCTAAACTCTCGCATGACATCATTATCCATGCTACTCAGCAACGTGATGCGAGCAAGGGAGTTCTTCCTTTTCCATACAGCAAATGCATCCTTATCTCTCTTATGTTGTGCAGTGTTTCCGTCTTCAGGCTCTACCATAACCAGGTTAAGAGCTTCAAGAGCCTCTTGCTCTTCCAGCACATATTGGATTTTCATATGCCAAATTTCATAATTATCACCGTTAAGCTTTTCTCCTTTGTTCAGTTCAGCAACTATATTCTTTGAAGCTGAAGCCATTGAATCTGAACATATCAGATAAACAAGCACAGATTGTTAATGCCACTTATTTATGCATCAATTTTGCACAAAATGATTATTTTAATGAATAATCTCACATAGGCTTTAGATTCGAAAGTTCACTACGTTCCCAATCATCATCAAAAAACCTAATGTGAAATTACCGTTAATGTAATCATTAAGGTAAAATTACGTTCTTTAAAGTTGCTAAAACTCTTAGAACTCCCACTCAACTCCATATGTACGAATAAGATAAATATTAAAACAGAATAGTACTATGAACTATTCATAACATGAATATCCATCAACATTCATTTATCTAACATTATGTTCATAAGGAATGAATCCATCAAATAAAATAAACATAAACATGAATATCCATTAACATTCATTTATCTAACATTATGTACATAAGGAATTAATCCATCAAAGAAAATAAACATAAACACCGACAGAACTATCCACCCAAGATATCTAACACCAACCTTTAGAGAACAACTCCTTAAGAGCTTAAAAAAAATAAACACAATCAGGTGCTGATCCTCTTTCTATAAACTGGAAATGACTCATGAAAAACCTCAGAAAATTTTATTTGCTTAGGCATCCAAATGGAGGCACCCGGAAAACCCCTAGATTCGGGCAACGTATTGCGCCGAGACCGATTCAATGCAAGGGTTGACGTCCTTCTTGCCCCGAGCCGTATGTACTCTATCATGAATTGCTCCACAATCATCTTATAGCTCGGACCTTCTAAGGTGTCCCAAACCCTATCAATCATTCTTCCCAACTCATCAGGAATTGTGCATTTTAAGGCTCCGACCATCACATATCCCGGCATTACAAAACCGTTCCAAATGATATCTTGTATCATTTGGTTGACCTTGATGATGTGTGTCATCATGTCATCATCAGCATCCCACCGGTAAAGAGCTAGCTTGATCCTAAGTTTCTCAAGCCTCTCCTTTTGAGCCACCGTTCTAGGGACAATCGGGGTTCGATATCTTTGTACCATCATTCCTGCAACAAATGCAGAAAGAAAAAAATTGGCATATTTAAAATGTCTCATAGATATGAGGAGAGATTTATACACGTTTAAATCTCAAACTCCCATAAACCTTAGATTTGATGACAGGCCACTCAGCCCATTCCCTTTTTTTTTTATTAACTTTCAGATCGGTTCGCTGGAAATAAACTCATGCAACAATGATACAGAAAGAAAAGGCAATGCGGATGGCCATGCTTAACTCATGCAACATTGATACAGAAAGAAACCGAGAGTTTCATAAGACAGCCATCCGTGTTCCTTCCCTTGTCACCAAAAAAAATATCCGGCCATCTGATATCTATGGGCCCTTATCCTCTTCCTGACATTCTTTGAAATCAGGATATGAAATCAGGATGGCCGAGTGGTCTTAGGCGTCAGGCTGAAGTTCCCCTTCCGTAAATGGGTTCAAATTTCACTTCTGATAAATTTGACTCAATTTAAAACAACGCTTCCTTAAAATAAAATCGAAGCCTCTCTCGTGAGGGCTTAGAGTAAGGTTTGGTTTTTATCCTCGCGACACATGAGTCGCTGCTGCGTGACAGCAGCAGAATGGGATAATTCTCTGAAATCCAGAGAATTTGATTCTATCTTTATTCATCTTTATCAGAAACTTATTCATCTTTATCAGAAACTTATTTTAAATGAATCAAATTCTAAATACAAAGAATCTGATCTTATCTAATCATTTGTTTCTCTTTTTCATCATTATCAGAAAGTAAACTTATTATGCTGGCATACTAATACGAGAAAGAGAACCGAAACCACGGCTCTGATACCAATGATGGAAACAAATTCCTAAATATAAAAAAAAATTACGAAAAACGTGCCCATTCTACGCATGAATCACCGATCGTTCAAAGTATATTACACAAAACGAACATACCTCTTTTGCCACAGATTAAATGCACTTATCGCTGCCTCGAAAGAAGACAATCCACAGATTGCTTACCTTTCTGTGAGAATTTTTCGATGATGAATGAGGAAGAAGAGCAACTGCTTTTTTTCACGATGAAGCACTCTTCTCGATTTTGTTTTTAGAGAATAACTGCCAAGTGCAGTTATTTCTTTCATGGGCTGGGTTAGCCCATCATGGGCGGCCCAAAATTTAATAATAAAAAAAACATCAAAAATAAATTAACGAATGCATGAATTTCAAGATTAAAGATTTGCCAAATTAATAATATCAGAAGTCATCTTCTCCATGTTTTTGTAAAAAAATAAAGATGGTATATGACAGAAGTTGAGAGAAACCCATGGCTATTTTTAGTTATTTTCAGATTGGTTAGCTAATTTTAAGAAAATAAATCTTTTGAATATTATAATTTTTTAATATAAAATTAGTGGAGGATGACTTTGGAAGGTTTCATTTGAAGATTAGTTGTCTGGTTATCTGATTTTCCTCCTCTTATCCATTTTTCAAAACTAAAATTTTTATAAAGTGGGTAACGTACTGGCTTAAGCTTTTTATTTTAGGTTGGATAATTAGGAGTTAAAGCATTATTTTAAAAAAATTACAAGCTGCCACTAGGAAAATTTGAATTAGAAATCTCTCTCAAATAGAAATTTAGGTGTCAAAATTACTTATGTTAAAATTTGCTGGCTTTGTTAAGAACTGAAAGTTAAGTTCTCTCCCTTCCCTTTGTTACTGTTGGATAAATATGTTTGCGTTTTATTTTTTATCAAGTTCTCTCCCTAAAAGAAAAATGATTATTTCTTTTTCCTTTTAGAAGAAATTAAGGGGTTCTTCAACATTGGTGAATTAGAAAACATGCTACGTAAAAGCCAAGGACCGAGGCTCCGTTAAACAAATAAAGCCTATAATCGGTAAGCTTGGGCTTGTTTGAATGATTGACTTATTTGGCTAGAGTCTGAGATATATAAGATTTATACTCCCAAATATTATAGCTGCGCCAACAAGGAAGTAGTCGAGCCAATGCAAATGATAGGCATATTTTATCATGTAGATTGTTTTTTTTGGGGGCGTTTTAGAAAAGCCAACCCACATTGTTATCGCTTTCTATTTGATAACATTAATTGGATATTGATATAAAATGCCAAATAGCAAACCATTCTGGACTGTCATGCAAATCGAACCGTAGGTCATACTAACATGATTTCTTGCTCGCTGGAACGGAGTGCTCCCCGGGGCCCAAAAAGGGGAAATGAAATTCCAATCAGACGGAAGTGAACCTGATCAGCAGAGGATTGATCGGCCACTCCAGAAAAACGATTGTTGAGACTCAACAACTGGAACAGGATCCCACAGAGAATAGAATAACCCCAAATGCATATATATACTTTTTGAATCATTAGGGGGGAAAACAAAAAAAACAAAAACAAAAAATGACATTAGATTGTAAAGAGAAATAGGCCTTCTGATTTCTTTTTAGGTAGTAAGGAGCCTCAACAGCATGACAAGATCACAACTCGCCAGGGGTATATATCTTAATGTGAACTTTGATGGTTCTGCACAAAATGGAGCCGCTGGCAATGGATATGCTACAAGGGATTTACATAGGAAGACTTTAGGTTGGTTGCTATCCTTTAACAGATGCCTTTCGCTGATATTACAATAGTTCGGATGGCCTAAGATAATCAATTAACCATCTCCATGCTCATCTCCATGCTCATATATATATATATATATATATATATATATATATATATATATATATATATATATATATATATATGGACTGAGGACTTCCCTGAAGGTCTTCGTAATATAGTCGCCAGCAATTGATAAGAATACATATAAGTTCCTAAGTACTTTATTTTTTTGTTTTTTTGATGTAGAAGTGACGGAACAAGAACTTTCCCCACTAAAATTTATTAAAATAAAAATTACAAAGAGTTGGAAGATTGAGAAACAGAAAAAAAATACAAAAGCTATGATGGGAGTCTAAATATTTTTTGGTACAAAAATTATTTCATATACTAAAAAAGGCAATAGATTTGTATAGTTCTTAGGTACATAATTTATTCATTGGTATGCAATAACAATTGGTCTAAATATTTGAACAATGCTAATGTAGTCAGCCAAGAAGAGAGGAAATTCAGTGCTAGACTACTGAGTGACAGATAGGGCAGCACACCAGGACAAGACCAGACCTTTTCTGAAAAACAATTGTTTCAATGAAACCTTCATATACTTTTTTTATAAGTTACATCGATTCTTGTATACTACATGAACAATTAATTCATGATCCCTGTGGTAACTGATCTGAACCATTCAAAGAATCCATTTTACCAAATCAAGGAATTAATTGTTATGAAGAAGAAACAAATGATTCTAAAGGAGAAGATAGATACGGCTTTGGAGGCATTTGCAATTCATCAGTGCTTCCCTGCAACATTTCTACTACATTGCTTATTGAGGGACGATTTTCTGGTCTTGTTTGAATGCACCATAAACCAGCTAAGATCATTTTTCTTGCAATTTCTTCAGTTTCACTTGTCACTTCAATTGCATGTAAATCACCATCTTGGTTCAAACGCTCATAAATCCAGTGCGGAAAATAAACTTCACTCGTATTACCAACTCCAACATCAATGTTCTTTTTTCCTCCTACTATTTCTAATACCATCATTCCATAACTATACACATCTGATTTACTGGAGACAACTCCAAAGTTTCTAGAGAACACTTCTGGGGCCATATAGCCAATAGTTCCTCGAGGATCTGCCATAGAAAGTATACTAACTTTTCTAGGCATAACTTAGCCAACCCGAAATCAGATATCTTGGGACAAAATTCTTTATCTAGTAGGATATTATGAGGTTTAATATCAAAATGTACTATACGTGTATTGCACCTACAATGCAAATACTCTAAACCTTGGGCTATGCCAAATGCAATTTGATATAGTTTTTCTAACCCAAGAGTTGCTAATTTCTCCGAATAAATGTACTTCTCATGCGATCCATTGGGCATGAATTCATAAATCAAAGCTCTTTTGACCCTTCTAAGCAAAAGCCAAGGAGACCGACAATGTTTACATGAGAAGTCCGGCCAATGCTTGCAACCTCATTAACAAATTCCTTCCTGTTGCCTTTTGAATCACTTAAGATCTTGACAACCACCAAAAGACCATCTTTGAGACTTCCTTTGAATACAATACCAAAACCACCTTGGCCAAGTTTGTCATAAAAATTCTTGGTTATTTTCTGTAATGACCCAGACCCACGGGCCTATTTCATTACAAAAAAGCAAGATGGACAAGGTCCACACCAACTTGGGCCATCACAGCCCAAAAAGGGATCCAATTGGTGCCTTGCCCTTCTTATTTTACCATATATAAACCACTTAACCAACTCCCAATTTCTCGATGTGGGACTATTGGGAGGGTTATCACAATCTACCCCTTTACAAAGGCGACGTCCTCGTCGCCAGGGTCAATTGATCACAACCATCAGGCATGCATGATTCTAGAGGTGGCCCCCACAGGTTCAAGAGGTGGCTCCCATCAATGTAGCACTTTGTCCTGTGGCCCCCACATGTTCAAGAGGTGGCTCCCATCGATGTAGTACTTTGCCCTATATGGCACTTAGCTCCTGCACTTCCGATTGGTACGTGGCTCTGATACCATATTGTAACGATCCGAGCCCACGGGTCCATTTCATTACAAGAAAGCAAGACGGACAAGGTCCACACCAACTTGGGCCACCACAGCCCAAAAATGGATCCAATTGATGCCTTGTCCTTCTTACTTTACCACATATAAACTACTTAACCAACTCTCAATTTCTCGATGTGGGACTATTGGGAAGGTTATCATATTCATACCTATATCTTTTTGGAGCAAGGGAGCCATATTTCTTTAAAAACTCTTCAATATCTGGTGCACTGTTAGATTTCTTCCAAATCAAAAGTTTACGCTCGCGAAGATAGCGAAGGAACATAAGGGATGCCAAGAAGAAGACCCCAAATCCGCTGTTAAACCTGCAAAAGAAGGGAAAAAGACAAATAGCAGTTTGAAAGCATCAATGCATGCATGAATATATGCACAAAGATTTGAACATCGCTGGCTATCACTAGTAACTATTAAGGGAGGAACAAAAGAGATATATATTTGAGAAGTTTTTAAACTCCCATTCACATACAGATTGATGGAGCGAGTTCACAGAACTTTGCAATTTTTTTTTAGTTTAACATTTCCAACTATAGGTAAATCAGTAGCTTTATTTCCTCCTTAAAATATAGAAGCCTTTAAGTTCGAAATAATTAATGTCCATGTAAGAGCGAATTAAGATTATCATGCTACTGTTCTTTATTATCCATATTCAATTGTCTCATATTTTTTGCCAATAAATTGCTAATGCCCATGAGAGAAGCTTGAATGTGCAACTCTTATGTCTAGACACGTTCAGTTTCATTTTATATTTTAGTTATGGACATCATTCTTCCACCTATGTCCGCGTTGTGAGTGGCTGGTTGAATTGAACTTCCCCTTCGCTAGTTCTTGCATGGTCTGCCATTATCATTCATTGATGTGTTAACATTAACCGTGCCACCAGGAAATATAAAGATGAAGACTCTAATTAATAACCTACAAGATATTTAAATGACAATGGTAAAATTGAGAACAGATAGCTCAAGGATATCATGGAGAATGTATGGCACTATCAGATGTGGCAAACAGACCAGGTGGTTCATGCCAGGCCAAGAGTGGCAAAGCTCGGGGGTTTGTGCTGGGCCACAGCCCATGCAAAATGACAGCTCGCAGCGGGTTGGTCCAACATGGCCTGTGGTTTGGCATGGCCGATCTATAGCTTGTCATGGGCTAGCCCAGCACGGTTTGCGGTAAGCTGGCCCATGGCACAGTATTTTTTATTATATATATATATATATATATATATGAGGTAAACTAAGTGAGTGTTTGGTAATCCGAATGGAGCCATCACGATGATTTTAGATCACTAATGGTCTTTATCTTGGAGTGACTTTATATCCAATGATCTAAGACTAATACGTTTAGTGATTAGCACAGAAGAAGTTGATTTCATATGTTTTATCAGAAATTAGAACTCCTACAAATGTCTATTTCCCTTAAGACACTACTTTCTCTAAGTAAAATTTACAAGTTTCCACAGAATTGCCACTAAATATAAACCTTAAACTTCTAGGTGCAACTTCAGTGGCCCATTTGAATGGGTAAAGCAAGTAGCTAGCAGTGATATCTAGATGCTTAAAACATGATGAAGATTTGACAAACACGAAAGGTTATAGAAATCTACTTGGCATCCGTTGTTGCATGCACACTTGAAATCTATTCGAGTGTCATGTTTGAAGCAGCCCTGAGTCCAGTTCCATTGATGCAAGTATCTGGCGAAATCTAGAGAAAGGCCATCACCATCTCCACCGAAGGATAGCTGCCATTCAAACGATGGTCTAACGTTCCAACACCCAGAATGATCAGGTCCTTTATCCTCTAGTCTATTGGAAAAGCGAAGCCCATAATCTTTGCATAAGGTACGATTATAGATTTCGTGGAAGATGTCGGCAGAAAATTATAAGCACTTGGCATGCAATTGAAAAATGTTTGGTCCTGGTCGACGAATTGAGGAAGGGAAAAATTCTCAGATGGATTAATTGGAGTATAAAACTCATACTGAAAAGTGCAGTTTGGCATATGCAAGTTATTGTTCAACTCTTGGTCTTGAATTGTGATTGTCCTATAATCGTATTCAATTGTTCTCAAGACATACGAGGGCTCATGCCCATTAAAGAAGATGATAGGTGTGGAGCCTTGGCAAGCGACCAGATGATGCCCTCTGCATTCAGGATTATTGGTGGGGTCCGAATTGCTGTAGTTCGTGTAGAAAGGAAACTTTAATTCAATATTGCCGCATGGTGGAAAGACTGGATTCAACGGGCATGAGCAAGAAAGATCGGGGAAAACGAAGCAGAGGAAGAAGGAGATTACGAGGCAGGATGTCACGCCCCAGTCCCAAAATTCGAACTAGGATGATAACCCGCCGCATGCCAGGCATGCAAGGCGTCTTGAACTTATCACATAAATCAATATAAAGCAAATTCCATATCCATGATTTATTACAAACCAGAATTATCAGTCTTGGGCTATCTGCCCTACACACAAACAAATCTAAATTAAATCAATATAATAAAACTAAGTCTTCTTAATAGAAACTCCTTCTATCTCAATTATCCATCTTCATTCCTGAGGCTTTGAAAAACATTATGAGAATTTTGTGAGCTCACACTCAATAAGTAAGCCTAATATAATTTCAAAATTTCATTTATCAGGCTATCATTAGGTTCATGTCATCAGATCAATTAGTTTGAAACTTAATTCAATAACAATTACATTGTTTATACTGTCATTATTTTTCTTTATGTGTCCCACAGCCCTACAATACACATCATGTGTAGCCCTCTTAAATATCCCCTAAGAGGAAGGGTCCTGGTACCAGTATTTGTCATCTGTCATGTGATAATCTATCATGTGATAATGTGATAATCTGTCATGTGATAATCTGTTATGTGATAATCTGTTATGTGAGAACCGCGGCGACACATAAAGTTTCACTGTCATTATCATAATTACATATAGTAACAATATGATTTTTGCAAAACATAATTACATTTAATTGTAATTTCACAGTTTACAAATTAAATAATTTATAAAATTATAATACTTGACTTACTTACCACAGTACACGCATTTCACTTGATAACCCAGCTAATTGGACTTCTGGAAACCTACAGAATCATTTTTCATTATTAAATTTCTAAAATCTGAATTATAAAATAATTCTTAAACTCTACCCAAACCACTTCATGGGCCCAGCTTTGGGCTTGAATATCTCTCAATGTATACACCCAAATAGGGAAATAAAATTATTTCCAGAAATTAGAATCAATCCTGATTCGGCCCATATATTCACTTTGCCATTCTCGACCCGATACAGGGCCCAAAATGCTGCTCAAACAGGGCTCAGAGATGGCCCAACAAGGCCCAAAAACTAGACGGCCCAACAGCCCATTAATCCTCTATTAACCCAGCTCCTCTGTTTCAAAAGAAATAGAGGAGCTTAGAGTCGCGCCGGTGGCCAGGGCCGCCACCGGCCAAATTGAAGGCGGTCCGGCCGCCGTTGGCCGGACCGTGGTCGGCCGCCGCCGCGGCCATCCTCCCCCACGCTCTCTCTCTCTCATCAATTTGATAATTTAACGCATCTTTTCTCTCTCTTCGCCCGCGTGTCTTCCATGGTGCCAGTGCCAATTCCGGCCAAATTGGCATTGGTTCGGCCATCGTTGGCCGGACCAAAGTCGGCCGTCACCGAGATCGACCTTCCCTCCCTCTCTCTCTCTCCAATTTCTCTCTATCCCTCTCTTTCTCTCTCACTGTCATCCGTGGCTAAGGATCATGCCGGCGGCATGGCCGGCCAGACCTCCATCGGACGCACGCCCGGCGCCGGTGGAGATCTCCGACCAAGACCCAGGCCCGGCGAAGCGGCGAGCACACCACCGGGCCCGAACCAAGGATCGGACCGGCGGTGAATCGTCACAGATCGCTTCTTTCTCCCTCCTCTGCCCTCTTCTCTCTCTCACTGTTCTCCGGCACCCCACCGGACGCCGCCCCCGGTGCTGGTGAGGTTGTCGGCCGAGGCTCAGGCCCGGCGAGGCGGCGGGCACGCCGCCGGGCCTGAACCAGTATCATGGAGGAAGGAAGGGAAGGGAGCTGGGTTCTGTAACCCAGCTCCTCCCTGTTCTTTGTTTTTTTTTAACTTTCTCTCTCAATCCTCTCTCTCTCATGCATGGACAGGGGACTTACTAGAGGCAGGCGCGCTGGGGAAGAAACGTCCGTACGAGGAGATGATGAGAAGGGAGCGTTCACGTATGATGGGAAGGAGGATTCCACATCATCTTTTATAGGCATTGCAGAGTCCCCAAATCAATGGACTCTGTAATTAGATATACTTGAAATTCAAATATCTAGAGTCTATCATCTGACCTCGTGATAACTCTCACGAGCAATTAAGATATACTTGGAATTCAAATATCTAGAGTCTATCATCTGACCTCGTGATAACTCTCATGAGCAATTAAGATATACTTGGAATTCAAATATCTAGAGTCTATCATCTGATCTCATGATAACTCTCACGAGCTGAGAAATCTAGGGGATTACATTCTTCCCTCCTTATAAAATTTCGGCCTCGAAATTGATAACTTTTATTAGAGAAAATTAAAAGTCCAAATTTTTTTTTGTCCCAAGGACTAACAATCAATTAAAGCTAATAGTTTTTAATCATTAACTATTTTAAGATACAAATAGTCGTGGATACTTTTCTTTAATTTCTTCCTCCAGTTCCCAATTAGCCTCCCTTTCAGAATGATTATTCCATTGCACCTTGACATAGGGAATGGTACGCCGTCTTAGAACTTGATCTTTGCGGTCTACGATACGCAAAGGATGCTCCTCATATGATAAATCTTTCCTCAACTGTATAGGCTCATATGCTATGACATGGTTAGGGTCAGAGATATACTTCCTCAGCATAGATACATGAAAAATATTATGTACCCCAGATAGAATCGGAGGCAGTGCCAGGCTGTAAGCAACCTCTCCAACTCTGCTCAAGATCTCAAAAGGTCCAATATAACGTGGACTCAGCTTTCCTTTAATCCCAAATCTCATCACATCTTTGGTTGGTGATACCCTTAAGAAGACAAGATCCCCAACCTGGAATTCCAATTCCCTTCTTCTGACATTAGCATAGCTCTTTTGCCTGCTCTGAGCTGTACGAAGACGCTCCCTGATCAAATGCACCTTATCTACTGTTTGCTGAATCAGCTCAGGGCCTAGCAACTTCCTTTCCCCCACGTCATCCCAACATATAGGAGATATGCACCTCCTACCATATAGAGCTTCAAATGGAGCAATCTGGATGCTGGCTTGGTAACTATTATTATATGCAAACTCCACCAAAGGTAAGTGGTTATCTCAAGCTCCACCCAAGTCCATCACACAGGCTCGCAACATGTCCTCCAGAATCTATATGGTCCTCTCTGATTGTCCATCTGACTGGGGATGATAGGCTGTACTGAAGTTTAGTTTGGTTCCCATGGCCTTATGAAGGCTCTTCCAAAACTGGGACACAAACCTGGTACTCTATCTGATACAACAGATACCGGAACACCATGGAGTCTCACGATCTGTTCAATATACAAATTAGCCAATCTTTCACTAGAGACCCCAACTCTGAAAGGTAGGAAATGAGCTGATTTTGTTAGTCTGTCCACAATGACCCAAACTGCATCGTTGCTCTTAGGAGCTTTGGGCAGACCAATCACAAAGTCCATTGTAATCTTTTCCCATTTCCATTGTGGAATCATCAGAGACTGAAGAGGTCCTGCAGGCCTTTGATGCTCGGCTTTCACTTGCTGACACACCAAGCAGTTGGCCACATACTGAGCAATCTCTCTCTTCATGCCTTTCCACCAAATTTTTTCTTTAAGTCTCTGTACATCTTAGTGCCACCTGGATGCACAGTATAGGGAGAGTAGTGAGCCTCCTTCAAAATTTCAGCCTTTAGCTCCTCACTGTTTGGCACACAAAGTCTCCCTTCAAATTTCAGGGATCCATCTTCCATTATATAAAATTCATTCTGAACTCCTGACTGTACCACTTCTTTAATTCTTTGTAGATCTGGATCTTTCATCTGGGAGGACTTGATTCTGTCAACTAAGGTCGGCTGGAGTACAAGTGCTGCAATAAGTCCATCAGACTGCTATACTTTCAACCAACCTCCCACTTCTCCAGATCTCTCAATACGTGAGGCTGGGAGGTAATCATAGCAGCTAACTCAGAAGAGGATTTCCTGCTCAAGGCATCAGCTACTACATTGGCCTTCCCAGGATGATACTGTAGATTCAGGTCATAATCTTTCAATAGTTCCAACCACCTCCTCTGCCTTAAATTTAGCTCCTTCTGTGTGAAAATATATTTTAAACTCTTATGATCTGTATACACATCACACGACACTCCATATATATAATGCTGCCAAATCTTCAGAGCAAAAACTACAGCAGCCAATTCCAGATCATGAGTAGGATAATTTTGCTCATAAGGTTTCAGTTGTCTGGAGGCATAAGCTATCACTCTTTCATTTTGCATCAAAACACATCCCAATCCTTTTCGAGAGGCATCAGTGTATATAGTAAAACCTTCAGATCCCATTGGAAGAACAAGAATGGGAGCTGACACCAGGCGCTGCTTTAACTCCTGAAAACTTTTCTCACACTCCACTGTTCAGTCAAACTTCACTCGCTTTTGGGTTAAGCGAGTTAGGGGCAGAGCAATGCGAGAAAAATTCTTCACAAATTTTTGGTAATACCCAGCGAATCCCAAGAAGCTTATGACTTCTGCCACATTGGAAGGTCGGCTCAAGTTAGTGATAGCTTCAATCTTTTTTGGGTCCACAGATACACCATCTTTAGAGATTATATGACCCAAGAAAGATACTTGATCCAACCAAAATTCATACTTCTTCAGCTTGGCATAAAGCTTCTTCTCTCGAAGAATCTGTAACACGATCCTCAGGTGGTCCTCATGATCCTTATGACTCTTGGAATATATCAGAATATCATCAATGAAAACCACCACAAACTGATCCAGATATGGTTTAAAAATTATGTTCATTAAGTCCATGAATGCTGCTGGGGCATTAGTTAACCCAAATGGCATCACCAAGAACTCATAGTGGCCATATCTAGTTCTAAATGTTGTCTTTGGTACATCCCCTTCTTTGACTTTAAGCTGATGGTACCCGGACCTAAGATCAATCTTTGAGAATATCCGGGCTCCTTGAAGTTGATCAAACAAGTCGTCAATCCTTGGTAGAGGATACTTATTTTGCACTGTTACTTTATTGATTCCCCAGTAATCAATGCAGAGTCGGAGACTACCATCCTTCTTCTTAACAAATAGGACTGGAGCACCCCAAGGAGAAGCACTGGGTCTAATAAATCCTCGATCTAGGAGCTCTTGTAGTTGATTTTTTTCAGTTCTTTTAGCTCAGCCGGGGCCATACGGTAAGGGGCCTTCGATATAGGCCCAGTTCCAGGAACTAGATCAATAGAGAACTCGACTTCCCGATCAGGAGGTAAATTAGTCAAATCCTCAAGGAAGACATCTGGGAATTCTTGAGCTATGGGAATATCCTCCAACTTGGTCTCTTCTTGCTGAAGGTCCTTGACTACAGCAATAAATCCTTGACCACCACTCATCAAATACTTTCCAGCTTGCATTACTGATATGAACATTGAGGCTAGGTGTTTCTGACCACCAATAAAACTGAACTCAGGCTGAGCGGACTAAGCCTGCAGAATCTGGTGCTACAAGTCCCATATCGACTGCGCCATACCCGAGAGAACCTGAAGCATCTCGGTCTGGAGTTGCTGCTGATCAGTCCCGACTGAATTGGCAGGGGCAGCAGCTCCGATGGCTTCCAGACCTCCCGGTTGGCCAGCATTACCAACCTGGGAACTCTCATCATTTTGTCGACTTCTAGTGCGACGTGCCATTCTTATTTCCTGATAAATTAGTTGTAATTAATATCACTATAAGCATTAATTGTTAGGCTTTCAAAGCATAATTTCTGAGATTTCTTTAAATTTATAATTTATCTCTATTTCACTCTAGTGTTTTACCTAAAGTGTCATCATGTATATGTCCCTAATGTCATAACCAGGCTCTGATACCACTAAAGCTGTCACGCTCCAGTCCCAAAATTCAAACTAGGATGATAACCCGCCGCATGCCAGGCATGCAAGGCATCTTGAACTTATCACATAAATCAATATAAAGCAAATTCCATATCCATGATTTATTACAAACCAGAATTATCAGTCTTGGGCTATCTGTCCTACACACAAACAAATCTGAATTAAATTAATATAATAAAACTAAGTCTTCTTAATAGAAACTCCTTCTATCTCAATTATCCATCTTCATTCCTGAGGCTCTGAAAAACATTATGAGAATTTTGTGAGCTCACACTCAATAAGTAAGCCTAATATAATTTCAAAATTTCATTTATTAGGCTATCATTAGGTTCATGTCATCAGATCAATTAGTTTGAAACTTAATTCAATAACAATTACATTGTTTATACTGTTATTATTTTTCTTTATGTGTCCCACGGCCCTACAATACACATCATGTGTAGCCCTCTTAAATATCCCCTAAGAGGAAGGGTCCTGGTACCAGTATCTGTCATCTGTCATGTGATAATGTGATAATATGTCATGTGAGAATCTGTTATGTGATAATCTATCATGTGATAATCTGTCATGTGAGAACCGCGTGACACATAAAGTTTCACTGTCATTATCATAATTACATATAGTAACAATATAATTTTTACAAAATATAATTACATTTAACTGTAATTTACAATTTATAAATTAAATAATTTATAAAATTATAATACTTGACTTACTTACCACAGTACATGAATTTCACTTGATAACCCAGCTAATTGGACTCCTGGAAACCTACAGAATCATTTTTTATTATTAAATTTCTAAAATCTGAATTATAAAATAATTCTTAAACTCTACCCAAACCACTTCATGGGCCCAACTTTGGGCTTGAATATCTCTCAATGTATACACCCAAATAGGGAAATAAAATTATTTCCAGAAATTAGAATCAATCCTGATTCGGCCCATATATTCACTTTGCCATTCTCGGCCCGATATAGGGCCCAAAACGCTGCTCAAACAGGGCTCAGAGATGGCCCAACAAGGCCCAAAAACCAGACGGCCCAACAGCCTATTAATCCTCTATTAACCCAGCTCCTCTGTTTCAAAAGAAACAGAGGAGCTGAGAGTCGCGCCGGCGGCCAGGGCCACCACCGATCAAATTGAAGGTGGTCCGGCCGCCGTTGGCCGGACCATGGCCGGCCGCCGCCGCGGCCAGCCTCCCCCACGCTCTCTCTCTCATCAATTTGGCAATTTAACGCATCTTTTCTCTCTCTTCGCCCGCGTGTCTTTCACGGTGTCGGCGCCAATTCTGGCCAAATTGGCGTCGGTCCGACCATCGTTGGCCGGACCAAAGTCGGCCGTCATCGAGATCGACCTTCCCTCCCTCTCTCTCTCTCCAATTTCTCTTATCCCTCTCTTTCTCTTTCACTGTCATCCGTGGCTAAGGATCACGCCGGCGGCACGGTCGGCCACCACTGTCGGCCGGACCTCCATCGGACGCACGCCCGGCGCCGGTGGAGATCTCTGACCAAGACCCAGGCCCGGCGAAGCGGCGAGCACACCGCCGGGCCCGAACCAAGGATCGGACCGGCGGTGAATCATCACAGATCGCCTCTTTCTCCCTCCTCTGCCCTCTTCTCTCTCTCACTATTCTTCGGCACCCCACCGGACGCCGCCCCCGGTGCCGGTGAGGTTGTCGGCCGGGGCTCAGGCCCGGCGAGGCGGCAGGCACGCCGCCGGGCCTGAACCAGTATCACGGAGGAAGGAAGGGAAGGGAGCTGGGTTCTGTAACCCGGCTCCTCCCTATTCTTCATTTTTTTTTAACTTTCTCTCTCAATCCTCTCTCTCATGCATGGACAGGGGACTTACCAGAGGCAGGCGCGCTGGGGAAGAAACGTCCGTACGAGGAGATGATGAGAAGGATGCGTTCACGTATGATGGGAAGGAGGGTTCCACATCATCTTTTATAGGCATTGCAGAGTCCCCAAATCAAGGGACTCTGTAATTAGATATACTTGAAATTCAAATATCTAGAGTCTATCATCTGACCTCGTGATAACTCTCACGAGCAATTAAGATATACTTGGAATTCAAATATCTAGAGTCTATCATCTGACCTCATGATAACTCTCACGAGCAATTAAGATATACTTGGAATTCAAATATCTAGAGTCTATCATCTGATCTCGTGATAACTCTCACAAGCTGAGAAATCT
Organism: Calamus simplicifolius; assembly: GCA_900491605.1. Lineage (NCBI taxonomy): Eukaryota > Viridiplantae > Streptophyta > Magnoliopsida > Arecales > Arecaceae > Calamus > Calamus simplicifolius. The sequence continues at coordinate 98,904 of UESW01004831.1, read as the reverse complement.
AGGGGATTACACAGGAAAAGGAAAGAGACATCATAAGTCACACTACGAGCTTTGCAATAGATCCACACTAATAGCAAGCAGCCCTGTTAAGCTTCTTCATCCCTAAAAGAGCGGAAGAAAAACCAGTTGGTGGTTTCATGTCCAATTGCAAGGCCATCTGTTCACTTGGACTGAAGGACCATGACGCATTGTAAAACCTAGAGGTTGGGCCCACGCGGCCTTGACAAACATTTTTGGAGAGGGGGAGGAGCTTCGAATTTGTTTTTCTTTCACCTTGACTTCTACAAGGCCGTCGAAGAAGTTGGGGAAGAATGGGAAAAAGGCTAAAAATTGAGAACTCTGAAAAGAGAAGAGGCGAGGTTCCCAGAAATTTGACTCTGCTTGATAAACAGCATTCAGAAATCCTGCAGCCTTCTGGTCAATTAAAGACTTCCAAAATGACAAACCCTTTTACATCACCGCATGGATACAGTGGAGTAGCCGTTTGCCATCTTGAGTAACAACCAACCAATGAGTGGGTGCGTCGTAAGATGGAAGTTTTGAGTCAAAGTCTTCCTACCTGCCAGCAAGCTCCCAGACCCCACGCATACCAAAAGAACAAAAGTCTTCTCACACCATTTTCTACGTGGAAAAGCTTGAACCCCGCCAAAGTTTGCCTACAACAAAATCAAAGTCACGAGTCAAAGTCTTCCTAATTGTCCCTAACCTCCATGTCTCCTCGCACCATTTCCACAAAGGAAAAATTTACGCCCCATCTATCCTGATGGGAAAGTATGCTATGCCTACCACAAAGGCCACCATAAAATCAGCCTACAATAAAGGTATCTATTCTTTGAATCTACGAGTGATATTTAAAGTTTTTGATGATGCCATAGTATAAAAGAGATGTGGAAACTATTATGCGAGGGAAGAGTCTCTGGGGAACGATGTTCCCACAATAAAATAAAAGAAAGGCAAAGGTTAATTACTACTACTGCCTCTGAATTTTGGCATCATATCGTAGCATGTAATATTTCAAAACATAGTTTCATATCGAATAAAAAAATAAAATACTTAACTCAAATTTATTTGCTATCAATTAGCTTCACTCAAGTTTTTAAAACCATATAATTTGACTTACTAATAAATTAATTAGACCAACAATAAGCTTAAAAGTTTATTCTGTTTTATTCTATAACAATCATAAGTAGCTCCATGGAGCATTTGCTTCAGAGGCTAAAGCTCCATGCGAGGTAATGTCTTGTGTGGATGCTGTATGCGCAAAACAGAAGACAAACGAGGGAGTTTTCTTCTTCTATTTTGGATCAAATGGTGTTCCGATCAATGGGGTGATTCAATTACATGAAACTCTGTTTCTTGATGTAGAGGAGTAGCATGGTCCTTGCCAAGTGCCTTCTAAGCAGTTGAGGAAGTCCTTGCAGTTTGTTGTGTGGGTTGCAGGAGCAAGTATCCTCGTATCTATCTATTTCTTTTTTTGCTTAAAAGTGTTTTTTTTAAAAAAAATAATAATAACAAAGCTGTTGCCATAGGCCTAACCTGCTACTGCAAGGAAAATAGTTAGAGTCCAAAAGGTAGGAAGGACAAGTAAATTATGAGGAGAAAAGAAAGAGATATTACCAATATAAAGCTAGGGGAACAGATATTAGCGATACAATGTTAGGAGATTGTTTTCTTTTCTCTTGATTTTTTTTTTGACAGGTTGGCTTATCAACCTTTACGGTAAAATAAAATAAAATAATAATAATAATCCACAACAAACAGAGATTAGTACAGAAGAAAATGAACCCACAAGTTTTATCACAAATTAGAACTCTCAGAAAAATCTGTTTCCCTTAAGACTGTCCATCTTCCATTCATAAAATTAACAACTTTCCAAGAAATTGCCAATAATATAAGCCTTAAATCTCGAGGTGCAATTTCATAAGCTAATTTGATTGGTTAAAACAAGTAGGTAGCAGTAAAACCTAGATGCTTAAAAACATTACGAAAATTTGACGCACACAGAAGGTTATAAAATTTACTTTGGCATTCGTTGTTGCATAGGCACTTGAAATCTCGTTGAGTGTCATGTTCGACGCATTTTGGATTCCAGTCCCCTTGGTGATGCAAGTAACTGGCAGACTGTATGGAAAGCTCATCACCATAGTAACTGATGAGAGGCGCCATTCAAACAACGGGCTAGGACTGTTCCAACACTCCTCATGATCAGGTCCTTCATCCTCTGATCTATCGGAAAAGAGAAGCTCGTAACCTCTGCAAAGACTACGATTATAGAATTCGTAGAAGATGTCGGTAGAAAAATTATAATCACTCGGCTTGCAGTTGAAGAATGATGGGTTCTGGCCGACGAAGGGAGGAAGGAACGAATCCTCATATGGATCAAGTGGAGATCAAATTCATAACGTAAATTGCAGGCTGGCATCTTCCAGTAATTGCCCAACACTCGGTCTAGAATTATGGTCGATCTGGTAGAATAGTTGTCACGCCCCAGATCCAATATCGGGCTAAGGTGACAACCCGCCGCTTGCCGGGCACGCAAGGCGTTATCAAATTTTTCACACACATACACAAATATATATAATCAAGCCAAATTCATTACTGAATACTAAAAGTTTTGGGTTACAAACCCTTACACACCACAATAATAAAGTTTGGGCATCAAGCCCTACACATAAGCAATACTGGGGTTACAACAAAATAATGGGTCTTGATTATTAATAGAGATCCATCACCCCAACCATCCATCTTCAATCTCGTGGCTCTGACAAAAATATTGTAGATTTTGTGAGCTTACACTCAGTAAGTAAGCCACGTTATACAGTCAATCATAGCATAGCAATCAATAAGCACATAAATGATTTGCATGCTTAAACATTCCACAAATACTCAAACATGCAATGTAAGTAAACCCACTGTTTATACTCTCAATGGTAACTGTAAATGTGACCCACGGCTTTGCAATATCTCAATAGTGTACCATCAAGCATCCCCTACTGAAAGGGTCCAGATACTAGGGTCACGCCATATCATAATCCACCAGAACACATACTCTATATGTGTGATGCCACCTCGAGCCAAGCAGAACACATCCTTTAGATGTGTGATGCCACCTCATAGTAACTCAGAACACATCCTCTAGATGCGTGATGCCATCTCGAACCCAAGCAGAACACATCCTCTAGACGTGTGAATGGCATAAACAAGCAGAACACATCCTCTAGACGTGTAGGTGGCATAAACAAGCAGAACACGTCCTCTAGACGTGTAGGTGGCATAAACAAGCAGAACACATCCTCTAGACGTATGTGTGGTATGATATAAAGGAGAACCGCGGCGACACATAACAGTACCTCACATCATGCACAAACATATCAATACATCTTCATATTGCATAAACAGTGGATTATACATACATAACAATTGCATGTAATATATCACATCAATGTAATAATAATTGCATCACTCATGCATAGCATCCACATATGAAATTATAGCACATAAACAACCATGTGTTCATAATATTCATCTACTTACAATTTAGCCAATAACAACTCTTCATGTCACAATTCACAATTTAAACATTCATATAATGAATAATTTATTAAATACTGATAACTAGCTTACTTACCTCAGTACGCAATCTAACAGATATATATCAGCTAGTCAGATGTCTGTGCACCTACAGGATCATTTACATAATTAATTTATTAGAAAAGAATATTAAAATGACCCTTAGAATTTTACCCAAACTAGTTCACGGGCCCAACTTTGGGCTCGAATATCTCCCACTATACCCACCCAATTGGGGAAATGAAAATACCCCAAGAAACTAGAATTCATCCAGATTCTAGCCATATAAATATTTTACTAATCCCAGCCTGTTACGGGGTCCAAAAACTAGCCCAAACTTCCATTGCTGTACGGCCCAAAAGGCCCTGAACCGGCCGGCCCAAAAGGCCCGGTTCAATGCAAAACCACCCGATCCATCCCGATCCCCTGTTTCACCGAACAGGGGACGGGGACTTAGCCAGCGGCCAGGGCCGCCGCCAGCCAATTGAGGGTGGCCCGGTCGCCGTGGCTGGGCCAGAACCAGCCGCTGCCGCGACCGGCCACCAATCTCTCTTCTCCCCTCAATTTCACTTATCTTCTCCCTCACATCCACGCGGCACGTCACTGTGCCGGTGGCACGGCCGGCCATCTTGGCCGACCGGACCTCCATCGGACGCACGCCCGGTGCCGGTGGAGGCGATAGGCCAAAGCTCGGGCCCGGCGAGGCGGCGAGCACGCCGCCGAGCCCGAACCAACCGGCTTCCGCCACCGCGCGAGAGGAGGGCCAATTGGCCCTCTCTCTCTTCTCTCTCTCCACCACCACCCCGCCGAACACCTCCACCGGTGCCAGCGGGGTCGCCGGCCAAATCTCAGGCCCGGCGAGGTGGCGAGCATGCCGCCGGGCCTGAACCAAGGGATGGACCGGCAACTCTCTCTCTCTGTCTCTCGCGTCTCTCTGTCTCCCTCTCTGTCTCTCTCTTTCCCGCTCTCTCTCTCTCTCCCGCTCTCTCTTTCTCTCTCTCTCTGAGTGGCAGGGGAACGTACCTGATGGATGAAGCACGCCAGCGTGAAGGAAGGAGTCCTCCTCCTCCCTATTTAATCACCTGCGCAGCGCCTCGGATCGGGGGTTTCCCGAAAGACTAAATGCTCACCTGGAGCGAAGCGTCAGCCCGGGGAACCCAACAGATGGGAGCTTGGTTCATCTGAACCAAGCCTAGTTCATCCGAACCAAATGTGGTTCGTTTGAACCGGGTTACTATATCCTCCCCTCCTTATAAAAATTTCGACCTCGAAATTGGTATACTATAAATCTCAAAAGTCAACAATCTAAGATAGATAAATTACTTCAAATAATTGTGGATACTTCGTTTTAATTTCTACCTCTAGCTCCCAAGTAGCCTCCCTCTCAGAGTGATTATTCCACTGAACTTTGACATAAGGGATAGTACGCCGCCTCAGAATCTGATCCTTGCGGTCCATGATATGCACAGGATGTTCCATATGATAATCCTTCCTCAACTGAATAGGCTCATAAGCTATAACATGACTGGGTCTGAGACATACTTCCTCAACATAGATACATGGAATACATTGTGAATACCAGATAAGATCGGAGGTAGTGCTAAGCTGTATGGGAATACTAGAACTTAATCCTTGCGGTCCACAATGTGCACAAAATGATCTTCATAGGTCCTTTCTTAAACTAAATCGGTTCAAGTTCTAACATATAACGGGATTTGAAATACACCTTCTCAGTCATAAAGATATGAAACAATTGAACCCCCAAAGAGTAATGAAGACGTGTAAGCTATAAGCCACCTCCTTTATTTTGATCAAATCTCAAATGGCCCAATGTATTGTGACCCAAATCACCTCTAACACAATTCTCATCACATCGTTGATTAGAAAAATTCCAATTGATTTTCAACCTAAAATTTCAAATCTTTCTTTTTAACATCAACATAACTTTTCTATTGACTTGAGTTATGAAGCTGCTTTAATTAATGATACTTTCATAGTTGCTACACCAGTTCAGTCCAAAATTATCTCTCTCTCACCTCATCTCAATATGAAGGGAATCTACACCTTATATCATAGACAATTGAAATGAATCCATTGGAATGTTGGCTTGGTAATCATTAAAACAAGCAATTTCACTAAGGGTAAGAAGCTATACCAAGCACTTTCTAAATCAATCACACAGGCTCGCAGTACATCATCAAAATCTAATTGGTTCATGCAGATTGTCCATCTATTTGAGGATAGAAGGCTACGCAAAATTCAGTTTAATCCACTAAGCTTTATGAAAACATCATCAAATTAGAAGAGTAAGATAAATGGATACAAACTCAATTTACACAGTTTACCATTAAACCAAAAATAAATATTAACATTTTATCCCGCTAAAATTTCATCCTCGAATTAAATGTCCACAAATTTTGTACCATTATAGTACTCACTAGTAAACTTTTATTTCATTCCCAAGTACCCAAATGACGTATCAAACTTCAATAATTAATTTGATCTTTTTACCAAATAAATTGAATTCTTTAAGAGAGTTCATTCCTGTCATCCCTTATATATATATGTATCTATATATACCTTAACTTCTCACAACACAATCATCATAAATATCATAGAATCCATCACATGTATTATGTCATCCATTCTTAAGGTTAGTAACACATCAGGTATTCTTAATTTCTCGATAAGACAATTCTAAATTCTTGTAATTAGATATAAGATAGTTTTCTTCCAATGATCTCTCAACTCATAAATAGTTGAATGTGCCACTAATCATTACGATACTTATTTTAATCATCATAACATACTTGGTTTCACTCTTGAATACTTCAAGCTAACATCAATGAATATTATGCAATTAATTAGGATATATTTCATAATTATCATAATCAACTAATTTAGGAATCTTTCATATTATCATAATCAACAAATTTAATTTCTTTGAATAATAGTGCCATCATTAATCATAGTATAATTATTTTATCTCCTTCATATTTATCAGTAATTACCACTACAACCAATCAATTTCTCTTGAATAGGTCAGTATATCCTCAATA
>UESW01004831.1:30684-91904 GCA_900491605.1 Calamus simplicifolius | reverse complement strand
GAATATCTAGCAAAGGTAACAATCAGTTTTTGAACATGCAATATCCATAATAAAAGTTTCTCTTAGTAAAATCACTATATACTTATCCATCCAGACTTAAATTCAAAAAGTACTCAATTGTAATTGAATCAAAACATGTAGTTAACTATTCATTCCCAAAATATCATCAATATTAATCATCCATATAACCAGCAGATTAGCTCATAATCTTAAACTACAATATCAACAATGTAAGTTCTACAAATAAAAATTCATTTTATACATCCACATTCAAATTCAGATTTAATACCTCAAATTTATATATCAACTCAATTGCAATATGGACATAATGTGTTATCTTAGTCATATTAGTCATCAATTGCAATTTTCCACTACTATGTTTATTCCATATTCATCTATCTTTTATTACATATCTAATTAAAATTTCATCCCATTATTTAAAGGTCTGAAACTGCTGCGAATCATTTCCAACAAGTTTAATGGAGCTAAAACCTCTAGAAGCCCTTGACCTCCCCCACTGATCAAGGCTACCAGCCAGGGAGCCACATAATCATTGGCTTGCGATGGTTCATTCCAATTCCTATCAAACTTGTAATTCTTGATAAACTTTAATTTCAAGCTTCCAAAGCATAATTTCCTGAAATTCCTTGAAAGTCATAATTGTCTCAATGTCATCCAAGTATTTTTGCCTAGAGTGTCATTATGCATGTCCCTAAGATCATAACCTGGGTCCTGCGGGTTATGGCCCACCACGCTTTTCACTCGTACTCTGATGTTGCATGTCCTGCATAGACTGTGCCATACCCGAGAGAGCTTGAAGCATCTCGAACTGGAATCGCTGGTGCTCAGTTCCTACTGGGTTGGCAGGGGCCGTACCTCCAGTAGTTCCTTGACCTACAGTGATAGCATTACCGACTGGAGAGTCTTCCTCATATGTTGGCTCCTAGTATGGCGGGCCATATCTATTCCCTGTTAAATAGATGTGGTTAATATCATCATAAGCTAAAGTGTCAGGTTCTCTAAGTATAATGTCATCCAAATATGTTCACTACGTGTTATCATGTCAATAGGTCTGTGTCCCTAGGGTCATAACCGTTATCATGTCAATATGTCCGTGTCCCTAGGGTCATAACCTATGCTCTGATAATCACTAAAGCTATCATGCCTCAGACCCAAATATCGGGCTAGGGTGACAACCCGCCGCGTGCCGGGCACACAAGGCATCACAAAATTTTTCACACATAACACAATTATATATATAATCAAGCCAAATCATCACTGAATACTAAAAGTTTTGGGTTACAAACCCTTACACACCATAATAATAAAGTTTGGGCATCAAGCCCTACACATAAGCATACTGGGGTTACAACAAAATAATGGTCTTGATTTATTTAATAGCAGATCCATCACCCCAACCATCCATCTTCAATCTCGTGGCTCTGACAAAAACATTGTAAGATTTTTATGAGCTACACTCAATAAGTAAGCCACATTTACAGTAAATCATAGCATAGCAATCAATAAGCACATAAATGATTTGCATGCTTAAACATTCCACAATTACTCAAATATGCAATGTAAGTAAATCCACTGTTTATACCCTCAATGGTAGCTGCAAATGTGACCCACGGCCCTGCAATATCCCAATAGTGTACCAACAAGTATCCCCCTACTGAAAGGGTCCAGATACCAGGGTCATGCCATGTTAAAATCCACCAGAACACATACTTTATATGTGTGATGCCACCTCGAACCAAGCAGAACACATCCTCTAGATGTGTGATGCCACCTCATAGAACTCAGAACACATCCTCTAGATGCGTGATGCCATCTCGAACCCAAGCAGAACACGTCCTCTAGACGTGTGAATGGCATAAACAAGCAGAACACGTCCTCTAGACGTATAGGTGGCATAAACAAGCAGAACACATCCTCTAGATGTGTGTGTGGATAAACAAGCAGAACACGTCCTCTAGACGTGTGTGTGGTATGACATGATAAAGGAGAACCACAGCGACACATAACAGTACCTCACATCATGCACAAATATATCAATAACATCTCTATATTGCATAAACATTGGATTATACTTACTGAACAATTGCATGTAAAATATCACATCAATGTAATAATAACTGCATCTCTCATGCATAGCATCCACATATGAGATCATAGCACATAAACAATCACATATTCATAATATTCATCTACTTACAATTTAGCCAATATCCATTCTTCATGTCACAATTCATAATTTAAACATTCAGATAATGAATAAATTATTAAATACTGATAACTAGCTTACTTACCTCAGTACGCAATCCAACAGGTATAAATAAGCTAGTCAGATGTCTGAGCACCTACAGGATCATTTACACAATTAATTTATTAGAATACGAATATTAAAATGACCCTTCAAATTTCTACCCAGACTAGTTCACGGGCCCTACTTGGGCTCGAATATCTCCCACTATACAAACCCAATTGGGGAAGTAAAAATATCCCATGAAACTAGAATTCACCCAGATTCTAGCCATATAATTATTTTGCTAATCCCAGCCCGTTACAGGGCACAAAAATCAGCCCAAACTTCCAATGCTGCACGGCCTAAAAGGCCTGAACCGGCCGGCCTAGCCGGCCCGGTTCAACGCAAAGCCGCCCGATCCCCTATTTCACGAACAGGGGATGGGGACTTAGCCGGCGGCCAGGGCCACCACCGGCCAAATTGAGGGCAGCCCGGTCGCCGCCGTGGCCGGGCCAGAGCCGGCCACCGCCACGGTCGGCCGCCAAACTCCCTCTCTCTCCCTCAATTTCTCTCATCTTCTCCCTCTCATCCGTGCGGCACGATGCTGTGCCAGCGGCACGATGCTGTGCCGGCGGCACGATCGGCCGCCTTGGCCGGTCGGACCTCCACCGGACGCATGCCCGGCGCCGGTTGAGGCGACAGGCCAAAGCTCGGGCCCGGCGAGTTGGCGAGCACGCCACCGGGCCCGAACCAACCAGCAGAAGCCGAACCGGCTTCCACCACCGCACGAGAGGAGGGCCAATTGGCCCTCTCTCTCCTCTCTCTCTCCACCACCACCCCGCCGAACACCTCCCCCGGTGCCAGTGGAGTCATCGGCCAAATCTCAGGCCCGGCGAGGCGGCGAGCACGCCGCCGGGCCTGAACCAAGGGATCGACCGGCACACAATTCTTCTCTCTGCCTTCCGTGCTCTCTCTGTCTCCCTGTCTCTTTCTCTCTCTCACTCTCTCTCTCTCTCTGGTTCTCTTTCTCTCTCTCTCTCTCTCTCTCTCTCTCTGGCAGGGGAATGTACCTGAGGATGAAGCGCGCCAGCAGGAAGGAGTCCTCCTCCTTCCTATTTAATCACCTTCGGATCGGGGGTTTCCCGGAAGACTAAATGCTTCACCTAGAGTGAAGCATCAGTCCGGGGAACCCAACAGTCTGGAGCTTGGTTTATCTGAACCAAGCCTGGTTCATCTGAACCAAGCCTGGTTCGTTTGAACCGGGTACTACAAAGGGAAAGGGGAGCTTGGGGTTTGTGTTTAACTCCAGGTCAAGAGGTTTTATTCCAGAGAGCCGAAATACCGGAGTTGAGTACTAGTTGAGGAGTAACCTGCTAAGGTGAGTGGGTTTCACATCTAGTAATGAGAAGTTAATTTGAGCTATTATAATGAGATTAATACCTAGTTGTGGTATGTATGTTTAGTAGAGTATTATGTATGTTTTAAATCTGAGAAATGAGAGCCTAGTATATGATATTTTGAGCATGAGTCTTAAGCATAAAGAAATGAGCATGAGTCTTAAGCATAAAGAAATAAGCATGAGTTTTGAGCATGAGTTTTAAGCATAAAGAAATAAGCATGAGTTTTGATGAACGGATTATTGATGTATACATGGCATATTTGCATGATAGAGCTTTACATATGATGTATGTATCATACTGAGCATCAGATAGCTATGAGGCTGATCACCCTTTAGACTATACTGTAGCATGAGCATTACGCACTACTATTGAGCCAGCACCTCCTTGCGAATCGATCGTACGATGAACCACAGAATCAGGGGTGAGTACTCACTTGACCAGGCCAGTGGGGCAAATTGTAAGTAGCCCGTGGGGGCATGAATTATAGCTCAGTGGAGCTGGTTACTATATATATAGCCGATGGGGGCAAAGAGAAAACCCAAGGTTCCAGGGTTAAGGAACAAAGCACTTTGCCGAGTGAACCACATGGGTAAGCGGTGCTATTTGTGCGGGGATCCTATTGCTAGTCATGCATCTGATGAGAGTACACTGCAGAAGGGCGACTATAGGGTGGTACCTCAGAGGCATTATAGACACAGCCCAGTATCATGAGATTTAAAAGTATATTATGATTTTAAAAAGGGCCAGTGGGCCAAGCAATTATCCCAAGAGAAGAGTTTACATGAGATGCTAGTGGGCAAGCAGATCCCAGTGGGAATCTAGGAATTTAATAAAGAAAGTCTGGGCCATAGGTAAAGAATGCATATCTTCATATTGTAATGCATGGGTTTTGATATTGATGAGTTATCTTTCAGTGAAAAGTTATTGTAAATCTTTTCGAAAATGGTATATTATTTGAAGATAAGCTACATTTTACTTTATCTGATATCATGTTAAAAGTATACCTTGAGTTATACAAGTTATATTGTATTAGCATATGGTTGAAAATATGAGATTTTTGGTTCTCTATTTCTCCATTGTTAGATGGTTATTCAGTCACTGGGACTTAGGTCTCACCCCTCTATGATTGATATTTACTTTTAGATCAATTAGTATTTCTGCCAGGATCAAAGAATAAGCAGGACCGAATCCTTAGCTAATGATGCTCACTTGGATGCAAGGGTGTATAGATGATAGCCATGTATTGAGTTAGTGTGGGACGATTTGTATATTTGCATATGCATATGTGTACAGTGAGATGTGGTAATGTATCAGACTTATTTGGATATGAATACGAGATTTACGTATTGGAGAAAATTATGAGGATGATGTATGTACTTATGATTTTGATATCGATTGTGAATGTGATCTTGTAAACTACCTGAGGAATGTCATGAAAATATCTGAGCAGGTTGATGCTTAGTGTTGATTGAGTGATGTGCATATATAATTGAGCTGATAAAAAAATTTTAACATGATGTGTTTTCGAGTGTCTGCCACTTATGATAATTTGTTGGGGTTCTCTAGCTCTTTATGAAGTGCTAACTCTATGCGATTACCATAGGTGTGCAGGTGTGCTGTTGGTGGCCCCAAATAGAAGTGGGAGTTGACAAGTTTTGGTATCAGAGCCCTAGGTTATTAGGTCCTAGGGGAATAAGTATGAGTATGAGTTTAGATGATTGAATGATTATGACTATAGCTATTGAATGATGAAACTGATGTAATGAATAATGTCTTGTAGGACGATTACTACAAAGGCATCTAAAGAGACAGAGCAATCCTCAGACAGGGATAGAAGCAAAGGTCAAAGTAGACCCAGAAGGTCTATTAGAAGAAGTCAAATTGGTAGAATGGCTTCTAGTGATTCCACCGAACCAGTATCTAATGAGACTAGAGTGAGGTCATCTTCAGAGCAGATGCCAGAGTCTTCTTCACAGTCTGCTACCCCTGTGCTAGTGGACCCATCTTGAGTACAGACTTAGGGCCTAGTATGCCAGAGTGGTAGGCATGATTACTCAGGCTGTGGTAGCAGCTGTGGTTTCTAGTTCTAGCCTCCAGCTAAAAATTTGGAGGTTGTAAGGAATGTGGAAAGAACCAGAAAGTTGGGGGCTCTGGAGTTCCAGGGAACTACTGTTCCTATTCAGGCTGGGTATATATATGTGTATATATATGTGTATGTATATTTATGTATGAATCGAATTTGTTAATTAAATAGGAGCAGCAAAACATGATACTGTAGATCCTTAAGAAGCTCATTTGGCACAAAAAACTCTAGTTTCCATGGCTTACAAAATGACTCTATGAATCTCCATCAAGATTTCTCTTGATGGACTCTTGGTTGTTTATTCTTTTCTTTCTTTTTTATTATTGAATCTTGGTGTGAAAGATGGCTCCACGAGGGTTTTCACAGTGTTTTGAAAGAGGTGAGGGTGAGAAGGGACTTTGAAATTAGAGAAATGGGATTTGTTTCCCGGCTTAGGATTGGTATGAAGTTTTTTTTTTTCTTTGCCCTTTATAAACTTATCCATAATAAGTGCATCATCATCTCTTCTAATCCCCAGAGATTTTGCTGAACATGTCAAACATTATCTCTTGTCCGTAATTCATATTAATATTTTACTATCAGATATCATTGTGAGTGTGCTTCTTGGCACAACATGTATACCTTTGGACCTTGTTGACGCCAAATCACCGGCCTCGAGCATCCGGTCGCCTCCTTCAGTGAGCTCCTTGCGCCTGCAAGCAAGTCCTGAGGGCCAAAGATTTTGGCGGAAACCCTCCGATGCTCAAATCAGTGGTCTGGGCAACAGCTGTGAGCTTGAGGAAGCTCGAAAGAGAAAGAGAGAGAGATGGCTCTGAGAAGAGCCCTCTCTGTGAGCGTTTTGGGGGTGTAATGAGTGTGTTACCTGGTCGAGGTCCCTCTTACCCTCTTTATAGGTGTTTAGAGTTTATCTGGCTTGACTAGTTGAGGCCTTGTAATGATGACCTTGATGGATGAAGTGTCAAAACTGATGTCCGTGAGGCATGGGTTCAACCACTTTGTCAGAGCATTTAAGGCGATGGCAGCAATGGCAGAGCTTGCTTCCTTCTTTGATATGTCAGACTGTAGGTCAAGTCCCATCAAGGTGGGTGGCTGCAGCTGGTTGGTGGGTCCTGTTCCACCGAAGAGGGGAAAGCAAGGGCCGTCCTCCCCGGCCAGGAAGTGTCAGGGCGGGGTCGGCCAGGAGAGTGCCGGGGCCACCTAGCTTGGACACACCGGGGCCGGCCAGGAAGGTGCCGGGGCCGGCTGGGAGGTGCCGGGCTACTTGGCTTGGACACATCGAGGGCCGGCTAGGAAAGTTCCGGGGCCGCTTGGCTTTGAGGTGCCGGGGCCGCCTAGCTTGGACACGCCGGGGGCCGGCTAGGAAGGTGTCGGGGCCGGCTAGGAGGTGACGGGGCCGCCTAGCTTGGACAAGCCGGGGCCGGCAAGGAAGGTGTCGGGGCCGGCTGGGAGGTGCCAGAGCCGGCTGGGAGGCGCCGGGCTCTTGGCTTGGACATGCCGGGGGCCGGCTAGAAGGTGCTGGGGCCGGCTGGGAGGTGCCGGGCCGCTTGGATTGGACACATCGGGGGCCGGCTAGGAGTGTGTCTGGGCCGCTTGGCTTGGAGGTGCCGGGGACGCCTAGCTTGGACATGCCGGGGGCCGGCTAGGAAAGTGCCGGGCCGCTTGGCTTGGAGGTGCCAGGGCCGCCAAGCTTGGACACGCCGGGGGCCGGCTAGGATGGTGCCGGGGCCAACTGGGAGATGTCGGGGCCGGCTGGGAGATGCCGGGGCTACCTAGCTTGGACAAGCCATGGCTGGCTAGGAGAGTGTCGGGGCCGGCTGGGAGTGCCGAGGCCGCCTAGCTTGGACACGCCGAGGGCCGGCTAGGGGAGTGCCGGGGCCGGCTGGGAGAGTGCTGGGGCTGCCTAGCTTGGACACGCCGGGGGCCGGCTAGGAGAGTGCCGGGGTCGGCTGGAAGATGCCGGGGCCACCTAGCTTGGACACGCCGGGGGCCGGCTAAGGGAGTGTCAGGGCCGGCTGGGAGAGTGCCGGGGCCGCCTAGCTTGGACACGCCAGGGGCCGGCTACGAGAGTGTCGGAGCCAGCTGGGAGATACCGGGGCCACCGAGGAGAGTACCGGCTGTCGGCCATGGAGCTGTCGGCCATGGAGCTGTCGGCCTTGGAGCTCTCGGCCATGGAGCTGCCAGCCTTGGAGCTGCCAGCCTTGGAGCTATCAGCCATGAAGCTATCGGCCTTGGAGCTCTCGGCCATGGAGCTGCGGGCTTGGAGCTATCGGCCTTGGAGCTATCGGCCATGGAGCTCTCGGGCATGGAGCTGCTGGCCTTGGAGCTGTCGGCCATGGAGTTGTCGGCCATGGAGCTGCCGGCCTTGGAGCTCTCGGCCATGGAGCTATCGGCCTTGGAGCTATCGGCCATGGAGCTTAGAGCAATTGGGTGCGCGTGGCTTTATGAGGCCATAAACGCTATGGTAGCTGAAGGGCCCTTTGGAAGCCAAAGGAGGGCTCTGTCGGTTCCTTCCTTCACGGTTCTCTAACGGCGTTGGATCAGCCACATCAGATGGCCCCTCGCCCCTGAGACGAAGCGGGTCCACCCCAGCAAGGCGAAAGGGGCGTTACCTCCCAAGTGGCTGATCCTTGCCTGATGCAGGGCTTCATGCCTGGCTGGTGCAGGGCTTTATCTGCCGACGGGTGTCGGGCTTCATGCCTGGCTGGTGCAGGGCTTTAGGTGCCGACGGGTGTCGGGCTTCATGCCTGTTTGGTGCAGGGCTTTATCCGCCGATGGTATCGGGCTTCATGCCTGGCTGGTGCAGGGCTTTATCCGCCGACGGGTGTCGGGCTTCATGCCTGGCTGGTGCAGGGCTTTAGGTGCCGATGGGTGTCGGGCTTCATGCCTGGCTGGCCTAGAGCTTTTGTGCCGATCGGGTCAGGCTTGATGCCTGGCTGGCCCAGGGCTTTTGTGCCACCGGGGTCGGGCTTCATGCCTGGTTGGCCCAGGGCTTTTATGCGACCGGGGTCGGGCTTCATTCCTGGCTGGCCCAGGGCTTTTGTGCCGGCGCTTGGGGCCGGTCGAGGCCATCCCTGCTGGACCGGGCTTTTGTTGCTGAGAGCCAGTGGTGCACCGCTCTGCCAGTGGTACACTGGGCTTCATGCCTGGCTGGCCCAGGGTTTTTGTGCCAACCGGGGTCAGGCTTCATGCCTGGCTGGTGCAGGGCTTTAGGTGCCGATGGGTGTCGGGCCTCATGCCTGGCTAGTGCAGGGCTTTATCCGTCGACAGGTGTCGGGCTTCATGCCTGGCTGGTGCAGGGCTTTATCCGCTGACGGGTGTCGGGCTTCATGCCTAGCTGGTGCAGGGCTTTATCCGACGATGGGTGTCGAGCTTCATGCCTGGCTGGTGCAGGGCTTTAGGAACCGACGGGTGTCAGGCTTCATGCCTGGCTGCTGCAGGGCTTTATCTGCCGATGGGTGTCGGGCTTCATGCCTGGCTGGTGCAGGCTTTATCCGCCGACAGGTGTCGGGCTTCATGCCTGGCTAGTGCAGGGCTTTAGGTGCTGACGGGTGTCGGGCTTCATGCCTAGCTAGTGCAGGGCTTTATCCGCCGACGGGTGTCGAGCTTCGTGCCTAGCTGGTGCATGGCTTTAGGTGCCGACGGGTGTCGAGCTTCATGACTGGCTGGCCCAGTGCTTTGTGCCGACTGGGGTCGGGCTTCATGCCTAGCTGGCCCAGGGCTTTTGTGCCGACCGGGGTCGGGCTTCATGCTTGGCTGGCCCAGGCTTTTCTGCCGACCGGGTCGGGCTTCATGCCTGGCTGGCCTAGGTCTTTTGTGCTGACCGGGGTTGGGCTTCATGCCTGGTTGGCCCAGGGCTTTGTGCCCGCTCTAGGGGCCGGCCGAGGCCATCCCTGGTGGACCCGGGCTTTGTTGCTGAGAGCCGGTGGTGCACCGCTCTGCTAGTGGTACACTGGGCTTCATGCCTAGCTGGTCCAGGGCTTTTGTGCCGACCGGGGTCGGACTTCATGCCTGGCTAGCCCAGGGTTTTTGGCTGACCGGGGTCGGGCTTCATGCCTGGCTGGCCCAGGGCTTTTGTGCCGACGCTCGGGGCCGGCCGGGCCGTCCCTACTGGATCCGAGCTTTTGTTGCTGAGAGCTGGTGGTGCACCGCTCTGCCAGTGGTACACTGGGCTTCATGCTTGGCTGGCCCAGGGCTTTGTGCCGATCGGGGTCGGGCTTCATGCCTGGCTGGCCCAGGGCTTTTGTGCCGACCGGGGTCGGGCTTCATGCCTGACTGGCCCAGGGCTTTATCCGCCGATGGGTGTCAGGCTTCATGCCTGGCTGGTGCAGGGCTTTATCCGCCGATGGGTGTCGGGCTTCATGCCTGGCTGGTGCAGGGCTTTATCCACCGATGGGTGTCAGGCTTCATGCCTGGCTGGCCCAAGGCTTTTGTGCCGGCGCTCGGAGCTGGCCAGGTCCGTCCCTGCTGGACTCAGGCTTTTATTGCTGAGAGCCGATGGTGCACCGCTATGCCAGTGGTACACTGGGCTTCATGCCTGGCTGGCCCAGGGCTTTTGTGCCAATCGGGGTCAGGCTTCATGCCTGGCTGGCCCAGGGCTTTATCCGTCAACGGGTGTCGGGCTTCATGCCTGGCTGGTGCAGGGCTTTATTCACCGACGGGTGTTGGGCTTCATGTCTGGCTGGTGCAGGGCATTATCCACCGACGGATGTCGGGCTTCATGCCTAGCTGGCCCAGGGCTTTTGTGCCGGCGCTCGGGCCGACCGGGGTTGTCCCTGCTAGACCCGAGCTTTTGTTGCTGAGATCTGATGGTGCACTGCTCTGCCAGTGGTACACTGGGCTTCATTCCTGGCTGGCCTAGGGCTTTTGTGCCGGCGCTCAGGGCCGGCCGAGGCCGTCCCTGCTAGACCCCGGGCTTTTGTACGCCAAAGCGAGGTTGGCCTTGGATGTTGATGCAAGGTAGATCTTTCCTGCATGATATTTTTAAGTATTAATGAAAGAAAATTGTCTTAAGTGAAATGTACTTAGCTCTTGTAGCACCCATGTTTTTCCTTTTGTGGATTTGAGCACTTCGTCCGCTGGTGACCTGCCCCCTAGGGAGTCATGTTAGTCGGATTGGAAGTGTCGTTGCCCTTACTTGGGCCTTCTCTCGCATTGGAGGCCAGGACAAGATGCCTGTGGCCGGGAAGAAGCTAGAAACCGAGACAAAGCTGGAGTCCGTTGAGGAAAGCCTCGACAGTTGGCGGTCATTGAAGATGAATGGCTGGGAGAGTCCATCGAGGGCGCTGCTGAGAGTAAAAAGGTCGGAGGAGTTGCCGGGAGGGCTCTTTGCCTAGCTTTTTCTTTGAAGAGATTGATTGCCTTCGGTACTGAAGCTTAAGAGCAGCGGTCAAAGCCTTTTGTCCTCATCTTCTTCCTGGTATTAATTACAACGACACCTCTCGGCTTGCCCTGGCCGATTGTTGAGCCTTTGAGTGAGCTCTTCCAGCCGCCGGTGTGTTCGCCCAGATGCTTCCTCATCTTATGATTAAGGTCCTCCCTAGATGACCCGAAAGACTAACAGAAGGCAGGAGATCGGTGGTGCTCAGGTGAAGCTTGATGGTGATAAGCTTCTCTGTGAGGAGATTTCCGCGAGCGAATCACTAGCCAACTGGTGCAGCTATCATGGGCGACGTGAGAGGCTTGGGGTGCTGCTGAGTGGCCCCGAGCGTTGTTTTTGCAGTTCATGAACTACTACTTTCAAAGCTTGATCTTGCCGATTAAGGATGGCCAGCTGGTTATTCAGAGCAGCTGAAGTTGGTGGTGAAGGAGGGGCAGGGAGAGAGAGACTGGTCTTTTGTCGCTAGTGCGATGTGGATGCCCCCCAGCACGATTGGTAAGAACCCCTTCCTGGCGCGCCAATCTGTTGACGCCAAATCACCAGCCTCGAGCGTTCGGTCGCCTCCTCCAGCGAGCTCCTCGCGCCTGCAAGCAAGTCCGGGGGCCGGAGATTCTGCGGGGACCCTCCGACGCTCAAGTCAGTGGTCTGGGCAACAGCCGTGAGCTTGAGGAAGCTCGAAAGAGAAAGAGAGAGAGATGGCTCCGAGAAGAGCCCTCTCTGTGAGCGTTTTGGGGTGTAATGAGTGTGTTACTGGTCGAGGTCCCTCTTACCCTCTTTATAGGTGTTTAGAGTTTGTCTGGCTTGACTAGTTGAGGCCTTGTAATGATGACCTTGATGGGTGAAGTGTCAGAGCTGATGTCTGTGAGGCATGGGGTTCAACCACTTTGTCAGAGCATTTAAGGTGATGGCAGCAATGGCAGAGCTTGCTTCCTTTTTTGATATGTCAGGACTGCAGGTCAAGTCCCATCAAGGTGGGTGGCTGCAGCTGGTTGGTGGGTCCTGTTCCATCAGAGAGGGGAAAGCAGGGGACGTCCTCCCGGCCAGGAGTGTCGGGGCGGGGCCGGCCAGGAGAGTGCCGGGGCCGCCTAGCTTGGACACGCCGGGGCCAGCCAGGAAGGTGCCAGGGCCGGCTAGGAGGTGCCAGGCCGCTTGGCTTGGACACGCCGAGGCCGGCTAGGAAAGTGTCGGGGCCGCTTGGCTTGGAGGTGCCGGGCCGCCTAGCTTGGACACGCCGGGGGCCGGCTAGGAAGGTGCCGGGCCGGCTGGAAGGTGCCGGGCCGCCTAGCTTGGACAAGCTGGGGCCGGCAAGGAAGGTGCCGGGGCCGGCTGGGAGGTGCCGGGGCCGGCTGGGAGGCGCCGGGCCGCTTGGCTTGGACATGCCGGGGGCCGGCTAGGAAGGTGTCGGGGCCGGCTAGGAGGTGCCGGGCGCTTGGCTTGGACACGCCGGGGCCGGCTAGGAAGTGCCGGGGCCGGCTGGGAGGTGCCGGGGCCGCTGGCTTGGACACGCCGGGGGCCGGCTAGGAGAGCCGGGGCCACTTGGCTTGGAGGTGCCGGGCCGCCTAGCTTGGACACGTCGGGGGCCGGCTAGGAGAGTGCGGGGCCGCTTGGCTTGGAGGTGCCGGGGCCGCCTAGCTTGGACATGCCGGGGGCCGGCTAGGATGGTGCCGGGGCCGGCTGGGAGATGCCGGGGCTGCCTAGCTTGGACACGCCGAGGGCCGGCTAGGAGAGTGCCGGGGCTGGCTGGGAGATGCCGGGGCCGCCTAGCTTGGACATGCCGGGGGCCGGCTAGGGAGTGCCAGGGCCGGCTGGGAGAGTGTCGGGGCCGCCTAGCTTGGACACGCCGGGGGCCGGCTAGGAGAGTGCCGGGGCCGGCTGGGAGATGCCGGGGTCGCCTAGCTTGGACATGCCAGGGGCCGGCTAGGGAGTGCTGAGGCCGGCTGGGAGAGTGCCGGGGCCGCCTAGCTTGGACATGCCGGGGGCCGGCTAGGAGAGAGCCGGGGCTGGCTGGGAGATGCCGGGGCCGCCTGGGAGAGTGCCGGCTATCGTCCTTGGAGCTGTCGGCCATGGAGCTGTCGGCCTTGGAGCTCTCAGCCATGGAGTTGCCGGCCTTAGAGCTGTCGGCCATGGAGCTCTTGGCCATGGAGCTACCGACCTTGGAGCTGCCGGCCTTGGAGCTGTCGGCCATGGAGCTGTCGGCCTTGGAGCTCTCGGCCATGGAGCTGCCGGCCTTGGAGCTATCGGCCTTGGAGCTATCGGCCATGGAGCTCTCGGCCATGGAGCTGCCGGCCTTGGAGCTGTCGGCCATGGAGCTCTCGGCCTTGGAGCTCTCGGCCATGGAGCTGTCGGTCTTGGAGCCGCCGGCCTTGGAGCTGTCGGCCATGGAGCTGTCAGCCTTGGAGCTCTCGGCCATGGAGCTTAGAGCAATTGATGCGCTTGGCTTTATGAGGCCATAAATGCTACCGTGGCCGAAGGGCCCTTTGGAGGCCAAAGGGGGCTCCATCGGTTTCTTCCTTCACGGTTCTCTAACGGCATTGGATCAGCCACATCATGCCTCTCTTCGTTTTTCTCTATTTTCAGTCAAAGTTCAGGGCCCATCATTATATGTTTACTTTGTTTTCTAGTCTAGTAACAGAGGTTACTCGAGAATTCATAATGAGAGCACTGGCCTTATCTGTGCCCCTGTTTAGGTTCATTCAATTTGAGAGCGCTTATGCATCATATATCTGACCCAAAAAAAAAATGGTTAAAAGAAAAATAAAAGCTATCTACTTTCTATCCAAATGTGTAAGTAAAGGCTTGATCCTGCGAGCAAATGCACTCAATATGATCAATCTGGTCTCTCGGGTGCTTTCCCACGAGTTACTATGGATTCTGCCAAATATATCATCTGCTCAGGTACCACCTATCTTCTTCTTTCATAATGATAATATAAAACGATGCCACAGAGTTTTTACATAAATAAACTAAAACATAAACCCACTCAAAACACTTAGGAACATTAACCAACAATCCAGAAAGAGAGAGTTGATAATGTTTACGACATTTTTTTTTTTTCGTGCAGCTGCTGCTGCTGCTACTCAAGCTTAAAACTAATAGAACTTGATAACTAAAACACTTCAGATGCCTACACTCTGTTCCATAAGAGAGTTTTGTTGGTAGTGATAGCTTCTCAGTACGGGAAGCTGTTGCAACGACGGAGGGCACCAGCCTTAATTTCCTGCTTTGATATGCTCCTGAAGACCAAAGACCAACTTTCTTAGTGAGTTATTAATTTTTAGAACTAAGAACTACTGGTAAGAAAGGCAATAATAATAATAACTCAAATTCACATGGATAGATAGAAGGAAAAGAAATGGTACTACCGGCTTTGCTTTTAGCTCCTCAACATCTCTTTTCAGTCGAGCATTCTCCTCAATAAGCTGGCGAACAGTCCGTTCTAGCTCCATCATGTAAGCCTGTGTATATTTTTCCCAAGCGAAAGCAAAAGGAACAAACACAATTTTGAGCTCAAAAAATAGATTCATAGGCGTTAAAGAGCCTCTCTGATTGATGATTGATTGATTGATTGATTTTTGCTGTGTCCACCATGCATGCATTCAGTAGAAAAAGATTGAGAATAACGCTCGTTAATTACCTCCTTTCTAGCACGAAAGCGAGAAGCTGACTCCCGTTTCTTTCTTTTCCTTTCTGTCTCCTTGTCTCTCTTGGCCTCGTTGCACTTTTTGTTTCGACTTGTTTCCCCTCCCATTCCCTTGGCATTATTATATGGTTCAGGCTCAATGCTCAGATCGTCGTCCACTGCCATTGCCATTGCACTTGCTGAGGATCCAAGTACACCCAGTTGCTGTCCCTCGATTCCTTTGATGCCTGAGCTCCCTCCCTCACCACCATGGCGCATCCCTTCCAGGGATACCCTTCTCATGGCTCTCCCAAGTTGGTCCCCATCGCCCACCTCAGTTTGTTGCACTCTAGTCCCTATGGTCTCCATCCTTCCTCCCGTTGGGCACACCTGGCTCATGATGTTTCCAGGGCTTTGATGGTTCTCATGCCACACCCTTCTAATGCTTTCAGGGCTCTGATGGTCNCTGCTGCTATCTTTTGGGAAGGTGAGCGATTGAGAAGTGTTTTTTTGTGAATTTTTTTATTTATTTTTTATAGTTTTTATCCAACATGTATGATTTAAAACACACACACTCTCTCTTTTTTAAAGGTTTGATGGCACCGTAGGAATCCATGAAATTTGGTTGGAGGCTGGCTGCAATAGAACCTTTGGGTACATCAAGGAGGGCTTTAGGTTTTCTGAAATATATCTACCAAAAAAGTATCACAACTATATCTTTTTGGGGAGACATTTTTGCAAGCAGCTAAATATCATAAAGTTGAAAGCAATAAGAGAGGGCTTATGCTGGCTAATTTGTAAAGCTTCAAGCTCATCTGCTGGCTTAATTAATCTATTAAAAGGTCAAAGTCATATGAATCAAAAATTTAAATAAAAATTAATTGATAGCAGATGAACTTGAATTATAAGCATATAATATATATTTTTAATTCGATAAGAAATTATTTTTAAGATATTACGTTAATATTATAGAGACTGGACCAAAGTGCACACGCACAACATCAAAAGGAGTGATGCATGATATAATATAATGCTATTGAGAGAACTTGGTTTGCCACCTCAATTCTTCAATCAGTCCACCTTGCTCTGATGACTACTCTGGAGAGGTCCACTCAGTAGATCTTTGGATAAGTCATAATAATATAAAATAAAAGATGCCATAGAGTTTTTACATAAATAAACTAAAACATAAACACACTCAAAACACTCAGGAACATTAACCAACAGTCAAGAAAGAGAGAGTTGATAATGTTTACGACTTGTTTTTTTTTTTTGGTGCTGCTGCTACTGTTGCTACTACTCAAGCTTAAAACTAATAGAACTTGATAACTAAATACTTCAGATGCCTACACTATGTTCCATAAGAGAGTTTTGTTCGTAGTGATAGCTTCTCAGTACGGGAAGCTGTTGCAACGACGGAGGGCACCAGCCTTAATTTCCTGCTTTAATATGCTCCTGAAGACCAAAGACCAACTTTCTTAGTGAGTTATTAATTTTTAGAACTAAGAACTAGTAAGAAAGGCAATAATAATAATAACTCAAATTCACATGGAGAGATAGAAGGAAAAGAATGGTACTACCGGCTTTGCTTTTAACTCCTCAACATCTCTTTTCAGTCGAGCATTCTCCTCAATAAGCTGGCAAACAGTCCGTTCTAGCTCCATCATGTAAGCCTGTGTATATTTTTCCAAGTGAAAGCAAAAAGAACAAACGCAATTTTGAGCTCAAAAAATAGATTCATAGGTGTTAAAGAGCCTCTCTGATTGATTGATTGATTGATGAGCATTAAAGATGAGGAAAATAAAGAATGTTTGATTTGTGCAAAGTCTAGGCTAATTCAGTGTACCATTTTCACAGTGATATTTATAAAACAAGCACCAGATCTCATATTGACACCAATGCAAATTAATGAGCATATATGTAAAGATTAACAAGACTTGATGACAGAAAAATACTGAACCTATATTAATAACCTACAATAGTATTCTGGTTACATGAACTATATTAGAAACCTTAAAAGTCAAACAAGCTAAGACAATCATAATTGTATGCATAGAATGAAATATCTTCTTATCTTGCATGCATCTAAATTATGTACGCAGTCACCAATGTGCAATCAATATTTTCCAAGACCATGATCATCCAAACATCAAGGCTAAGTAGGGACCTTCCACAAGCAATAATATTCGTAAAATCTAAGAAATTCTCACACATGGATGACAAACATGTGGAGATTGGGTGATCCAGCATATGCTTTTTGTTATTTTTACAAAAAAAATCTATGTGCATTCTCATGGTTAATATGTGGAACAATAAATGTAATATATCATGAGGACATACCTGTAACCATATACTAGGAAGTTCATGGATCTAAATCCTAGGTTTTATTCTTTTCTATATTTCTTGCTATAGAAAAATCTGGTTGAATCGTGATGGTGTGCATGTGTTCTTGAGCTTGAAGATAGAAGATAGCCACAATATGGCAAGAAATTTTGATCACTTTCTAAATGATCTGACATGGTTTGATTAATCAATAATTGATATGAAAAATGGAATTCAAGAGTGCTTAAAATTAGCAAATCAATTCATGATTTCAGAAAAATTAAAACAATCAAAGTGACAAAAATACATTAAAAACTCTTAAATCGTGAAATGCACAATATATAACATGAAGCTCTGGCATTACATAAGCAAAGATAAAATCCCATTTATTGCAAAAACAAATAAAATAGAAAGTTTCGAAAGTTTAAGATAACAATATTAGAAAGGGGTAAATGATTTTTGAAGACTAGTGTAGGATCTTGAATACTAGATCTATAGATCCAAAGCTAAGAAATTCTAGAATCTCCATATGATGATCATTGGGATCAAGTTTTTAGATCTAGTGCTCGAACAATGCATATAGCGATACAGTCTATTGAAATAGAAATCAAACATGTTAAATAGCTTTCATCGTCTCTTTTATAGAACTTTCTGCGAAGAGAGTAGTGTCGGATAGAGCTTAGAAGAAAAATGGAGGAACGAATTTATGGATGGGTTGAAGAGAGAGGAAGTGGAGAGAAGGAGAAAGACAGAACTACTTTTACCTATGCCTTTTTTTCACTCCCACTGACTCTCCTACCACGTGTACACAAGATTTAAGTCATTAACTTTCTTATTAGTTTAACTTTACTTTAATGAAACCGCCACTACTATCGTTATCTCTTATAGAGTTGCCCACAGACTGGAGTTCAATTTAGTTGTTTTTAACAAATTTTTGAAGTCCGTCGGGATGAACTCGTTTGATACAAAGACATGTGTATGACATCGAAGAATTTAAGTGTCATTTTGTGTGAGACCTTCTAGATAAGACGTAAAGTCCAAGTCAATTTGGTTTCATAATAACTAAATGTAGCAATTGGTGATATTTTGGCACAACATATTTCACATGAGTAAAACAAATATGCTACCATCTTATTGTTTGATGAGCCCTGGAAAACACTATTCATGATAGCATCTATTATTGATGTATATCCTTTGGGCCTAGATTTAATCTATGGACTCCTTTTCATATATATCATTATTCTGATCAATTTTTCTTCACTAGATTTTTCTTGGGATTAAAATTTGATTAATTTGTTAAGTTACAATATAGTGGATAAAAGTTCTTTTCTTGATTACTTCCATCTTTTATGTGAAATGTATTGGAGGCATAAGGTGAATTATTAAAATTGTTGTTAGAAATTAGGAAAAGGTGATAAACCCCCTTTTTTCATTAAAAAAAATATAGTCATTTTAGTCATGCTTATAAAATATAAGTTTCTCACTTACTCTTATAAAAATACAATTATGATTTGGATTTCATATCATAGAAATTAAAATATATGTAAATATAAATCTAATGTTAACAAAGTAGTAGCACCAACATACAACATTTTATTATCAACTTGTAGCATCATTAACCATATGACTAGATGTGTGTTAGGCATTAATCAAAATGACTAGTGATGTGGGTGACTTTTTTTGCGTTTCGATGCCTAAAAAAAAATGGGAATGGAGACATCCTAATGAATTAACGCTCTTATATTGAAAGGATAAAACTTTGTTATCTACACTACATTAATTCAATACTATAGATTTATCCAAAATTAGTATTATAGAATAAAGAGTGGACATTGCTTTACTTGCTTTGATTTTCTATTAATTAAAATTGGAGGAGATATATATATATGGTTCTAGCTATTTGTCATCAATTAAGCAATTTATTGGAAACAAAAAGTGGAAAAAAAATTTGGGGAGCTAATAACATACTCATAAATAGCTAGCAAGCTATTTTTTTCTTTAATAAGATGCAAATACTAGTATTACATATCCATAAAACTTCTACGTTTAAAGATGAAAATCTAATATGCACACACTTATCATAGTAATATTCTGATAAAAACATATTATCCAAGCAAAATAAGAGCATTTTAGAAAAGATATACAATATTTTTTGACAAGAGAAGGTATAAAACTAAATAATAAATCATTATTTAGTTATATTTGATTGATTTTGCTAAACAATTATATATCTTTATTTAATGTATGATCGATAATCTAGCAATAGGCTGCTTTTTCTAGTATATGGATGTGACTTCTTCATGAGATAACCCATGGTTAAACATGGGTTATCCCTTCTGGTTAAACTTTTTCAGAATTATTCCTCCTAGTTATATATCTTTATTTAACTTTTTAGAATTATAGCTTTTGAGGATAAAGAGCCTTATCCCCCATATCAAACATGGCCTAAGGTAGTGTTTGACAGAAAAATACTATTCCTGGATAAGTGTACGGGATAGAGTTTATTCATGAATATTCCCCTTGCTATCCCATGGATCATGATCATATCAAATGCAAAAAGGTAAATTCTCGAGATAACATTTTCTTATCCCCTCTGGTTGTATATGATTGGAGGGATAGGAGTGGATATCCCTCAAAAAAATTAATTTAAACCCTAAACTACCTTAACAATTTTTAACACAACAATTGATCAAACGGTCCAGATCAATCTGGATTGAACAGCCCAAACAACACCTATATTTGCATTATTTTAATAACATAAAATTATTATAAATTATTATATAATAATAATATTTTATTATGTTAAATTATTTTATTCTCGAGGTAAGAGAAGGACTACTCAAGTTTGTCCCCCTTTTTTTTCTTTTTTTTAAGATTAAATTTAATGTCAGATTTTTAATATCGAAAGATATTATCTTTGTAAACTCTGTTATCATAGCGAATTTAAAAGCAATGCCCTGCCAGATGACCTTATCGGGCATCCGAACAAGGGAGACGCGTAATGAACCATCTCAAAGCAAAAGCTATCATCATGACAACATATATACTTAAAAAGGGGGTAAAAAAAAAAAGAAAAAAAAAGTGAACTCATGCCAAGCAAAATTTTAATGAGTACAAATAGCCTTGCCTAATAAGAAAGCGAACTGGCCCACCTCCAGCCTACTGCAAGTCTCTTCTAAGCAAATTTTTTTTTCTTTTTTTTTTCCTTTTAATTCTCCACTTACCATATAAATTATAATTATTATTTGACCTTACATGTTGACAACTTGCCATAACACTCCTAGCCATCAGATCTACAGGACACGCAACGCTATCTAATCAAAATGCAAACACCTTCGAGTTTAGCAGCCTGATGATGATATTACGGAATCGCAAACGGTGTATGAAGACGGACGGAGGGACACAAAGGCATCATTTGACACACAAACATTTTGAGCTACTGCAATAATCATTGACATCAATAATGATGATATTACTTGCACCACTTCACTACAATAATTACACTGCAATCAATCACGAAGAATAGAAATGGTCAAGTTAAATTCAACATAACATATCTCTGCAAGGAATCATCACAGAGTATTTTGAGTTTATGTGAATTTAGATTTTTTAATTTTGTTATTGAATCTTGCTAACGGTACATTTTATTTTTCAGCAATCATAATAAGTATGAAACAGAATGGTGCCACTGTCATTTCTAATAATTCTTAAAACAGTAGAAAACTGCATAAGATGCAAAACAAAAACAGGTTCTACATCCATTGCCCTAGCCATCTAGGAAATTAAATGAACGAATAAGTATCTTCACTATGTATCCACATGAGCCAAATGAACATGGTACATGAAAACGGATCAGATCCAATAGTCCCAGCTCCAGTGCCCGATTGATTTGAGAAATGAAACTCGCTTCCAAGACCCCTTGATTGCTGCAAAGTTTGCACAAAAGCCTGATATTTTCGGATGTCAGCATCACTAACACTTCTTCGGACAAACGTCAGCGACTCTCAAAGCGAACAGCTTTGATCTCTGCAATTTCATCAGCATCACTAACCAGGCCTTTCCCCAAAATACTTACCATGAGTAGTTAATATGAAAAACAAGCAGCTATAGAAAAGCTTCCACCACAATATCAACATAAACATAAATTATGGCAGCACTGCAAATGGGCATAGTTATTTTGACAATAAAAACATTACTGACACATTAGTAAGCTAAATTTTGATGGAAAGAATAATAGGAACCATACCTGAAATAATTTAAATTTGTATAATGAAGGATTTTAATAGCAAACATGCCCTGTTATCCCAAATATCTACTCAAATTTAAATAACCAGCACAAGAAGCATAGCAACAAATTCTCCAACCCATAAAACAACAACATCAATCATGTCTGAAATAAAGAAACAAGAAAATTGCACATTAGCTTGGATTAATATTACAATAATTCTCATTAATATTTCAGATCAACCCTTTGAGAAATTATTCATTAAACAAGAAAATTGTAGAATAGTCAATGTCACCTGTTATGTTGTGCTCTGCAGCAAAGTCCAACATCTCCTGGGTGGCGTCCATTCCTCCAATGCCACTGCCTGCCACAAGCTTCTCACCTATAGGAAGAACCGTGCAATTCATTTCAACACTCCACTCACCTAGGATAAAAGAGTATCAAACATATGCTTCACAATGGTTGCATTTAGAAATGCCCTTCAAGTCATGATTTTACAGCCCACACAATCAGCGTCAAACAAATTGATAGTCCCTATCATCTTTGCCAAATTGAATTGAATAGGTTCAAAATAATATCACAGCACACACAAGCATAAAATTTTTGGAATCAAATGAACAAGTCAAAATTGGCAGGATGGTATCGGTTGCCCTCGATACATGACAACATGTCAGTATCGGTTGCCCATGATAAATGACAACATTGGTACCTGCAAGATTAATTCCAACAAAATGAATACATTGTCCACAAAATTAACGACCACAATAAAAGTTAAACCCAAAATATGCTAGGATTTAATACCCATATATCAGATAAGGTTCAACCCTCCATACCATGTTCATAGTGGCCTTGTTCAATACCTTTTCTGAAAGGGTCATCATTACATATTTTCATGCACAAAAGTCCAAGACCCCGCACAATAGCACTGTCCCTGTACAAAAGCATCCAATTGTATATTATATCATTCTCCAAGAATGTTTCCTTTCTTTTTGGGTCTATAACCAGAAATACAACTGATGGAGCAAACCTAATTAAAGAACAAAGCAAGATGTGCAAGCTCTACTGCTCAGTCCGCGTCAGCATCATCCATTACAATCATAGGGGACTTGCCTCCAAGCTCTAGTGGCACTGGCTTGAGGTTGCTTCTTGCAGCCAATTCAAGTATAGCCTTACTAGTTTGAGTTGATCCAATGAAAGCAAGCTGAAAACAAGAAAATAAAAGCATGACATTAGAAGATGTAAGATGGATTATTAAAAGACCACTGCATGCTATCTTCTATAATGGGGATGAGCACTTGATCACAAGCATTAATTCAACCCATCAACCTCCAGCTACCAAGTATTATGCCTTCCTTCTTTTGTTCTAACTTTTTGAATATTTATGATTGTTGATGCCAAATCACCATCCTCGAACGTCGTGAGCATCCAATCGCCTCCTCCAGCGAGCATGATCCTTCGGCGAGCTTCTTACGCCTGAAAGCCCTCAAACATGTTTTGGGGACCAAAGATTCTGGTGAAAACCCTCCGATGCTCAAGTCAGTGCTCTGAACAATAGTCGTGAGCTTGAGAAAGCTTGAAAGAGAGAAGAAGAGAGAGGCTTAGAGCCGTGCTCTCTGTGAGCATTTTGGAGTGTAGTAGTTGTTTGAGTTTCTTGGAGTTACCTAATCGGGGGTCCCTCTTACCCATTTTATTAGTGCTTAGAGTCTGTCAGCCTTGGGACATGATCACTTGTCAGAGCATTGATGATGGGGCAGCACAGTAGAGCTAACCTTCATATGATTTATTAGAGTTGTAGGCCATGTCTTATCAAATATGGGTGCCTGCATAGTTGGCAGGTATTGCTTGGTTTGGACAGCTATTGCAGGCTAATGCAGGGCATGGTCGATCATTATGGCATTTACCAGATGTGTCCCCCATGCCATCCTTTAGCTGTCCTATATGGACAGTGATGGGCAATAAAGTCAGGCATGTGGGCCTCAAAGTATAGCCGCTGAGGAAGAAGATAAAATTTGGAGTTGAAGCTGGGTCTATCCCTTGTGGAGTATTGATTATAGAGTACATGCATGGCACTATTCATGCCCTTGGATGAGCTCTAGAGAAGGCCGTGGGTGAACATTTACATGCACTGTTCATGGCCAAGCACTATTCATGGCCAAGGGAAAGAGGTCGAGTACTATTCATGGCCAAGGGGAAGAGGCCAAGCACTGTTCATGGCCTAGCACTACTCATGGTCGAGGGGAAGAGGCTGAGCACTATTAATGGCCTAGCACTGTTCATGGCCAAGCAATATTCATGACTGAGGGGAAGAGGCCGAGCACTGTTCATGGCCCAACACTATTCATGGCCGAGGGGAATAGGCCAAGCACTATTCATGGTCGAGGGGAAGAGGTTGAGCACTGTTCATGGCCGAGGGAAAGATGTCGAGCACTATTTATGGCTAAGGGAAAGAAGCCGAGCATTGTTCATGACCGAGAAAAAGAGGCCGAGGGTCGACTTTCGAAATGACTAGTCTGACCCCGATAAGATTATCATTGCCCATGGGGCTCATTGGCCCCATCAGATGCCCTCCATACTCCTGAGTTTGTGTGACCGCATGCCCTGCATCCGTCAAGTGAAAGGAGTATAGGAATTGTAATATCTTTCTTTTGCACTTGTCTTTGCATGCCAGCTTTGGGTAGTTTTCGTCTGCCTTGTGTGGACTT
Source organism: Calamus simplicifolius (assembly GCA_900491605.1). Classification (NCBI taxonomy): domain Eukaryota; kingdom Viridiplantae; phylum Streptophyta; class Magnoliopsida; order Arecales; family Arecaceae; genus Calamus; species Calamus simplicifolius. Next base: position 67,928 of record UESW01004831.1, on the reverse strand, counting down.
GTGACCACGTCTGCATGCTCTCTTAGGCGTTGTCTGCTCAAAGACTTTAAGTAATATTAGAGGTAAATTAATTACCTTAGACTGACTAGGAGCAGCCAGTAATCCTTTCCCAACGTAGGGTCTAACAGTGGATGCCCGTCAACTGTGAGTTGAAGAGTTGGTTTCTCCTAACTTTGAGTTGACTTTGGCTCTTCTACTTTTATCATGAAATTTGGAGATGAGTGCCCATCAACTGTGAGCCAGGGAGTTGGCCTCTCCCTACTATGAGTTGACTTGGGGCTTATTCTTGAATGGTTGAAAGTGACCAGTAATATGTTGCAATATAATTTAAACAAAGGTACTACCCGGTTAGCCACTAGCCACTGAGATAGAGTTGAAGCTGCTGAGGCTTAAATGAAGCCATTGAGACTGTGATGATGCCGTTGAGGCTGTGACAAAACTGATGAGGCAAAGTTGAGGCCGTTGAGAGCCTTTTGAATCCCGAAGGGTGACCCAAGAGTCACTGGGAAGGAACCATGCTCGGAAGCCTTTTAAACCTTGAAGGATAACCCAAGAGTCATTGTGATGGATCCATGCTCGGGAGCCTTTTACCCTAGAGGATGACTTGAGGGCGCTTGGATCAGGCTCAAATGCCTTTTGAACCCCGAAGGATGACCCAAGAGTCGCTATGATGGGACCATGCTCGGGAGCCTTTAACCCCAAAGGGTGACCTAAGGGTTATTGGATCAGGCTCAGATGCCTTTTCAACCCATAAGGGTGACATGAGAGTTGAGAGTCATCAGATGCCTTTTAACCCTGAAGGGTGACCTAAGAGTTGATAGTCATCATGTGCCTTTTAACCCTGGAGGATGACCTGAGAGTTGAGAGTTATTAGGTGCCTTTTAACCCCAGAGGGTGACCTAAGAGTTGAGAGTCGCCAGATGCCTTTTATCCCCGAAGGGTGATATGAGAGTTGAGAGTCGTTAGGTGCATTTTTCATTTGATGTGAAGTCTGAAAACGACTGCTCGATTTGCCGTTGTCTACTGAGATAGAGTTGAATCCACCGAGGCTGGGATGAAGCCATTGAGACTTTGACGATGCTGTTAAGGCTGTGACAAAGCCATTGATGCTAAGTTGACGATGGCGCTGGAGTCAGTCTTTATTGCCAACGATGCTGTCGGTCTTTCTGCAGTGCATTCAAATATTAATGAAAAAAAGCTTTTCTTATAGTGTAGTGTACTTAGCTTTTATAGCTTTTTGGCCTTTCTGTTGTGTTCAATGACGCTGGGGGTCGGCATGGATCGGGACAGAGAACATTCCTCAGCTTTTCCTGGTGCTGGATCAGGGTATTTTGCAGAGGAAAAGAAGACCATTCGAGAGCGGAGGAGCACCAACATTGTTGGTCTCCTTTGGCATTAATGGAGCCCTGATATCCAAGTACATGAAATGGAAGGATATAATGACCCCTCCACCCAATGTCCTCTCTTTGTCCTTTCGCTGACACCAAGCTTCCCTTCCCTCATGCATTAAATCTCATTTATTTAAGTTTGCATGGCATGGCACTGGGCTAGGACTTGGACTACGTCCTCCCCACCTCGCGCGGCCAGGCCAGGACTTACTTCTTGAAGGAAACCTGGCCAAAAAGATGTGCTAGGTGATGATGATGTGGCACTTGATGCAGATGGTTCGAAGGGAGAAAAAGCGATCGGGGAGGAGTGCTAATCAGCTCCCTGTTGGCCAAAGATAGCCCCGGGATTGCTCACCTCTTGTGGACTACGACTGTCCGAGTAGAAGAGGTTGTCATTATGAAGTATCTTTGGAGGAATTTGTCTCCTTTATTGATTTGGATACATCAGCCTGCTGGTGATCTGTCCCCTGGGAAGCAAGTTAATTGGAGTTGAGGTGCTAGTGCCCTTGCTTGGGCCTCCCCTCGCATCATCGTCTGTAGGAGAGGAGGCCATTTGGATGGTGAGCGATGACGCACTTGCTAGTGAGCTTTTTCTTTTAAGCTTGGAGATGTTCAAGCTGATAAGCTTGATGGCGGTGAGCCTCTTGCAGAGGAGATCTCCCGCAGAATGGATGATGGCTAGCCTGAGCAGCAACTAAAGAGGGAGCAGAAGCTCTTGTTGGCTGCTGTGTAGTAGTGAGATATTACTTTGAAGCTTTTGGACAGCTGCCATCAATGTATGGATTTGCAGAATAAGGGTGGCATACTGCTTTGCTTGAGTGGCCTGAGATAGTGGCGATGGTGGAGTAGAGCTGTTGGCTCTATTGCTCAACTCATTGAGGGTGCCCCCCTAGCATGACTGGCAGAAGCTTCATAGGTTCTTGTCATCACTATCTTTTTATCCACCATTGTTGTCGTAGAGGAAGTAAGGACTTGTAGCTTAGTGTCACAGAGCTCTGTTCTCTCTCACATCTCGTTGTGCCAATCTGTTGATACCAAATCACCATCCTCGAACTTCCGTGAGCATCCGATCGCCTCCTTCAATGAGCCTAGGATCCTCCGGCGAGCTTCTTGCACCTGAGAGCCAGTAAATAAGTCTCGGGGATCAAAGATTTCGGCAGGAACCCTTTGATGCTCAAGTCAGTGCTCTGGGCAATAGTCGTAAGCTTGAGAAAGATCGAAAGAGAGAAGAAGAGAGAGGCTTAGAGCCGTGCTCTTTGTGAGCATTTTAGAGTGTAGTAGTTGTTTGAGTTTCTTGGAGTTACCTGGTCGAGGGTCCCTCTTACCCATTTTATTGGTGCTTAGAGTCTATCAGCCTTGGGGCATAATCACTTGTCAGAGCATTGATGATGGGGGAAGCACAATGGAGCTGGCCTCCATGTGATTTATCAGAGTTGCAGGCTATGTTCCATCAAATAGGGGTGGCTGCATAGTTGGTAGGTATTGCTTGGTTTGGACAGCTGTTGCAGGTTGCTGCAGGGCGTGGCCGACCATTACGACATTTGCCAGACGTGTCCCCCATGCCACCTTTCCGCTGTCCTATGTGGACAGTGATGGACGATAAAGTCAGGCACGTGGCCTCAAAGTGTAGCTGCTGATAGAAGATGAAATTTGAAGTTGAAGCTGGCTCTATCCCTCATGGAGTATTGATTATAGAGAACGTGCATGGCACTGCTCATGCCCTTGGATGAGCTCCAGAGAATGCCTTGGGTGAACATATGCATGGCACTGTTCATGGCCGAGCACTATTTGTAACATCATGAAAACCTTGTAATTTTTTGATAATATTAATGACATTTTTCATTTAAAATGAAAGTCAGAGGGTTTCAGTGAAGTGTAGGCATGTTGTCCTTTTGATAAATGTAAAAGGAGAAATTATGGAGTAAATGAGGATATTTTTGAGTGCTAGTGAGTTTGATTTAAGAAATTGAGAGATTTGAGTTTTAATAGGCTTAAATCACAAAAAAAATAAATCAAGTTTAGGTTGAGTTTTACCCTTAAATGATAGTTTAGAGTTGACTCTAATTGGAGTGGAGTTGACTTTGGCATGGTTTTAAACTTTTGGCATGCTTTAGAGTTGACTCTGCAGAAGGGGGAGTCGACTCTAATGAAAAAATAGAAGGTTAGTCTTTCTGCATCGAATTAGAGCCGACTCTAATTTTTAGGAGCTGACTCTAATTTTTGCGGGAGCCGACTCTAAATCTATTGGAGCTGACTCTAAGACGGTAGATTTTCTGAGTTAAATCTTGAGATTTTATATTTATTTCATTTTAAGTCTGATTTGAGTGTCATTTGAACGTTGGATTTCTAAAATAGAGCACTTCAAATTGGTGAGGTCTTTTCTTAGAAATGTTATAAAAAAGTATCGATTTAAATGAAAAATGATAATCTAGGCTATAAATCGATTAAAAAATGCTATATCAGTGGTAAAATGAAAAAGGCTCCGATGTCAATTGCTAATGTGCTAAGGGCAATTTGGAAAAAAAAATCTAAGGGTAAAATCTCATGATTATAAGTGAGCCATGTGTTTTTCAAAAAGTATGCATTAAGAGTGTTTGAGGGCAAAATGGGCATTTGGCATGTCTTAGCCCCTAAGTTATCAATGACTTGGTCCCCAAGTCATTAGAGAAAAAGGGAAACATGGGTTCAGCCAGAGAAAAGAAAGAAAGAAAGAAAGAGAGAAAGAGTAAGAAGAAGAAGGAGAAAGAAAGAGGAAGGGAAAGGGGAGCTTGGGGTTTGTGTTTAACTCCAGGTCAAGAGGGTTATTCCAGGGAGCTAAAATACTGGAGTTGAGTACTAGTTGAGGAGTAACCTACTAAGGTTAGTGGGTTTCACATCTAGCAATGTGAAGTTAATTTGAGCTAGTATAATGAGATTAATACCTAGTTGTGGTATGTATGTTTAGTAGAGTATTATGTATGTTTTAAATATGAAAATGAGAGCCTAGTATATGATATTTTGAGCATGAGTCTTAAGCGTAAAGAAATGAGCATGAGTCTTAAGCATAAAGAAATAAGCATGAGTCTTAAGCATAAAGAAATAAGCATTAGTTTTGAGCATGAGTTTTAAGCATAAAGAAATAAGCATGAGTTTTGATGAGCGGATTATTGATGTATACATGGCATATTTGCATGATAGAGCTTTACATATGATGTGTCATACTGAGCATCAGGCAGCTATGAGGCTGATCACCCTTTAGACTGTACTGTAACATGAGCATTGTACACTACTATTGAGCCAGCACCTCCTTGCGAATCGATCGTATGATGAACCCCGAAATCAGAGGTGAGTACTCGCTTGACCAAGCCAGTGGGGCAGATTGTAAGTAGCCCATGGTGCATGAATCATAGCTCAGTGGAGCTGGTTACTATATATAGCCCATGGGGCAGAGAGAAAACTCGAGGTTCTAGGGTTAAGGAATAAAGCACTTTGCCGGGTAAACCGCATGGGTAAGGGGTGCTATTTGTACAGGGATCCTATTGCTAGTCATGCATCCGATGAGAGTATACCTGCAGGAGGGCGTTTGTAGGGTGGTACCTCTGAGGCATTACAGACACAGCCCAATATCATGAGATTTAAAAGTATATATTATGATTTAAAAAGGGCCAGTGGGCCAAGTAGTTATCCCAAGAGGAAGAGTTTACATAAGATGCTAGTGGGCATACAGATCCCAGTGAGAATCTGGGAATTTAATAAAGAAAGTCTAGGCTATAGGTAAAGAATGCATATCTTCATATTATAATGCATGGGTTTTTATATTGATGAGTTATCTTTCAGTGAAAAGTTATTGTAAAGTATTTCGGAACTGGTATATTATTTGAAGAATAAGCTACGTTTTACTTTATCTGATATCATGTTAAAAGTATACCTTGAGTTATACAAGTTATATTGTATTAGCGTATGGTTGAAAATGTGAGATTTTTGGTTCTCTATTTCTCCATTGTTAGATAGTTATCCAGTTACTGGGACTTAGGTCTCACCCCTCTATGATTGATATTTACTTTCAGATCAGTGAGTATTTCTGCCATGATCAAAGGATAAGCGGGACCAATCCTTAGCTGATGATGCTCGCTTGGATGCAAGGGTGTATAGATGATAGCCATGTATATTGAGTTAGTGTGGGACGATATTTGTATATTTGCATATACGTATGTGTACAGTGAGATGTGGTAATGTATCAAACTTATTTGGATATGAATACGAGAATTATGTTTTGGAGAAAATTATGATGATGATGTATGTACTTATGATTTTGATGTCGATTGTGAATGTGATCTTGTAAATTGCCTGAGGAATGTCATGAAAAATATTATCTGAGCAGGTTGATGCTTAGTGTTGATTGAGTGATGTGTATATATAATTAAGCTGATAATAAAAAGTTTTTAACAGGATGTGTTTTCGAGTGTCTGACTTATGATAATTTGTTGGGGTTCTCTAGCTCTTTATGGAGCGCTACATAAAGACTAGTAAAACTCTATCCGATTACCACAGGTGTGCAGGTGTGCTATCGGTGGCCCAGAGAGAAGGGGGGTTGACAAGTTTTGGTACAGAGCCCTAGGTTATTAGGTCTAGGGGAATAAGTATGAGTATGAGTCTAGGATGATTGAATGATTATGACTATAGCTATTGAATGATAGAAGTGATGTAATGAATAATGTCTTGTAGGATGATTACTACAAAGGCATCTAGAGAGACAGAGCAATCCTTAGGCAGGGATAGAAGCAAAGGTCAAAGTAGACCTAGAAGGTCAATTAGAAGAAGTCAAATTGGTAGAATGGCTTCTAGTGATTCCACCGAACCAGTATCTAATGAGACTAGAGTGAGGTCATCTTCAGAGCAGATGCCAGAGTCTTCTTCACAGTCTGCTACCCCTGTGCTAGTGGACCCATCTCGAGTACAGACTCAAGGGCCTAGTATGCCAGTGTTGGTAGGCATGATTACTCAGGTTGTGGTAGCAGTTGTGGTGCTAGTTCTAGCCTTCCAGCTAAAAATTTGGAGGTTGTGAGGAATGTGGAAAGAACCAGGAAGTTGGGGGCTCTGGAGCTCCAGGGAACTACTGATCCTATTCAGGCTGGGTATATATATATATGTGTATATATATATGTGTATGTATATTTATGTATGAATCGAATTTGTTAATTAAATAGAGGCAGCAAAACATGATACTGTAGCTCCTTAAGAAGCTCATTTGGCACCAAAAAAACTCTAGTTTCCATGGCTTACAAAACGACTCTATGAATCTCCATCAAGAATTCTCTTGATGGACTCTTGGTTGTTTATTCTTTTCTTTTATTTTATTATTGAATCTTGGTGTGAAAAGATGGCTCCACGAGGGTTTTCACAGTGTTTTGAAAGAGGTGAGGGTGAGAAGGGACTTTGAAATTAGAGAAATGGGATTTGTTTCCCGGCTTAGGATTAGTATGAAGTTTTTTTTTTTCTTTGCCCTTTATAAACTTATCCATAATAAGTGCATCATCATCTCTTCTAATCCCCAGAGATTTTGCTGAACATGTCAAACATTATCTCTTGTCCGTAATTCATATTAATATTTTATTATCAGATATCGTTGTGAGTGTGTTTCTTGGCACAACATGTATACCTTTGGACCTCTCTTCATTTTTCTCCATTTTCAGTCAAAGTTCAGGGCCCACATTATATGTTTACTTTGTGTTCTAGTCTCAACAGAGGTTACTCTAGAATTCATAATGGGAGCACTGGCCTTATCTGTGCCCCTGTTTAGGTTCATTCAATTTGAGAGCGCTTATGTATCATATATCTGACCCAAAAAAAAAGGTTAAAAGAAAAATAAAAGCTATCTACTTCCTATCCAAATGTGTTAGTAAAGGCTTGATCTGTGAACAAATGCACTCAATATGATTAATCTGGTCTCTCGGTGCTTTCCCACGAGTTACTATGGATTCAGCCAAATATATCATCTGCTCAGGTACCACCTATCTTCTTCTTCTCATAATGATAATATATCTACCAAAAAAGTATCACAACTATACCTTTTTGGGGAGACATTTTTGCAAGCAGCTAAATACCATAAAGTTGAAAGCAATAAGAGAGGGCTTATACTGGCTAATTGTAAAGCTTCAAGCCATCTACTGGCTCAATTAATCTATTAAAAGGTCAAAGCCATATGAATCAAAAATTTAAATAAAAATTAATTGATAGCAGATGAACTTGAATTATAAGCATATAATATATTTTTTTAATTCGATATGAAATTATTTTTAAGATATTACGTTAATATTACTAGAGACTGGACCAAAGTGCGCACGCACAACATCAAAAGGAGTGATGCATGATATAATATAATGCTATAGAGAGAACTTGGTTTGCCACCTTAATTCTTCAATCCAGTCCACCTTGCTCTGATGACTACTCTGGAGAGGTCCACTCAGTAGATCTTTGGATAAGTCATAATAATATAAAATAAAAGATGCCACAGAGTTTTTACATAAATAAACTAAAACATAAACACACTCAAAACACTCAGGAACATTAACCAACAGTCCAGAAAGAGAGAGTTGATAATGTTTACGACTTGTTTTTTTTTTTTTTTTTTTGGTGGTGCTGCTGCTGCTGCTACTCAAGCTTAAAACTAATAGAACTTGATAACTAAAACACTTCAGATGGCTACACTCTGTTCCATAAGAGAGTTTTGTTGGTAGTGATAGCTTCTCAGTACGGGAAGCTGTTGCAACGACGGAGGGCACCAGCCTTAATTTCCTGCTTTGATATGCTCCTGAAGACCAAAGACCAACTTTCTTAGTGAGTTATTAATTTTTAGAACTAAGAACTACTGGTAAGAAAGGCAATAATAATAATAACTCAAATTCACATGGATAGATAGAAGGAAAAGAAATGGTACTACCGGCTTTGCTTTTAACTCCTCAACATCTCTTTTCAGTCGAGCATTCTCCTCAATAAGCTGGCGAACAGTCCGTTCTAGCTCCATCATGTAAGCCTGTGTATATTTTTCCCAAGCGAAAGCAAAAAGAACAAACACAATTTTGAGCTCAAAAAATAGATTCATAGGCGTTAAAGAGCCTCTCTGATTGATTGATTGATTGATTGATTTTTGCTGTGTCCACCATGCATGCATTCAGTAGAAAAATTGAGAATAACGCTCGTTAATTACCTCCTTTCTAGCACGAAAGCGAGAAGCTGACTCCCGTTTCTTTCTTTTCCTTTCTGTCTCCTTGTCTCTCTTGGCCTCGTTGCACTTTTTGTTTCGACTTGTTTCCCCTCCCATTCCCTTGGCATTATTATATGGTTCAGGCTCAATGCTCAGATCGTCGTCCACTGCCATTGCCATTGCACTTGCTGAGGATCCAAGTACACCCAGTTGCTGTCCCTCGATTCCTTTGATGCCTGAGCTCCCTCCCTCACCACCATGGCGCATCCCTTCCAGGGATACCCTTCTCATGGCTCTCCCAAGTTGGTCCCCATCGCCCACCTCAGTTTGTTGCACTCCAGTCCCTATGGTCTCCATCCTTCCTCCCGTTGGGCACACCTGGCTCATGATGTTTCCAGGGCTTTGATGGTTCTCATGCCACACCCTTCTAATGCTTTCAGGGCTCTGATGGTCCTTATGTGCTGCACCGCTCTCCATTGGGCTAACACTTGTCCCTTCTGCACCCACTAGGAGGCTAGATGGATCATAGTTAGGTGGTGGTGTGGTGGTGGTGGTGACTTGAAAGAGGTTGTGTGGGAGCTGTACTCTTTTGGAAGTACCCCTAATTGCACAAGGAAATCCTCAAAGCTCGTCACATCCTCTATGGTCATCTCATCAAAAGAGCACTGATTGAAGACATTCTGAGCATTAATCTCATGTTGTTGCTGCTCTAAGAATTGCTGGTAACTCCAATTGCCATTGCCATTCAAATTTTCACCCATGGTTTGATGAATTGGGAAGGTGAGTGAGCCCTGGTGTTAAAGAGTGGCGATAGAACAAGATTGCTAGTGGTTTGTACTAGTAGAGGCTTCTTTATTATATTATATAACTAGAGGTTGGTGAAACAGTCATCCATGTTCATTGAACCAGAGTCTTGACAAGCTTTGGGTATTTTAGCTGGTCACCCTTTGCTCTTTTTAGTCTTGCTACACTAGGATGATTCCTTTTACCTTGTCAGATGTGATTGTATTGATGCAATGGCTAAATCAGAAGGATATACTGGTGGGCTTGCATTGATTTCTTCTCTCAAAAGCTTGCATCCTTTTCTTGAGAGAGGGAACTGGAACTTGATTTCTGTTGCATAGAAAGAGAAAAGGAGAGAAGGAAAAATTAGTTTCAGGAAAAGAGAAGAATAACTTTTGGGCAACCAAATGAGAGTGAATAGTTTGTAAAAGCTATCACTATAGCTTTCATTCATTGTTGGTCAAGTTTCCATTAGAGGAAAACTTTTAACAACCAAAAATACAAGAAAAAACTTAAATGCTCACATACTTACTTTTTATTTCCATGAGATATTCATTTAGAATGAATTGGAGATAAATCCATTCATGAGCATTAAAGATGAGGAAAATAAAGAATGTTTGATTTGTGCAAAGTCTAGGCTAATTCAGTGTACCATTTTCACAGTGATATTTATAAAACAAGCACCAGATCTCATATTTGACACCAACGCAAATTAATGAGCATATATGTAAAGATTAACAAGACTTGATAACAGAAAAATACTGAACCTATATTAATAACCTACATTAGTATTCTGGTTACATGAACTATATTAAAACCTTAAAAGTCAAACAAGCTAAGACAATCATAATTGTATGCATAGAATGAAATATCTTCTTATCTTGCATGCATCTAAATTATGTACGCTGTCACCAATGTGCAATCAATATTTTCCAAGACCATGATCATCCAAACATCAAGGCTAAGTAGGGACCTTCCACAAGCAATAATATTCGTAAAATCTAAGAAATTCTCACACATGGATGACAAACATGTGGAGATTGGGTGATCCAGCATATGCTTTTGTTATTTTTACAAAAAAAAAATCTATGTGCATTCTCATGGTTAATATGTGGAACAATAAATGTAATATATCATGAGGACATACCTGTAACCATGTACTAGGAAGTTCATGGATCTAAATCCTAGGTTTTATTCTTTTCTATATTTCTTGCTATAGAAAAATCTGGTTGAATCTGACGGTGGGCATGTGTTCTTGAGCTGAAGATAGAAGATAGCCACAATATGGCAAGAAATTTTGATCACTTTCTAAATGATCTGACATGGTTTGATTAATCAATAATTGATATGAAAAATGGAATTCAAGGTGCTTAAAATTAGCAAATCAATTCATGATTTCAGAAAAATAAAACAATCAAAGTGACAAAAATACATTAAAAACTCTTAAATCGTGAAATGCACAATATATAACATGAAGCTCTGGCATTACATAAGCAAAGATAAAATCCCATTTATTGCAAAAACAAATAAAATAGAAAGTTTCGAAGTTTAAGATAACAATGGTAGAAAGGGGTAAATGATTTTTGAAGACTAGTGTAGGATCTTGAATACTAGATCTATAGATCCAAAGCTAAGAAATTCTAGAAATCTCCATATGATGATCATTGGGATCAAGTTTTTAGATCTAGTGCTCAAACAATATACACGATCCGTCTATTGAAATAGAAATCAAACCTGTTAAATAGCTTTCATTGTCTCTCTTATAGAACTTTCTGCGAAGAGAGTAGTGTCGGATAGAGCTTAGAAGAAAAATGGAGGAACGAATTTATGGATGGGTTGAGAGAGAGGAAGTGAGAGAAGGAAAAGATAGAACGACTTTTACCTATGCCTTTTTGTTCACTCCCACTGACTCTCCTACCACGTGTACACAAGATTTAAGTCATTAACTTTCTTATTAGTTTAACTTTACTTTAATGAAACCGCCACTGCTATCGTTATCTCTTATAGAGTTGCCCACAGACTGGAGTTCAATTTAGTTGTTTTAACAAATTTTTGAAGTCCGTCAGGATGAACTCATTTGATACAAAGACATGTGTATGACATCGAAGAATTTAAGTGTCGTTTTATGTGAGACCTTCTAGATAAGACGTAAAGTCCAAGTCAATTTGGTTTCATAATAACTAAATGTAGCAATTGGTGATATTTTGGCACAACATATTTCACATGAGTAAAACAAATATGCTACCATCTTATTGTTTGATGAGCCCTGAAAACACTATTCATGATAGCATCTATTATTGAAGTATATCCTTTGGGCCTAGATTTAATCTATGGACTCCTTTTCATATATATCATTGTCTGATCAATTTTTCTTCACTAGATTTTTCTTGGGATTAAAATTTGATTAATTTGTTAAGTTACAATATAGTGGATAAAAGTTCTTTTCTTGATTGCTTCCATCTTTTAAGTGAAATGTATTGGAGGCATAAGGTGAATTACTAAAATTGTTGTTAGAAATTAGGAAAAGGTGATAAACCCCCTTTTTTCATTAAAAAAATATAGGCATTTTAGTCATGCTTATAAAATATAAGTTTCTCACTTACTCTTATAAAAATACAATTATGATTTGGATTTCATATCATAAAAATTAAAATATATGTAAATATAAATCTAATGTTAACAAAGTAGTAGCACCAACATACAACATTTTATTATCAACTTGTAGCATCATTAACCATATGACTAGATGTGTGTTAGGCATTAATCAAAATGATTAGTGATGTGGGTGACTTTTTTTGCTTTTCGATGCCTAAAAAAAAAAAGGGAATGGAGACATCCTCATGAATTAACGCTCTTATATTGAAAGGATAAAACTTTGTTATCTACGCTACAATAATTCAATACTATAGATTTATCCAAAATTAGTATTATAGAATAAAGAGTGGACGTTGCTTTACTTGCTTTGATTTTCTATTAATTAAAATTGTAGAGATATTATATATATGGTTCTAGCTATTTGTCATCAATTAAGCAATTTATTGGAAACAAAAAGTGGAAAAAAATTGGGGAGCTAATAACATACTCATAAATAGCTAGCAAGCTATTTTTTTCTTTAATAAGATGCAAATACTAGTATTACATATCCATAGAACTTCTACGTTTAAAGATGAAAATCAAATATGCACACACTTATCATAGTAATATTCTGATAAAACATATTATCCAAGCATAATAAGAGCATTTTAGAAAAGATATACAATATTTTTTAACAAGAGAAGGTATAAAACTAAATAATAAATCATTATTTAGTTATATTTGATTGACTTCGCTAAACAATTATATATATCTTTATTTAATGTATGATCGATAATCTAGCAATAGGCTGCTTTTTCTAGTATATGGATGTGACATCTTCAGGAGATAACCCATGGTTAAACATGGGTTATCCCTTCTTAAACTTTTTCAGAATTATTCCTCCTAGTTATAGCTTTTGGGGATAAAGAGCCTTATCCCCCATATCAAACATAGCCTAAGGTAGTGTTTGAGAAAAAACACTATTCCTGGATAAGTGTACGGGATAGAGTTTATTCATGGAATATTCCCTGGCTATCCCATGGATCATATCAAATGCAAAAAGGTAAATTCTCGGATAACATTTTCTTATCCCTCTGGTTGTATTGATTGGAGGGATAGGAGAGGATATCCCTCAAAAAATTAATTTAAACCCTAAACTACCTTAACAATTTTTAACACAACAATTGATCAAACGGTCCAGATCAATCCGATTGAACAGCCCAAACAACACCTATATTTGCATTATTTTAATAACATAAAATTATTATATAAATTATTATATAATAATAATAATTTTATTATGTTAAATTATTTTATTCTCGAGGTAAGAGAAGGACTACTCAAGTTTGTCCCCCTTTTTTTTTTTTTTAAGATTAAATTTAATGTCAGATTTTTAATATCGAAAGATATTATCTTTGTAAACTCTGTTATCATAGCGAATTTAAAAGCAATGCCCTGCCAGATGACCTTATCGGGCATCCGAACAAGGGAGATGCGAAATGAACCATCTCAAAGCAAAAGCTATCATCATGACAACATATATATACTTAAAAAGGGGGGCAAAAAAAAAAAAAAAAAAAAAAAAGTGAACCAGGCCAAGCAAAATTTTAATGAGTACAAATAGCCTTGCCTAATAGAAAGCGAACTGGCCCACCTCCAGCCTGCTGCAAGTCTCTTCTAAGCAATTTTTTTTCTTTTTTTTTTCCTTTTAATTCTCCACTTACCATATAAATTATAATTATTATTTGACCTTACATGTTGACAACTTGCCATAACACTCCTAGCCATCAGATCTACAGGACAAGCAACTCTATCTAATCAAAATGCAAACCCCTTCGAGTTTAGCAGCCTGATGATGATATTACGGCATCGCAAACGGTGTATGAAGACGGAGAGGACTGCAATAATCATTGACATCAATAATGATGATATTACTTGCACCACTTCACTGCAATAATTACACTGCAATCATCACCGAAGAATAGAAATGGTCAAGTTAAATTCAACATAACATATCTCTGCAAGGAATCATCACAGAAAGTATTTTGAGTTTATGTGAATTTAGATTTTTTAATTTTGTTATTGAATCTTGCTAAGGTACATTTTATTTTTGCAATCATAATAAGTATGAAACAGAATGGTGCCACTGTCATTTCTAATAATTCTTAAAACAGTAGAAAACTGCATAAGATGCAAAACAAAAACAAGTTCTACATCCATTGCCCTAGCCATCTAGGAAGTTGAATGAACAAATAAGTATCTTCACTATGTATCCACATGAGCCAAATGAACACGGTACATGAAAACGGATCAGATCCAACAGTCCCAGCTCCAGTGCCCGATTGATTTGAGAAACGAAACTCGCTTCCAAGACCCCTTGATTGCTGCAAAGTTTGCACAAAAGCCTGATATTTCGGATGTCAGCATCACTAACACTTCTTCGGACAAACTTCAGCGACTCTCAAAGCGAACAGCTTTGATCTCTGCAACTTCATCAGCATCACTAACCAGGCCTTTCCCCAAAATACTTACCATGAGTAGTTAATATGAAAAACAAGCAGCTATAGAAAAGCTTCCACCACAATATCAACATAAACACAAATTATGGCAGCACTGCAAATGGGCATAGTTATTTTGACAATAAAAACATTACTGACACATTAGTAAGCTCAATTTTGATGGAAAGAATAATAGGAACCATACCTAAATAATTTAAATTTGTATAATGAAGGATTTTAATAGCAAACATGCCCTGTTATCCCAAATATCTACTCAAATTTAAATAACCAGTACAAGAAGCATAGCAACAAATTCTCCAACCCATAAAACAACAACATTAGTCATGTCTGAAATAAAGAAACAAGAAAATTGCACATTAGCTTGGATTATTATTACAATAATTCTCATTAATATTTCAGATCAACCCTTTGAGAAATTATTCATTAAACAAGAAAATTGTAGAATAGTCAATGTCACCTGTTATGTTGTGCTCTGCAGCAAAGTCCAACATCTCCTGGGTGGCGTCCATTCCTCCAATGCCACTGCCTGCCACAAGCTTCTCACCTATAGGAAGATCCACAATTCATTTCACCACAACGCCATCAAGAAAAACAAAAGAATAAGCAACTTTACAGCACATTTATGAATGTTCAACACTCCACTCACCTAGGATAAAAGAGTGTCAAACATATGCTTCACAACGGTTGCATTTAGAAATGCCCTTCAAGTCATGATTTCACACACCACACAATCAGCGTCAAAACAAATTGATAGTCCCTATCATCATTGCCAAATTGAATTGAATAGGTTCAAAATAATATCAGAGCACATACAAGCATAAAATTTTTGGAATCAAATGAACAAGGAAAAATTGGCAGGATGGTATCGGTTGTCCTCGATACATGACAACATGTCGGTATCGGTTGCCCATGATAAATGACAACATTGGTACTGCAAGATTAATTCCAACAAAATGAATACATTGTCCACAAAATTAACAACCACAATAAAAGTTAAACCCAAAATATGCTAGGATTTAATACCCATATATCAGATAAGGTTCAACCTCCGTACCATGTTCATAGTGGCCTTGTTCAATACCTTTTCTGAAAGGGTCATCATTACATATTTTCATGCACAAAAGTTCGAGACCCCGCACAACAGCACTGTCCCTGTACAAAAGCATCCAATTGTATATTATATCATTCTCCAAGAATGTTTCCTTTCTTTTTGGGTCTATAACCATGAAATACAACTGATGGAGCAAACCTAATTAAAGAACAAAGCAAGATGTGCAAGCTCTACTGCTTGATCCACGTCAGCATCGTCCATTACAATCATAGGGGACTTGCCTCCAAGCTCTAATGTCACGGCTTGAGGTTGCTTCTTGCAGCCAATTCAAGTATAGCCTTACCAGTTTGAGTTGATCCAATGAAAGCAAGCTGAAAACAAGAAAATAAAAGCATGACATTAGAAGATGTAAGACAGATTATAAAAAGACCAATGCATGCTATCTTCTGTAATGGGATGAGCACTTGATCACAAGCATTAATTCAACCCATCAACTCCAGCTACCAAGTATTATGCCTTCCTTCTTTTGTTCTAACTTTTTGAATATTTATGATTGTTGATGCCAAATCACTCCTCAAACGTCCATGAGCATTTGGTCGCCTCCTCAGCAAGCCGATCCTTCGGTGAGCTTCTTGCACCTGGAAGCCTGCAAACAAGTTTTGAGGACCAAAGATTCTGGAAATCCTTCGACGCTCAAGTCAGTGCTCTGAACAATAGCCGTGAGCTTGAGAAAGTTTGAAAGAGAGAAGAAGAGAGAGGCTTAGAGTCATGCTCTCTGTGAGAATTTTGGAGTGTAGTAGTTGTTTGAGTTTCTTGGAGTTACCTGATCGGGGTCCCTCTTACCCATTTTATTAGTGCTTAGAGTCTGTCAACCTTGGAGCATGATCACTTGTCAAAGCATTGATGATGGGGGCAGCACAGTGGAGCTAGCCTTCATGTGATTTATCAGAGTTGCAGGCCATGTCTTATCAAATATGGGTGGTTGCATAGTTGGCAGGTATTGCTTGGTTTGGACAGCTATTGCAGGCTACTGCAGGGCATGGCCAATCATTATGGCATTTGCCAGATGTGTCCCCCATGCCATCCTTCTGCTGTCCTGTATGGACAGTGATGGATGATAAAGTCAGGCACGTGGGCCTCAAAGTATAGCCGCTGAGGCAGAAGATAAAATTTGGAGTTGAAGCTGGCTCTATCCCTTGTGAAGTATTGATTATAGAGTACGTGCATGGCACTATTCATGCCCTTGGATGTGCTCTAGAGAAGGTCATGGGTGAACATTTATGGCACTGTTCATGGCCGAGCACTATTCATGGCTGAGGGAAGAGGCCGAGCACTGTTCATGGCCGAGGGGAAGAGTGAGCACTGTTCATGATCGAGGGAAAGAGGCGAGCACTATTCATGGCTGAGGGGAAGAGGCTGAGACTGTTCATGGCCCAGCACTATTCATGGCGGAATAGGCCAGCACTGTTCATGGCCGAGGGGAAGAGGTTGAGCACTATTCATGGTCGAGGAAAAGAGCCGAGCACTGTTTATGGCTGAGGAGAAGAGGCCGAGCACTGTTCATGGGCAAGGGAAGAGGCCGAGCACCATGGCCGAGCACTATTCTTGGCCGAGAAAAAGAGACCGAGGGCCAACTTCTGAAATGACTGGTCTGACCCCGGTGAGACTATCGTTGCCATGGGGCTCATTGGCCCCATCAGATGCCCCCCATACTCCTGAGTTTGTGCGACCGCATGCCCTGCATCCGCCAAGTGAAAGGAGTGTAGGAATTGTAATATCTTTCTTTTGCACTTGTCTCTGCATGCCAGCTTTGGATAGTTTTCATCTGCCTTGTGTGGACTTGTGACCACATCTGCATGCTCTCTTAGGCTTTTGTCTGCTCAAAGACTTTAAGTAATGTTGAGGTAAATTGATTACCTTAGACTGGCTAGGAGCAGCCAGTAATCCTTTCCCGATGTAGGGTCTGAAAGTGGATGCTCGTCAACTATGAGTTGAAGAGTTGGTTTCTTCTAACTTTGAGTTGACTTTGGGTCTTCTACTTTTATCATGAAATTTTGAGATGGTGCCCATCAACTGTGAGCCAAGGAGTTGGCCTCTCCTACTATGAGTTGACTTGGGGCTTATTCTTGAATGGTTGAAAGTGTTCAGCAATATGTTGCAAGTATATAATTTAAACAAAAGTATTACCCAGTTAGCCACTGGCCGCTGAGATAGAGTTGAAGCCACTGAGGCTGAAATGAAGCCGTTGGGACTGTGATGATATCGTTGAGGCTATGACAAAACGCTGAGGCAAAGTTGAGGCCATCGAGAGCCTTTTGAACCCGGAGGGTGACCCGAGAGTCGCTAGGATCGAACCATGCTCGGAGCCTTTTAAACCCGAAGGATAACCTGAGAGTCGCTGTGATGGAACCATGCTCGGGAGCCTTTAACCCCGGAGGGTGACCTGAGGGTGCTTGGATCAGGCTCAGATGCCTTTTGAACCTCAAAGGGTGACCCAAGAGTTGCTATGATGGGACCATGCTCGGAAGCCTTTAACCCCGAAGGGTGACCTGAGGGTGCTTGGACTAGGCTCAGATGCCTTTTGAACCCCAAAGGATGACCCGAGAGTCGCTGTGATGGGACCATGCTCGGAAGCCTTTAACCCTGAAGGGTGACTTGAGGATGCTTAGATCAGGCTCAGGTGCCTTTTGAACCCCAAAGGATGACCTGAGAGTTGAGAATCATCAGATGCCTTTTAACCCAAAAGGTGACCTAAGAGTTGAGAGTCATCATGTGCCTTTTAACCTCAGAGGGTGACCTAAGAGTTGAGAGTCGTTAGGTGCCTTTTAACCCCAGAGGATGACCTGAGAGTTGAGAGTTGCCAGATGCCTTTTAACCCCGGAGGGTGATCTGAGAGTTGAGAGTCATCAGGTGCCTTTTTCTTTTGATGTGAAGTTTGAAAACGACTGCTCGATTGGCCGTTGTTTGCTGAGACAAAGTTGAATCCAAGGCTGGGATGAAGCCATTGAGACTTTGATGATGCTGTTAAGGCTGTGATGAAGCCATTGAGGCTAAGTTGATGATGGCGCTGGAGTCAGTCTTTGTTACCGACGCTGCTGTCGGTCTTTCTACAGTGCATTCAAATATTAATGAAAAGAAGCTTTTCTCACAGTGTAGTGTACTTAGCTTTTGTAGCTTTTTGGCCTTTGCATTGTGTTCGATGACACTGGGGGTCAGCATGAGTCGGGATAGAGAGCATTCCTTAGCTTTTCTGGTGCTGAATTGGGGTATTTTGCAGAGACAAAGAAGACCATTCGAGAGCGAGGAGCACCAGCATTGTTGGTCTTCTTTGGCATTAATGGAGCCCTGACATCCAAGTACATGAAATGGAAGGACATAATGACCCCTTCACCCAATGTCCTCTCTTTGTCCTTTCGCTGACACCAAGCTTCCCTCCCCTCTTGCATTAAATCTCATTATTTAAGTTTGCATGGCATGGCACTGGGTTGGGACTTGGACCACATCCTCCCCACCTCGCGCAGCCAAGCCAGGACCTTATTTCTTGAAGGGAACCCAGCCGAAAAGATGTGCTAGGTGATGATGATGTAGCACTTGATGTAGATGGTTCGAAGGAAGAAAAAGCGATCGGGGGGGAGTGTTGATCAGCTCCCTGTTGGCTAAAGATAGCCCGGGATTGCTCGCCTTTTATGGACTACGACTGTTCGAGTAGAAGTGATTGTCATTGTGAAGTATCTTTGGAGGAATTTATCTTCTTCTGTTAATTTGGATACATCAGCCTGCTGGTGGTCTATCCCCTGGGAAGCAAGTTGATTGGAGTGGAGGTGCTGGTGCCCTTGCTTGGGCCTTCCCTCGCATCACCATCCGTAGGAGAGGAGGCCATTTGGATGGTGAGTGATGGCGGTCTTGCCAGTGAGCTCTTGCTTTTGAGCTTGGAGATGCTCAAGTTGATGATCTTGATGGCGGTGAGCCTCTTGCTGAGGAGATCTCCCGCAGAAAGGATGATGGCTAGCCTGAGCAGCAACTAAAAGAGAGCAGAAGCTCTTGCTGGCTTCTGTGTGGCCGTAAGATATTACTTCTGAAGCTTTTGGATAGCTCCGTCAATGTATGGATTTGCAGAATGAGGGTGGCATGCTGTTTTGCTTGAGTGGCCTGAGATTTGAGAATGAGGATGGCGATGGTGGAGTAGAGCGGTTGGCTCTATTGCTCAACTCGTTGAGGGTGCCCCCCTAGCATGACTGGCAGAAGCTTCATAGGTTCTTGTCATCACTATCTTTTTATCCAACATTGTTATTGTAGATGAAGTAAGAGCTTGTTTCTTAGTGTCACAGAGCTCTGTTCTCTCTCCCATTCTGGCGTGTCAATCTATTAATGCCAAATCACCATCCTCGAACGTCCACGAGCATTCGATCGCCTCCTCCAATGAGCCCAGGATCCTTCGGCGAGCTTCTTGCACCTGAGAGGCTGCAAACAAGTCTCGAGATCAGAGATTTTGGCAAACCCTCCGATGCTCAAGTCAGTGCTCTGGGCAATGGCCATGAGCTTGAGGAAGCTTAAAAGAGAGAAGAGAGAGAGGCTTAGAGCCGTGCTCTTGTGAGCATTTTAGAGTGTAGTAGTTGTTTGAGTTTCTTGGAGTTACCTGGTCGAGGGTCCCTCTTACCATTTTATTGGTGCTTAGAGTCTATCACCTTAGGGCATGATCACTTGTCAGAGCATTGATGATGGGGGTAGCATAGTGGAGCTGGCCTCCATATGATTTGTCAAAGTTGCAAGCTATGTTCCATCAAATATTGGTGGCTGCATAGTTAGTAGGTAATGCTTGGTTTGGAAAGCTGTTGCAGGCTACTGCAGGGCATGGACGACCATTACGGTGTTTGTCCAGACGTGTCCTCATGCCACCCTTCCGCTGTCCTGTGTGGATAGTAATGGGTGATAAAATTAGGCATGTGGCCTCAAAGTGTAGCTGCTGAGGTAGAAGATGAAATTTGGAGTTGAAGCTAGCTCTGTTCCTCATGGAGTATTGATTATAGAGTACGTGCATGGCACTGTTCATGCCCTTGGATGAGCTCTAGAGAAGGCCGTGGGTGAACATTTGCATGGCACTGTTCATGGCCGAGCACTATTTGTAACATCCTGAAAACCTTGTAATTTATTGGTAATATTAATGGCATTTTTTATTAAAATAAAAGTCAGAGGGTTTCAGTGAAGTGTGGGCATGTTGCCTTTTGATAAATGTAAAAGGAGAAATTATGGAGTAAATGAGTATATTTTTGAGTGCTAGTGAGTTTGATTTAAGAAATTAAGAGATTTGAGTTTTAATAGGCTTAAATCATAAGAAAAATCAAGTTTAGTTGAGTTTTACCCTTAAGTGATGTTTTTAGTAATTAGAGTCGACTTTGGCATGGTTTAAAACTTTCGGCACTTTAGAGTCGACTCCTGCATAAGGGGAAGTCGACTCTAATGGAAAAATAGAAGGTTAGCATTCCTGCCTCGAATTAGAGCCGACTCTAATTTTCAGGAGCCGACTCTAATTTTGCAGGAGCCAACTCTAAATCTGTTGGAGCTGACTCTAAGATGGCAGATTTTCTGAGTTAATCTTAGCCCCAAAGTTATCAATGACTTGGTCCCCAAGTCATTAGATAAAAAGGGAAACATTGGTTCAGCTAGAGAAAAGAAAGAAAGAAAGAAAGAGAGGAAGAGAAGAAGAAGAAGGAGAAAGAAAGAGGAAGGGAAAGGGGAGCTTGGGTTTGTGTTTGACTTCAGTCAAGAGGGTTATTCCAGGGAGCCGGAATACCGAAGTTGAGTACTAGTTGAGGAGTAACCTGCTAAGGTGAGTGGGTTTCACATCTAGCAATGAGAAGTTAATTTGAGCTAGTATAATGAGATTAAAACCTATTTGTGGTATGTATGTTTAGTAGAGTATTATGTATGTTTTAAATCTGAGAAATGAGAACCTAGTATATGATATTTTGAGCATGAGTCTTAAGCATAAAGAAATAAGCATGAGTCTTAAGCATAAAGAAATAAGCATGAGCATGAGTTTTAAGCATAAAGAAATAAGCATGAGTTTCGATAAGGGGATTATTGATGTATACATGGCATATTTTCATGATAGAGCTTTACATATGATGTATGTATCATACTGAGCATCAGGCAGCTATGGGGTTGATCACCCTTTGGACTGTACTATAGCATGAGCATTGCACACTACTATTGAACCGGCACCTCCTTGCGAATCGATCGTACGATGAACCCCAAATCAGGGGTGAGTGCTCGCTTGACCAAGCCAGTGGGGCAGGTTGTAAGCAGCCCGTGAGGGCATGAATCATAGCTCAGTGGAGCTGGTTACTATATATATAGCCCATGGGGTAGAGAAAAAACCCGAGGTTCCAGGGTTAAGGAACAAAGCACTTTGCCAGGTGAACCGCACGGATAATGGGTGCTATTTGTGCAGGGATCCTGTTGCTAGTCATGCACTCGATAGAGTACACCTGCAGGAGGGTGACTGTAGGGTGGTACCTCAAGGCATTACACACACAGCCTAGTATCATGAGATTTAAAAGTATATATTATGATTTAAAAAGGGCCAGTGGGCCAAGTAGTTATCCCAAGAGAAAGAGTTTACATGAGATGCTAGTGGGCAAGCAATCCCAATGGGAATCTGGGAATTTAATAAAGAATGTTTGGGCTGTAGGTAAAGAATGCATATCTTCATATTGTAATGCATGGGTTTTTATTTTGATGAGTTATCTTTCATTGAAAAGTTATTGTAAAGTATTTCAGAGTTGGTATATTATTTGAAGAAAATGCTATGTTTTACTTTATCTGATATCATTTTAAAAGTATACCTTGAGTTATACAATTTATATTATATTAGCATATGGTTGAAAATGTGAGATTTTTGGTTCTATATTTCTTCATGGTTAGATGGTTATCCAGTCACTGGGACTTAGGTCTCACCCCTCTATGATTGATATTTATTTCAGATCAGTGAGTATTTCTGCCAGGATCAAAGGATAAGCAGGACCGAATCCTTAGCTGGTGATGCTTGCTTGGATGCAAGGGTGTATAGATGATAACCATATATTGAGTTAGTGTGGGATGATATTTGTATATTTGCATATGCGTATGTGTACAGTGAGATATGGTAATGTATCAGACTTATTTGGATATGAATACAAGATTTACGTTTTGGAGAAAATTATGAGGATGATGTATGGACTTATGATTTTGATGTCGATTGTAAATGTGATCTTGTAAACTGCCTGAGGAATCATGAAAAATATTATCTGAGCAGGTTGATGCTTAGTGTTGATTGAGTGATGTGCATATATAATTGAGCTAATAATAAAAAGTTTTTAACAGGATGTGTTTTCGAGTGTCTTCCACTTATGATAATTTGTTGGGGTTCTCTAGCTCTTTATGGAGCGCTACATAAAGACTAGTAAAACTCTATCCGATTACCACAGGTGTGCAGGTGTGCTGTTGGTGGCCCCAGAGAGAAGAGGGAGCTGACAAGTTTTGGTATCAGAGCCCTAGGTTATTAGGTCCTAGGGAATAAGTATAAGTATGAGTCTAGGATGATTGAATGATTATGATTATAGCTATTGAATGATGAACTGATGTAATGAATAATGTCTTGTGGGACGATTACTATAAAGGCATCTAGAGAGACAGAGCAATCCTCAGGCAGGGATAGAAGCAAAGGTCAAAGTAGACCCAGAAGGTCAATTAGAAGAAGTCAAATTGGTAGAATGGCTTCTAGTGATTCCACCGAACAGTATCTAATGAGACTAGTGTGAGGGCATCTTCAGAGCAGATGCCAGAGTCTTCTTCACAGTCTGCTACCCCTGTGCTAGTGGACCCATCTCGAGTACAGACTCAAGGCCTAGTATGCCAGAGATGGTAGGCATGATTACTCAGGCTGTGGTAGCAGCTATGGTGCTAGTTCCATCCTTCCAGCTAAAAATTTGGAGGTTGTGAGGAATGTGGAAAGAGCCAAGAAGTTGGGGGCTCTGGAGTTCCAGGGAACTACTGATCCTATCAGGTTGGGTCATGGCTGCAGAGGATCGAAGGGTATTTGATGTGATGGGATGCTTTGAGGAGCAGAGGTTGGGTATTGCCACCTTTTTACTGGAGGGTAGAGCCCAGAGTTGGTGGAGATCTATTCATAGCAGGTAGCTTCAGGGAGTGGAGTTGTCATGGAAAGATTTTAGAAGAGAATTTCATCAGCAATATTATTCTGAGATTTATAGGGGTCAGAAGAGGAGGGATTTCCTTAGTTTGACCCAGGGGAGGATGTCTGTGGCAGATTATGAAGCCACTTTTGTTGAGTTATCTCAGTTTGCTAGGGCCTTGGTGGCTGATGAGAGGGAGACATGTCGACTATTCCAGGATGGATTGAATCTCCCTATTAAAGCCAAGATCCGTATGTAGACTATAATAGTTATTCTGAGTCAGTGCAGGAGCATTCAAAGCTGAGGGATTGAAAAAGAATATATGAGTAGGAGGCAGGATAGAATGAAAAGAAGTGCTCCTAGTTATCCTTCTGCTCCGGGAGGGACTCAGCCATTTAAGAAACCCCAGAGGGCTGGATAGTTTTATTCTAGTTTTAGAGCCCCTGGTGATGTGGGCAGGGGATTGGTATCTGTGTCAGCATCTAGCCCAGTCCAAAGGAAGCCTTATGGGGGTGTGCCTCAGATTGCCACTAGCAGGGTGTTGGTGATGTAGGGAGCGGGGTCGTCCTTCTAGTGGAGGGAGAAATATACCTCCATGTAATATGTGTGGAAGACTTCATTTGGGAGAGTGTAAGAGGGGCAATAAAGGATGTTATATTTGTGGTGATTTAGGTCACCTAAAGAGAGATTGCCCTAGGAGAAGGCAGTAGGCCGGTGGGTTTCCCTAGGGGCCAGTAGTGCCAAGGGGACAGCCTAGTTGGAGGGGTGACAGTGGAGTTGCGGCTTCAGCCAGTCAGGTGGGGCCTAATGTTAATCAGCCAGGAGGGTCATCTAGTGTTTCAAGGGCTGAGGCAGAGTATTTGCCATGACCAGGTAGGACACCCAGATTGATCCTGATGTGGTGACAAGTATGCTACCCATCGATAATCATGATGCTTATATTTTAATTGATTCTGGATCTACGCATTCATTTATCTCATGTGAGTTTGCTAAGCATCTAGATAAAGATGTGGGCCAGTTGGGTAGCCAGTTGGTAGTATCTATGCCCGTATGGAGGCCTTTTATAGCAGACCAAGTATAGAGGCTGTGATATTTCTATGGAAGGTCAGAAATTAGCAGTAGATTTGATTCCTTTGAGATGAAAGAGTTTGATGCCATTTTGGGGATGGATTGGCTATCTGTGCATAGAGCCAGACTAGATTGCTTGAGGAAGGAGGTGATGTTACAAACTCCTGATGATAGAGAGGTCTGTTTTGTTGGTGATAGGAGGGGGTTACCTCAGGAGTGATTTCAGCTCTGTCGGCCAATAGAATAATAGCAAAAAGATGTGAAGCCTATTTAGCTTATGCAGTGAGCCTAGAGGGCAATGGTTTAGAGCTGGCATATCCCTATGGTAAGGAATTTTTCAGATGTATTTCCTGAGGAGCTGCAGGGTAACCTCTGACAGAGGGTTTGATTTCAGTATAATCTAGTTCCAGATACCAGACCAATAGCCAGGGCACCTTATAGAATGGCTCCAGCTGAATTGAAAGAATTGAAAATCCAGTTACAGGAATTATTGGATAAAGGGTTTATTAGACCCATATATCACCATGGGGTGCACCAGTGTTGTTTGTAAAGAAAAAGGATGGTACCTTGAGGTTATGTATAGACTATAGATAGTTGAACAAGGTGACCATTAGAAACAATTATCCATTGCCAAGGATTGATGATTTGTTTGATCAGCTATAGGGGTAGCAGTGTTTTCAAAGATTGATCTGAGATCTGGTATCATCAATTGAGAATAAAGAATGAGGATATATCTAAAACTGCTTTCAGGACCAGATATGGTTATTATGAGTTTTTGGTGATTAATTTGTCTTGACAAATGCTCCAGCTGCTTTTATGGGTCTGTGAATCAAGTATTTCAAGAGTATCTAGATAAATTTGTGATAGTATTCATTGATGACATCTTGATTTATTCTAGAAGTAGTGAAGAGCATGAGCAGCATCTGAGGACAGTTTTGCATATATTAAAAGAAAAGCAATTATATGCAAAGTTTAGTAAAAGTGAATTTTGGCTGGATGAGGTAAAGTTCTTGGGACATGTATTTTCAGCCAAAGGTATTATGGTAGATACTCAAAAGATTGAAGCTATAGTGAATTGGGTATCACCTCTAATTAGACTGAGGTAAGGAGTTTCTTGGGGCTAGCAGGATATTATAGAAGATTTATAGAAAATTTCTCGATTTTGGCTTCTCCTATGACTAAGCTGCTTAGAAAGAATATCAAGTTTGATTGGTCTAATGAATGCCAGAAGAGTATGAATGAATTGAAAAAAGATTAACCTCAGCCCCAATTCTAATACTCCCTGATAGTGCCAGTGATTAT
Source organism: Calamus simplicifolius (assembly GCA_900491605.1). Classification (NCBI taxonomy): domain Eukaryota; kingdom Viridiplantae; phylum Streptophyta; class Magnoliopsida; order Arecales; family Arecaceae; genus Calamus; species Calamus simplicifolius. The sequence goes on along the minus strand of UESW01004831.1, from coordinate 41,886 downwards.
GTGATCTATAGTGATGCCTCATTGAAGGGTTTAGGGTGTGTTTTAATGCAGAATGGGAAAGTGGTGGCTTATATATCTAGACAGTTGAGATCCCATGAAAAGAATTACCCCACCCATGATTTGGAGCTAGCTGCTGTTATATTTGCATTGAAGGTTTGGAGGCACTACTTGTATGGAAGAAGGTGCCAGATATTTACTGACCATAAGAGCTTGAAATATATTTTGACCTAGAAGGAATTGAATTTAAGGCAGAGAAGATGGATTGAATTGATTAAAGACTATGATTGCACTATTGAGTATCACCCAGGGAAAGCTAATGTTGTGGCTAATGCCTTGAGTCGAAAGTCTATGGCCACATTAGCTTCTATTAGAATAGTACAACTACCCTTGATAATTGAGTTAAGGAGGTTAGATGCAGAGCTAGCTGTAGAAGAATCAGGAGCCTTGTTGGCTACTTTCAGAGTGAGACCCTAGATGCTAGAGGAAATAAGAGAAGCTCAGCTGCTAGATCTATAGTTGCTTAAAGCTAGAGATTTAATTTAGAGTGGGTCTTAGTCAGAGTTTTCTGTTATAGGTGATGGGGTGTTATTATTCAAGGGCAGAGTTTTTGTATCAGCTGTGGAATCAGTGAAAGATCAGATTTTAAAGGAAGCACATAGCTCAGCTTATTCAATGCATCCAGGTAGTACTAAGATGTATAGAACTATCAAACAAAATTACTGGTGGAATGGAATGAAAAGGAGATAGCTAAGTATGTATCTAAGTGTTTGGTGTGTCAGCAGATTAAGGCTGAACATCAGTGTCCTGCTGGCAAGCTTCAGCCTCTATTTGTGCCAGAGTGGAAATGGGAGCATATAACTATGGATTTTGTTGTAGGACTCCCAAAGACAAGAAGGGGCAATGATGCTATATGGGTGATAGTTGATAGATTGACTAAGTCTGCTCATTTTCTGCCTATTAAGATTGCCTTTACCTTGGATAGATTATCAAAATTATATGTGCATGAAATTGTGAGTAGGCATGGTGTGCCAGTATCTATAGTATCAGATAGAGATCCAAGGTTACATCTCAATTTTGGGAAGAATTACAGAAAGCTTTGGGGACTAAATTGAGGTTTAGTACAATATTTCATCCCCAAACTGATGGTCAGTTGAAGAGAACCATCCAGACACTGGAGGATATGCTGAGAGCTTGTGTCATGGAATTTTCTGGTAGCTGGGATGATCATCTGCCTTTAGTAGAGTTTGCTTACAATAACAGCTACCATTCTAGCATTGATATGCACCATATGAGGCCTTGTATGGGAGAAAATGTAGAACTCCAGTGTGTTGGGATGAGGAGGGAGAGAGGAGGCTGTTAGGCCCTGAGTTAGTGCAGCTTACAGCAGATCAAGTTAAAATTATAAGAGCTAAATTAAAGGTAGCCCAGGATAGACAGAAGAGCTATGCAGATAAAAAGCATAGAGAGGTAAAGTTTGAGGTTGGAGATAGAGTCTTTCTGAAGGTATCTCCTTGGCGAGGTATTATGAGATTTGGAAAGAAAGGCAAGTTGAGTCCCAGGTATATTGGACCCTATGAAATTCTGGAAAGAGTTGGGACACTAGCTTATAGATTGGCTTTACCTCCAGAGTTATCTCAGATTCATAATGTATTTCATGTATCAATGCTTAGGAGGTATGTGCCAGATTCCTCTCATGTGATTCAGTCTGAGACTATAGAGTTACAAGAAGATTTATCATTTGCAACAGAACCAGTGAAGATCTTGAGTAGGGAGATTAAGCAGCTCCGCAGTAAAAGAATTCCTTTAGTTAAGGTGCAATGGTTAAATCATCAAAAAGAGGAGGCTACATGGGAGCGAGAGGATGAGATGATATTGAAGTACCCCCATCTATTTGAAAACATATCTAGCTAAATTTTGGGGACGAAATTTCTTAAGAGGGGGAGAATTGTAACATCCTGAAAACCTTGTAATTTATTGGTAATATTAATGGCATTTTTCATTTGAAATGAAAGTCAGAGGTTTAGTGAATGTGGGTGTTGGCCTTTTGATAAATGTAAAAAGAAGAAATTTATGGAGTAAATGAGTATATTTTTGATGCTAATGAGTTTGATTTAAGAAATTGAGAGATTTGAAGTTTTAATAGGCTTAAATCATAAGAAAAATCAAGTTTAGTTTGAGTTTTACCCTTATGTGATGTAATTAAAGTCGACTCTAATTGGAGTGGAGTGACTCTGGCACGGTTTTAAACTTTTGGCATGCTTTAGAGTCGACCCTGCAGAAGGGGGAGTCCACTCTAATAATAGAAGGTTAGCATTTCTACCTCGTATTAGAGCTGACTCTAATTTTCCTGACTCTAATTTCTGCTGGAGCCAACCTAAATCTGTTGAGCCGACTCTAAGACGGCAGATTTTCTGAGTTAAATCTTGAGATTTCATATTTTTTTTAAGTCCGATTTGAGTGCCGTTTGAACCGTTGGATTTCTAAAATCGAGCTCTTCAAGTTGGTGAGGTCTTTTCTTAGAAATGTTACATAAAAGTATTGATTTAAATAAAAAATAATAATCTGGCTATAAATTGATTAAAAAAATGCTATATCAGGGCAAAATGGGAAAAGGCTCCGATGTCAATTGCTAATTGTGCTAAGGGCAATTTGAAAAAGAAAATCTAAGGGCAAAATATCATGGTTATAAGTGAGCCATGTTTTTCAAAAAGTGTGCGTTAAGAGTGTTTGAGGGCAAAATGGGCATTTGGCATGCCTTACCCTAATTTATCAATGACTTGGTCCCCAAGTCATTAGAGAAAAAGGGAAACGTGGGTTCAGCCAGAGAAAAGAAAAAAGAAAGAAAGAGAGGAAGAGGAAGAAGAAGAAGGAAAAGAAAGAGGAAGGAAAAGGGAAGCTTGGGTTTGTGTTTGACTCGTAGGTCAAGAGGGTTATTCCAGGGAGCCAGAATACCAGAGTTGAGTACCAGTTGAGGAGTAACCTGCTAAGGTGAGTGGGTTTCTCATCTAGCAATGAGAAGTTAATTTGAGCTAGTATAATGAGATTAATACCTAGTTGTGGTATGCATGTTTAGTATAGTATTATGTATCTTTTAAATCTAAGAAATGAGACCTAGTATATGATATTTTGAGCAAGAGTCTTGAAATGAGCCTGAGTCTTAAGCATAAAGAAATGAGTGAGTCTTAAGCATAAAGAAATAAGCATGAGTTTTGAGCATAAGTTTTAAGCATAAAGAAATAAGCATGAGTTTCGATGAGGGGACTTTGATGTATACATGGCATATTTGCATGATAAAGCTTTACAAATGATGTATGTATCATACTGAGCATCAGGCAGCTATGGGGCTGATCACCCTTTAGACTGTACTGTAGCATGAGCATTGCACACTACTATCGAGCCGGCACCTCCTTGCGAACGATCGTACGATGAACCCCAGAATCAGGGGTGAGTGCACGCTTGACCAAGCCAGTGGGGCAGGTTGTAAGCAGCCCGTGGGGGCATGAATCATAGCTCAGTGGAGCTGGTTACTATATATAGCCCGTGGGGGCAGAGAGAAAACCCGAGGTTCCAGGGTTAAGGAACAAAGCACTTTGCCGGGTGAACCGCACGGGTAAGGGGTGCTATTTGTGCGGGATCCTGTTGCTAGTCACGCACCCGATGAGAGTACACCTACAGGAGGGCGACTGTAGGGTGGTACCTCAGAGGCATTACACACACAGCCCAGTATCATGAGATTTAAAAGCATATATTGTGATTTAAAAAGGGCCAGTGGGCCAAGTAGTTATCCCAAGAGGGAGAGTTTACATGAGATGCCTAGTGGGCAAGCAGATCCCAATGGGAATCTGGGAATTTAATAAAGAAAGTCTGGGCTGTAGATAAAGAATGCATATCTTCATATTGTAATGCATGGGTTTTTATATTGATGAGTTATCTTTCAGTGGAAAGTTATTGTAGAGTATTTCAGTACTGGTATATTATTTGAAGAATAAGCTACATTTTATTTTATCTGATATCATGTTAAAATGTACTTTGAGTTGTACAAGTTATATTGTATTAGCGTATGGTTGAAAATATAAGATTTTTGGTTCTCTATTTCTCCATAGTTAGATGGTTATCCAGTCACTGGGACTTAGGTCTCATCCCTCTATGATTGAATTTACTTTCAGATCAGTGAGTATTTCTGCCAGGATCAAAGGATAAGCGGGACCGAACCCTTAGCTGGTGAAGCTTGCTTGGATGCAAGGGTGTATAGATGATAGCCTTGTATATTGAGTTAGTGTGGGATGATATTTGTATATTTGTATATGTGTATGTGTACAGTGAGATGTAATGATGTATCAAACTTTTTGGATATGAATACGAGATTTACATTTTGGAGAAAATTATGAGCATGATGTGTACTTATGATTTTGATGTCGATTGTGAATGTGATCTTGTAAACTGCCTGAGGAATGTCATGAAAAATATTATCTGAGCAGGTTGATGCTTAGTGTTGATTGAGTGATGTGCATATATAATTGAGCTGATAATAAAAAGTTTTTAACAGGATATGTTTTCGAGTGTCTGCGACTTATGATAATTTGTTGGGTTCTCTAGCTCTTTATGGAGCGCTACATAAAGACTAGTAAAACTCTATCTGATTATCATAGGTGTGCAGGTGCGCTATCTATGGCCCCAGAGAGAAGGAGCTGATACTATTCATGGCCAAGTACTATTCATGGCCGAGGGAAAGAGGCCAAACACTGTTCATGGCCGAGGGGAAAAGGTCAAGCACTATTCATGGCCGAGGAAAAGTGGTCGAGCACTATTCATGACCAAGGAGAAGAGGCCGAGCACTGTTCATGGCCGAGCACTATTCATGGCCGAGGGGAAAAAAACATGCTTTTCTATTGGAAAGACCTGGAGACCTTAGCGAAGACCTCGAGAATCACCTTAGGCCATGGACACAGCCAATTCTTTGAAGTAACCCTAATTTTATATCAGTGATAATGGTTAGAAGAAACATACCATGCTCTTGAACAATGATGCATCAACAACACCGTCACATGAGGAAGTCAATGCCTGTTTAATATCTTTTCCAATTCCCAACCTTCAATGTTAGATCCATATACGTGAATGCTCCTGAGACTTATTAGGCATTACAATAGTATTTAAATTTTAAGAGCATATGAGCATGCAAGTCTTATAGTGTGCAAAATCTATTCCAAAATTTAGTAGATTTTGATTAGTATGTTGCTTTCAATGTCCTGATCACCTCATCAGATATGTAAGAGTATGCATAGTATTTTGATTTGAATGGAATGCTTGGAGTGACATGATAAATAAAGTGCAAGGAAAATGTTTTAATAGCTACTAAGCAATGAAGCATGATATAAGATAAATACTTAGTGATAATTTCACATGACCGACAAATTCTAGATATTGATGAAAAAAAATGAGTTTTTGCAATACCTTGTCAACTTCCATGTGACTAGAAATAGCGGCATCAGTAGTTGGACCAAATCCAGAGACTATATTTAGAACGCCCTCAGGAAGCCCAACCTAAAACATTGAGAGACAAAATTCGTTAAAATCCCAAGGAAGCGAAAATTTTGTAAGGAAGATTTTATTGATTGTGTTTCAAATATCACTGCATGCATCACACAGTACTTAACCAAAATTGATAGACAAAAATTTACCGGAGAGTAAAACACTCAATTATCACAACGCCAATCATACGGTTGGCAAATTTAGAAGGATGCATCAAGCTATGGCAATCATAACCTTGTTTCGCACAGTCAAAACATTACTGAAAGATGGCACAACGACAAGGCTGCTGGCAATGGAATTCCCTCTTTCGCAACCCGTGGTTAAGCAACCAAGAAAACAAACAACAAATAGAGAAAGCACACAACATCTTCCCGGCTCTAATCTGGAATGCACATGACCAGATAAAGGTTTTTGATCAATAGTATTTGACATTATAAAAAGATGATTATATAAAGTGCTAAAAATTATTCAAAAGTGAGAAAAGTTGTAAGATCTACTTTAATGAGATAAAAATAGAAATTATATCTGATATAATGAGTAAATTTAATTCTTTTGTGTTGTTGAATATCATACACTACATAGCTGAAGTGGAATTGAATTGAAGCTAATGTCTACAATAAAATGTCAACATCAACAAGTGCAGCAGGAGTTTGATAATGCATTGATCATGTTAGAAACTTTTGAAATGGAATAACAACATCCACAAGGTCATTGCTCCTAGGAAAACAAAGCTAATCAGCAGCTTTACTATGAAAATCAATAGAAAAGAATGGAGTAGGTTATCAGAAAGGGTGTCAAACATATGCTTCTGTCCCTTGTGGATTATCCTGCAAAGGATAGTATGATCATAAATTATCATATCAAGCATGAAATCATCGAAATAGTAAGGAATTTATAAGTTTCAGATTAAATCGTACTTCTAGATGTAAATTGTTGACCAATAGGGTTGAAACTTAATTGCTCACTATCATCTGAGGAGTCATCGATGTCATTGGCATTGAAATACTTATCGTTGCCTTGAGTTCATCGGATAAAATTATGTATGATTCTACAAGCCAAAATATTTTTTTTTAAACTTCGAACCGGTAAGGCAATGGCGATCGAAGAATCTTGAATCATTTCTTCAGAATCCCAAAAGCCTCTTCCATGCAATTACGGAGTTGTGTACCAATGGTTGTATAAGTCCTTATGGTTTCATAATTTTACCGACTCGATGCGGATATATGAAAGGTACTAAGATGATATCTAGTACCCCAATACGGTGCCAAAAATCAATCTGTATTGGCATACCCTGAGTCGACCAAGTAATACTTTCCTGCATAAATTGACATTAAGCACGCGTAATCAATAACATGTGAATTGTTATCGTTCCGGCAACGTGGTTATGATTTCAAAACCATATCTTCGGGACTATAAATCCTCCATGGTCACAGCACCACTTCAAAACTCTTATGTCCGCTACCGATCCTTTCCATCCAACGCACACAAACATAACACATAGTCGGAAGATACAACAGCCATTACATTTTGAGATATGGTGTTCTTTTGATTGCAAAATCGAGGTTGATCCACCTTCGGTAGTATGATCTTAATATGCAAGCCATCTATGGCACCAATTGCATCCTACAGTCAAAAAAAAAATTCAGCAAAGCATATGAAATGTAGTTGATGGTACATGTCATGATCAATGTTCAACAGTTACCTTAAAGAATGGATAAAAAGTTTGATTTTCTCTTATCTTTGGATGAACCGATGAATCATTTGATGAAAGTTGAATGAACTCATCCTGCAAATGCAATACAACATCCATAACCTTATGAAAATACCTACTTATCATCTCTCCAGAGTGCTGGTAAGTCTCCTGAATAATCCTATTCGATTGACCATGACCTAGATATGACAAAAAATTGATAGTTGCTCATCAAGTTCCACAGTCCTACTCGATTTTAGGGACCCCATGCCAACAACTTTGTCTTTGAAAATTCGAAACATCTCTGTGTTCATTCTTAGGTACCGGTAGCAATGGTCAAAATGCCCATTCAAAATATCTCAATAATGTTTGCACCGCTGAATTGTTGAGTATGGCATGGAACCCTTTGAGGACACAAAGTCTCTTCATCTATTTCCATTAACTCTTCCAACGTTTCGATCATAATGTCATCATCAAGCAGCATTGACTCCAAAGTTCCAATTAAAGCAAATCGATTGCTTGCCATATCAATTGCAAAAAACACCAGCTACATTTACAATGAAATAAAAATATGTATTTATCATAGCACTACAAGCCCAGCAAATGTCACTGGAAGAAGTATACTGATTGAAAATTAAAACATAGAACTACATGCCTTTCAAATGTCATTGGCACAAGCATACTGGTTGAAAATTAAAATATAGAACTACATGCCTTTCAAATGTCATTGGCACAAGCATACTGGTTGAAAATTAAACATAGCACTATATACCTTCCAAATGTCACTGACACAAGCATACTGATTGAAAGCTAAAACAAAGCATGAGATGCCTTCCAAATGTCACTGGCACAAGCATACTGATTGTAAATTAAAACATAGCACTAGATGACTTCAAATGTCACTGGCACAAGCATACTGATTGAAAATTAAAACATAGCACTACATGCCTTCCAAATGTCACTGGCACAAGCATACTGATTGAAAATTAAAACATAGCACTACATGCCTTCCAAATGTCACTGGCACAAACATACGGATTGAAAATTAAAACATAGCACTACTTGCCCTGCAAATGGTACTTTCAAAAGTTATTTAAACACGTTCTAAAGCAAGAAAATGACATCATTACATATCCCGATAATGGGTACACAACATGTCAATGAAAGTGAAAGTCCCAACAAGTTCAAAGACCTTAATGACAACTCAAATGGTAATTAACAAAACCTCTTAATTGCTCTCCTTTTAACATCATGAATAAGTGACGAGTGTCCATCGATTGATAGAAAATGGTATACATCACTAAAAAGTCTTCAATTAATAAATTTAAAATAAAAAAGCTTCATTACGCATTTGTCCATGCGACACGAAGCTTCATTTCTGCCTTCTCAAGTTCAACAACCAACATCTTCTTCTTCAATTCTAGAACTTGTTGTGAGAACTCCAAACGTTGTGAGGATTGCCACCTCAACTCCTCTAATATTTCTACTTTGTCAACTCCTCCAACTCTTCTACATCACTATGTTGTGGGGGTAGTATCCTGATGCAGCCTCTTTCTTTGAGAGGATGCTGCACCATTAGAGGCCGAATCATTAGGATTAACAGAAGGGTTATCAAATTGATATTATAGAGTTGGTGAAGGTCCAATATGATCAGACTCTCCTCCCTCTATATCTACATGAATCACATCATTGTCAGTCACATTGTGTAAATTTGATTCATCAAAATAGCTACAGTCCGAATGAGTAGTAGAGGAGGGGCACTAGTTTGTGAAATTGGAACGTCTAATGATTGGAGAGCTGGAATTGCTTGCCGAGGTGTGTAATCATTGCGTTTCGCAGCCCCTCCACCGGTAGCAACTTGCTTTCCATACCATATGAGCATATCCTCATATGGTATGAAAGGCTTGTTCCTACAGTGTATCAGTTCCTTGTTGACCTATTATACACCCAAATATATAATTAGCTTTAGTATATTTTAAGTAAATGCAAATGTAAGAAACATGGATTGATTTGCTTACCGAGATCACACTGTCCTACTATTCATCAGTATTAGTTAGGATTTGTCTTTCGGGGTCCCAATCCCAACTAGATAAAGTTGCCAAGAAATGATATTGGCAAAATAGTTTTCTCAAATTCTTCATTCTATTTTGCATATTCTGAACACTATAGTTGGTTTTAGCTGCCATATTGAATCGTTCTAGAACTCGAAGGAGTGCAGGCTTGGTAAAAGTGTTTTCGATTATACCATCAATAAGAAACTCCTCCTTCAGTAATCTTTACAAGAGTTTATCCTCTTCACGGTCCAGTTAGTAACCCTAGCATGGGATAATTTAGTTTCACTACTCTTCGAACTGCCAGCCATGGTTCTTCTTTTCTGGGCCTAACTATTCAATGAGATACAAGAAAAGGAAAATAAGTCTAATGAAGGATTTTAACATGTTATGTTTGATTAGAAATAATGGTTTGATATCAATATGCAATGATTGGCAGGTAGGGAGCTGAAATGCTGTTATAGGGCCTCTATTGATGGCTTAAATGCAACTGACTTCCACAACTCTTGTGACTTCAAAGGCCCGCTGGGATTGTCTTATGCTAAGCATATAATAGAAAACCACAGAAGCAACCAAACTGCAGAAAGATTATATATATATATATATATATATATATATAAACTAAAAAAATAAAGAAGAATTTTTTTCACAACTAAAACATCAAATCTGCATAGAATCTTGTCCAAAACTACGAACACCCATCCAGATGTAGTAAAAATATAATTATTTTAGGAGAAGTTTTTCACAACTAAAGCATCAAATCTAAAGAGAACGTTCCCCAAAACCATAAACAGCCATTCGCATGTGTCTAATATATATATATATATATATATCGAGGAGAAGTTTTTTTTCAACTAAAGCATCAAATCTACTGAGAACTTCCTCTAAAACTATAAACACCCATTGGCAAGTCAAGAGAAGGGAGATGTTGGCCCAGATGGCAACCCAAGAGGGGGGGGGGGGGTGAATTGGGTTCTTAAAAAATATACCTTTTAAAACGATTGGCTTTGGAATACACAAGATTAAGTGCAGAATAAATATTAACCACAAACAAAGAGAGAGAATCAAAACACAGCAAACACAAGATTTTATAGTGGTTCGTGTATCCAACACCTACGTCCACTCCCAAGTACCACTTGGATCCACACTATAATCTACTAGATTACAGCCGAGTTGTTTTACAAGCTCACAACTCAAAACTTGTTGTTTCCATGGGATCACAATGAACCCAGCTGGTTTTTCGGGCTCACCAGCACAAAACCCAAACCCAAGCTAATCTAGCTTGACCCGAGGTATACTACCTCCACTAATTCAATCCCCCAGATTGAACTAGCAAAAACAAATGAGAGTAGAGTCTACAATAACAAACAGCTCCTCAAATGAGCAAATATTGAATATAAATAAACAAGGTTAGAAAATCCTGTTTGAAGCAGAGTTGATTTGAGCTTTTTCTTTTTTCTTCTTTTCCTCTTCTCCTTTGAGATGTTGAATCAGGCCTCAGCTCGGATTCTTCACAAAGATTTGTAGATGAGAAGTTGAGAAAAAATATGGCTTTTGGCTCTCTTTTTCTTCTTTTGAAAATCATCCGATTTTGAACTTGAATGCCTTGGATTTCTCTTTGAGCTTTCTGGAGTTGATGGATTTGAACTTTGACTCTTTCCTCTTTGATTTCTTGCTCAAGACTTCTCAGATTTTTTAAGTTGTTTTCTCTTTATTTTTCATCCCCTTTTTTTCAAATGAACGGATGCCCCTTTTATAGAATCTTCTTAATCCAAGATTAGGTAAAAAACTAGCCGTTATTTCTGTCCTTGGATTCCTCCTACACACAAGAAAAGTGTCCGTTAGAGATTAGGTGAGAAAATATTACCGTTGGAGGCCGTTCTGACATTTTGAAAATTCATTCCTGACAGGTTGGAGTCGGCTCCAACTTTT
>UESW01004831.1:0-24787 GCA_900491605.1 Calamus simplicifolius | reverse complement strand
AGCCTTAAGAGCAATAGTTTTCTTCTTCTTGACTTCCTCCTCTTGATGTACTTCATAGTCAGCTCATGAGTCATCAAGGATCCAAGTAGCTCCTCCAAAGGTAAAACATTTAAATCCTTGGCTTCTTGGATTGCAGGCACCTTCGCTTCCCATGATCTTGGAAGTGACCTAAGAATTTTACGCACAAGTTCAGAATTAGTATAAGTCTTACCAAGACTTTTCAACCCATTTACAATATCAGTGAATCTTGTGTACATGCATGTAATAGTTTCAGTTTGTTCCATGCTAAATAGTTCATATTTATGCACCAAAATATTAATTTTTGATTCTTTTACTTGATTAGTACCCTCATGGGTAACTTCTAATCTATCCCAAATTTCTTTTGCGGAAATACATGTAGAAATTGATTAAATTCATTTGCATCCAATGAACAATACAAAATATTCATGGCTTTAGCATTGAGCTGAGCCAACTTCTTATCATGTTCATCACATTCCGTTTTCGATTTAGGAATCACCATGTTGTCTACTCTAATTGTGGGTGTGTGTGGACCATTAACTTGATTCCCCATAAGTCATAGTCAAGTGCTTGAATAAAAATCTTCATCCTAGCTTTCTAATAACTATAATTAGTTTCATTAAATAAAGGAGGTCGATTAGTGGATTGACTTCTAAATAAGATGAACTGGCTTGAGCTACCATTTGGATCTTTAGATCTTGATCGTTAGACCAAATTCAAATGAGCACTTGCTCTGATACTTGGCCCAGATGGCAACCCAAGAGGGGGGGGGGGTGAATTGGGTTCTTAAAAAATTTAACCTTTTAAAACGATTGGCTTTGGAATACACAAGATTAAGTGCAGAATAAATATTAACCACAAACAAAGAGATAGAGAGAGAATAAAAACGGCAAACACAAGGATTTTATAGTGGTTCGGTGTATCAAATACCTACGTCCACTCCCAAGTACCACTTGGTCCACACTATAATCTACTAGATTATAGCCGAGTTGTTTTATAAGCTCACAACTCAAAACTTATTGTTCCCACGGGATCACAACGAACCCAGCTGGTTTTCGGGCTCACCAGCACAAAACCCAAACCCAAGCTAATCTAGCTTGACCCGAGGTATACTACCTCCACTAATTCAATCCCCCTGATTGAACTAGCAAAAACAAATGAGAGTAGAGTTTACAATAACAAACAGCTCCTCAAATAGCAAATATTCAATATAAATAAACAATGTTAGAAAAGCCTGTTTGAAGCAGAGTTGATTTGAGCTTTTCTTTTCTTCTTTTCCTCTTCTCCTTTGAGATGTTGAATCAAGCCTCAGCTCAGATTCTTCACAAAGATTTGCATGTGAGAAGTTGGGAAAAAATAGGGCTTTTGGTTCTCTTTTTCTTCTTTTGAAAATCCTCCGATTTTGAACTTGAATGCCTGGATTTCTCTTTGAGCTTTCTAGTTGATGGATTTGAACTTTGACTCTTTCCTCTTTGATTTCTTGCTCAAGACTTCGGATTTTTTAAGTTGTTTTCTCTTATTTTTCGTCCCCTTTTTTTCAAACGAACGGACTCCCCTTTTATAAATCTTCTTAATCCAAGATTAGGTGAAAAACTAGCCATTATTTCTATCCTTGGATTCCTCCTACATACAAGAAAAGTGTTCGTTAGAGATTAGGCAAGAAAATATTACCGTTGGAGGCCATTCTGACATTTTGAAAATCCATTCCTGATAGGTTGGAGTCGGCTCCAACTCTTCAGGTGTCGGCTCCAAGTCAGTATCCAAAAATAGAAAGTAAAAGTTCATTGAGGAGTTGGCTCTGAAAAGTTGAGTGTCGACTCGTCGCATTCGAGAGTCGGCTCCAGAAAACTGTAAGTGTCGGCTCTAGGGTAGTCCAAAAAAACATGTTTTTATTCCCGCATTGGAGTCGGCTCCAGACACTATAAGTGTCAGCTCCAAACTCTGGGTGTCGGCTCTGAAACTGGGTGTTGGCTCCAGACCATGCCAAAAATTAGGAAATCATATGATCGGCCATGGGGTCGGCTCCAACCTTCTAGGTGTCGACTCCAGGCTCTGAATTTGAAACATACATTTGGCATTTGATTCAAAACACGTTTCATTATCCTTTTTGATTGATCAAATTTTTTAAGCCCTGAAACACTTGTTAAATTTATTAGTAACAAAATGAATATACTCATATCTTTTATTAATCATCAAAATCAATAATTGGGTCAAAGGAGACAACAAATTCGAAGCAAAAAAGAAAATGATAAGAAAAGAATAGGCAGAAAACTACTTCACCTTCCAAGTATTCCGTCAAAATCTCACAACGTCCTCACAATCTTCTCTTCCAACTGGCCTTCAATCAAGGACACTTTGAACCATCAATGCAGCAGAGAGCATTTTTCCAAAAGAAAAGTTCAATCAACTATTAGAGAAAAGCTTTTTCCAAAAGGTTCTAAGGAATAGACCAAATTATATATCCGATTGAAAAGAAAAGATGGAGCAAATGAACGGTCCATATGGATGGGTCTTACTGCCAATTCCTTATGAAAAATATCAAATGATGCAACATTAAGTCATAGAAATCTGGAATTCAGATCAGAACAGAAGAATTTACTGCCTTCTAGGCTGAGAGTTTAAGTCCTCATCTGATTATTTAACATATTAAATCGCCAAACCTGACAATCTCAAGACGATATTGATAATCTTCACCAAGATATCTTTCGTTGATCCAATTTTTTTAAAAAAATTCAGAGATTCAAACAAAATATGATTTTTCTAAGTTTAATAATTCAATCAAAGCATATCACTAAGAAAATATTTCTAGAAAAAACCCTCAAAATCGAACTTTGACATGGAAGGACAAAACTGAAATTTTTTCTCTAAAAAGCTTTAAAAAAAAATAAAGGCCACCAAGGATTTCGAAAACAAATCAACCTCATTCCTCAAATTGAAGGAACTAGGAAGAAATATTCAAAAGTACCCTATAGTTACATGATGTAAGAATCCAAATCTCAGTTATAATCCTTGTCTAGGATTCAACGGCCAATGGACAGGGAAGAGAAGAGGAGAAAGAGAAGTGTACCTTATCAAATGTCAATACCCCAGCTAACGCAGGGATGAAGAGTCAAAAAAAGGGGATATGGAAGACCGGAAGATGAGAGCAGGCGATCGGAAGACGAGGGAGCATGAGATTGGAAAACGAGAGATTGGGAAGAGGGTTCGAACGGAGGGGAGGGGAAAGGTCACAGCCAGGTCTAGGGCAAGCAAATTTTTCTAAATTGACATATTTATCGTCAAAGGATAGCTAAGGGAATAATCAGCTATTCCCCCAGTCTCTATGGAATAGGTTCAGGGGATAACCATGGGTTATCGCCTTGGGTTAATTTTATCCCATGCTATCCTTTGTAGTTATGGTTTTTGAGAATAAGAGGGGATATCCAGGGGATACCCCTTCTTATTCCTTGTTTCAAACACGGCCTAACAGTCAGGATTACCGCTGTTATCTTTTGGGAGGGTGAGCGATTGAGAAGTGTTTTTTGTGAATTTTTTTTTTTTTATAGTTTTTATCCAACATGTATGATTTAAAACACACACACACTCTCTCTTTTTTAAAGGTTGGATGGCACCGTAGGAATCCATGAAATTTGGTTGGACGCTGGCCGCAATAGAACCTTTGGGTACATAAGGGAGGGCTGTAGGTTTTCTGAAATCCATGAAATTATTCAAATACAAGAAATAATAAAATTTGAGAATGTGAAAATCATAAAATTGGATGACTCGTTTGTTTGGTATACAATCCAATGAGTGTCTCTAATGTGGGTATTCGCTCAAGGTTTAAGTTGGCTAGAGAATAATTTTAGAATAAAATAAGTTTGATAAGAATTTTAATACAGATTTTCATCAAAACCCATATAAGTTTTTAAACCATCATTTAAAAAAAATTAATACTCTAGAGAGTGAAAAAATATCCTCTATTTTTTTACCGATAATATCAAATAATAAAATTAGTTAAACTCTAAAAATTTCTACATTTCCTCCTTCAAATGTCCCTATTTTCAAGGTATCTGTATCCCTAGAAGAGGAGATAACATAGTTTTTGCGTTATATTCATTCCATGATCTACTATTCGAGTATTTGTTTTCATCTTTTACTGTTGAAATTTTTAATTCTCATTCATTGATGACGAATTAAGGTAATAAATTAACTAATAATTGCATGATGGAAAAGAATCCATGTACAAGCAAATACTAGCAGACCGTGCAGCGGAATAATAAATAAAATGCGCAAACCACACAATCACAGAAACACCAAGATTTACGTGGAAAATCCCTTCAAGATAAAGGAAAAAAAACCACGGGCAAGCCAGAGAAGAAGATCCACTATAAATAATAAATATCCAAGTCTCAAAGTCCCTTGCCAGACTTGAGAAACAATCACAAGAGAATAATAGGGATATAAGGATTACGTCACCGAAAAATACGGTCTCCTGCGTTACCTCCTTATTTTCTTCCCTTCTTCTTCTTCTTCTTCTCTTGTTTTTTTTGCAGCACCTTCACGTGATTCCTGGAGTGGAAGTCCTCCCACGTAGTTAAGCACCAAGCAGCAGCCCTTCCTTCTCTTCCCTAGCAATCCATGCTCCTAGAAAAAAGAAATACCTGCTACATGCTTCTCCTCTTTTTTCAGACGGCTGCTCCTTTTAAAAGAGAGAGAACAAATCCTGGAAAAAGGAGTAGCGCTCCCTTTTGCCCTAATGGGCTGAATAAGTGGGCCATGGGCCCAACAACCTCCCCCTTCAGCCCATAAGGGAGGCTGTCTCATGCTTCCTTAGTGTGAAATCATGCCGACCAGCTGTCGGCATATCTCTTGCCTTTCTTTTGATAAGGTCTTTGTCAACATGTCTGCCCCATTTTCATCTGTGTGAATTTTCTGAAGCTGTAACTGCTTCTCTTCAAACACATTTCGAATCCAGTGGTATCTCACATCTATATGCTTTGACTTGAAATGAAAAGTTGGGTTCTTGCACAAGTGGATGGCGCTCTGGCTGTCACAATGTACCACATAATTTTTCTGTTTCAATCCCAATTCATGTAAGAATTCTTTCATCCACAGCATCTCCTTACAGACCTCGGTAGCAGCAATATATTCTGCCTCTGTGGTAGAGAGACTACACTTTGCAATCTGGATTGCCATGACACAGCTCCCCTGCAAAAGTAAGTATGAAACCTGATGTGGACTTCCTTGTATCAATATCTCTCGCCATATCTGCATCTGTGTAACCAATCAGCACAGCTGGACCACCCCCAAAGCTTAAAAACTTTGGAGCTTCCTCTGAGATATCTGAAGATCCACTTCACTGCTGCCCAATGCTCTTTCCCTGGATTTGCAAGAAATCTGCTAGCAACACCCACTGCATATGCGATGTCTGGCCTCGTACATACCATCGCGTACATCAAACTTCCGACTGCTGAAGCGTAAGGAACCTTCTTCATTTTCTCCTTCTCCTCATCACTTGAAGGACTTTGCTCTGAGCACAACCTGAAGTGACCTGCAAGAGGAGAACCAACTGGCTTTGCATTGATCATACTGAACCTATCCAATACCTTCTCAATGTACTTTTCCTGTGACAACCATATTTTCTTGATTCTTCTATCACGGAAAATCTG
Organism: Calamus simplicifolius; assembly: GCA_900491605.1. Lineage (NCBI taxonomy): Eukaryota > Viridiplantae > Streptophyta > Magnoliopsida > Arecales > Arecaceae > Calamus > Calamus simplicifolius. The sequence goes on along the minus strand of UESW01004831.1, from coordinate 19,121 downwards.
CATACCCAGTATTTGCTTTGCTGGTCCCATATCCTTCATTTCAAATGAATTGCTCAGCTCCTTCTTCAACCTGTCAATCATAGACATATCTTTCCCAAGAATAAGCATGTCATCAACATAAAGTAGGAGTATGACAAAATCCTCACTAAACCATTTGATATACACACAATGATCTGAAGCCATTCTTTTGTATCCATTTTCAGCCATAAATGAATCAAATTTCTTGTACCACTGCCTTGGAGCTTGCTTCAGCCCATATAAGCTTTTTTTCAATCTGCAGACAAGATTTTCTTTACCTTTGACTTTGAAGCCTTCTGGTTGCTCCATATAGATTTCCTCCTCCAAATCACCATGAAGAAAAGCTGTCTTCACATCTAACTGCTCAACCTCCAAGTCTAGACTAGCAGCAATACCTAGAGCAACACGAATTGAAGACATTTTAACAACAGGAGAAAAAATCTCTTCAAAGTCAATACCTTTCTTTTGACCAAAGCCTTTCACAACCAATCTGGCCTTGTACTTTGGTTGAGAACAATGCTGTTGAGTCTTTAACCTGAAAACCCACTTGTTCTTTAAAGCCTTCCTTCCTCTTGGTAGTTCCACTAAATCATATGTGTGGTTCTTCTGTAAGGCATCCATTTCTTCCAGCATACCTACTAACCACTCCTTTTTCTGCTCACTTTCAACTGCCTCCTGGTAACATTCTGGTTCACCTGCATCAGTAAGCATTATATATTCATCTGTAGAATACCTTTTGGAAGGTTGACGTTGTCTGATAGATCTTCTCAGCTGAGGCTCTGTAGGAGGTTGCTCCTGATCTCCTTCCTGCTCAACATGTCCTACAGGTGAGTTAATACCTGCTCCTGCACTATTTTCTTGCACATCTCCCCTATCACCCTGATTTACTAGAGGAGTAACTGGATCACAGTCTGTTAATCCTCCTGCAGAAGACTTGACTGACACCTCCTTCTTGAAGTCTTGAAGGGTTTGATCTTCAAAAAATACCACATCTCTGCTTCTGAATACCTTCTGCTTTTCTGGATCCCAAAGTCTATAACCAAACTCATCATGTGAGTAACCAAGCAAAGCACATTCTTTTGTCTTACCATCCAGCTTGGACCTCTCAATGTCTGGAACATGTGCAAATGCACGACAACCAAACACTCTCAAGTGCTTATAAGAGACATCTTTTCCTGACCATACACGCTCTGCAACATCACCATCTAGAGCTGTACATGGTGACAAGTTTATTACATCAACCGCTGTCTTCAATGCCTCATCCCAAAATCTTTTAGGTAACTTGGACTGTGAAAGCATACATCTGATCTTTTCCATGATGGTGCGGTTCATTCTCTGCAATTGCATTATGCTGAGGAGTACCAGGAACTGTCATCTCATGTTGAATGCCATGTGATCTGCAATAATTATCAAATAACCCTGTGTACTCACCACCATTATCTGACCTTATACATTTCAGTTTCTTTCCTGTCTCTCTTTCAACTCTGGCATGAAACTCTTTGAAGACATTAATAACCTGATCTTTAGTCTTCAAACCATAGACCCAAACTTTTCTAGAAAAATCATCTATAAAAGTGACAAAATAAAGTGCACCACTGATGCCTGGAACATTAACTGATCCACTAGGAGTTTTTGTCCTCAGAGGACCACAAACATCTGTATAGATACGATCCAAAACATGCATTTTTCTAGATAAAGCAGGACTAGCAAAAGAAACTCTATGTTGCTTGCCAACCAAACAATCAACACATGGGTTCAGATGTACACCTTTGAAGTCTGGTAGAACTTCTTCCTTGGAAAGAACTTGCAGCCCCTTCTCACTCATGTGTCCCAGTCGTTTATGCCACAACTCCATGCTGAAGTCGTTCTCTGTAACATTCAACTGTTCACCATAAGCTTTAGCCTGCAACCTGTATAAAGTGTGACATTTCTTCCCACTGGCTACAACAAGTGAACCTTTACTGAGCTTCCATTGCCCTTTATGAAATCTGCTATCAAAATCTTCATCATCAAGTCTTCCAACTGAGATTAAATTTAGCCTCAAGTCAGCTACATGCCTTACATCCTTGAGCACCAACTTACAGCCAAGATTGGTCTTCATGTGGATGTCACCCATGCCAATGATGTCTGCTGTGCCTTGATTTCCCATCTTGACAACACCAAAATTTCCAGTCTTATATGTAGAAAAAAACTCCCTCCGTGGTGTAGCATGATAAGAAGCACCTGTGTCAATCACCCACTCATGATTCTGACACTCACATGAGAAGATACCATCAGAAGTAGACAAAATCAAATAATCATCACTCTGCACAGTAGCTGTGATATTCTCCTTTGACTCTGTATCCTCCACTTCTTTTCCCTTTTTCTTACTCTTCTTAGGCTTCTTACACTGATTCTTGTAGTGCCCTTTCTCACCACAGTTATAGCAAGTAATATCTTTTCTTGACCTTGATTTGCTTCTACCCTTGTATGAATTGTCTCTATTTCTAGACTTTGACCGTCCTCTATTCTCTGAGACAAGTGCCTGTGAATCAATCTGAGAAGTTGCTGAATTTTTCCTTAACTCCTCATTCAACAAACTGCCTGTTACTTGACTCATGGTGATAACACCGTCTGGTGCAGAATTACTGAGGGAAACTACCAGTGTCTCCCAACTTTCTGGCAATGAACTGAGAAGTAACAATGCCTGCAACTCATCATCAAGAGACATTTTCATAGAGGATAACTGGTTATTAATACTCTGCATTTCATTCAAATGCTCAGCAATAGAAGCACCCTCTTATATTTCAGATTCACTAGTTTTCTGATCAAGAAAGCCTTGTTGCCAGCTGTTTTTCTCTCATATAGACTTTCTAACTTTTTCCAAAGAGAGTTTGCAGAAGTCTCAGTGGAAACATGGTGAAAGACACTATCATCCAACCATTGCCGAATAAAACCGACTGCCTTCCGATCTAACATGATCCAAGCATCGTCTGTCACTGTAGCGGGCTTTGCTTTGACCCCTTCTAAAGGTCCATATAGATCCTTGCAATATAAGAGGTCCTCCATCCTTGGTTTCCATATCATCCAATTGTTTCCGTTCAGACTGATCATGCGGGAAACATTACCGGCCTCCATGCTCGCACACAAAAAAAATTCACAGGCTCTGATACCAGTTGATGGGAAAGAATCCGTGTACGAGCAAATACTAGCAGACCGTAATACGCAGCGGAATAATAAATAAAATGCGCAAACCACACAATCACAGAAACACCAAGATTTACGTGGAAAATCCCTTCAAGATAAAGGAAAAAAAACCACGGGCAAGCCAGAGAAGAAGATCCACTATAAAATAATAAATATCCAAGTCTCAAAGTCCCTTGCCAGAACTTGAGAAACAATCACAAGAGAATAATAGGGATATAAGGATTACGTCACCGAAAAATACGGTCTCCTGCGTTACCTCCTTATTTTCTTCCCTTCTCTTCTTCTTCTTCTCTTATTTTTCTTCTGCAGCACCTTCACGTGATTCCTGGAGTGGAAGTCCTTCCACGTAGTCAAGCACCAAACAAGTCCTTCCTTCTCTTCCCCTAGCAATCCACGTTCCTAGAAAAAAGAGAAATACCCGCTACCTACTTCACCTCTTTTATCCAGAAGGCTGCTCCTTTTAAAGAGAGAGAGAGAACAAATCCTTGCAAAAAAAGGTGTAGCTCTCCCTTTTGCCCTAATGGACTGAATAAGTGGGCCATGGGCCAAACATTGCATAGACAGAAAGGAAAAAAATAAAAATAAAGAATGGTTAGACCCAAGAAGGCTTCATATCTCTTTTACTTAATTTAGTTTTATTTAATCATATAAATTTATATGTGTATATATATGTGTATGTATATTTCTGTATGAATCGAATTTGTTAATTAAATAGAGGCAGCAAAACATGACACTGTAGCTCCTTAAGAAGCTCATTTGGTACCAAAAAAACTCTAGTTTCCATGGCTTACAAAACGACTCTATGAGTCTCCATATGAAGACGGGGTTTGCTTGAATCTTGAGTGTTTGGATTCTCTTGATGGACTCTTGGTTGTTTATTCTTTTCTTTTCTTTTATTTTATTATTGAATCTTGGTGTGAAAAGATGGCTCCCCGAGGGTTTTCATAGTGTTTTGAAAGAGGTGAGGGTGAGAAAGGACATTGAAATTAGAGAAATGGGATTTGTTTCCCGGCTTAGGATTGGTATGAAGTTTTTTTTTTTTTTTTCTTTGCCCTTTATAAACTTATCCATAATAAGTACATCATCATCTCTTCTAATACCCAGAGATTTTGCTGAACATGTCAAACATTATCTCTTGTCCGTAATTCATATTAATATTTTATTATCAGATATCGTTGTGAGTGTGCTTCTTGGCACAACATGTATACCTTTGGACCTTCTCTTCATTTTTCTCTATTTTCAGTCAAAGTTCAGGGCCCATCATTATATGTTTACTTTGTTTTCTAGTCTAGTAACAGAGGTTACTCTAGAATTCATAATGGGAGCACTGGCCTTATCTGTTCCCCTGTTTAGGTTCATTCAATTTGAGAGCGCTTATGTATCATATATCTGACCCCAAAAAAAAGGTTAAAAGAAAAATAAAAGTTATCTACTTCCTATCCAAATGTGTAAGTAAAGGCTTGATCCTGCGAGCAAATGCACTCAATATGATCAATCTGGTCTCTTGGGTGCTTTCCCATGAGCTACTATGGATTCTGCCAAATATATCATCTGATCAGGTACCACCTATCTTCTTCTTCTCATAATGATAATATATCTACCAAAAATGTATCACAACTATATCTTTTTGGGGAGACATTTTTGCAAGCAGCTAAATACCATAAAGTTGAAAGCAATAAGAGAGGGCTTATGTTGGCTAATTGTAAAGCTCCAAGCCCTGGCTCAATTGATCTATTAAAGGGTCAAAATCATATGAATCAAAAATTTAAATAAAAATTAAATGATAGAAGATAAACTTAAATTATAAGTATATAATTTATATATATTTTAATTCGATGTAAAATTATTTTTAAGATATTATGTTAATATTACTAGAGACTGGACCAAAGTGCGCACGCACAACATCAAAAGGAGTGATGCATGATATAATATAATGATATTGAGAGAACTTGGTTTGCCACCTCAATTCTTCAATCCAGTCCACCTTGCTCTGATGACTACTCTGGAGAGGTCCACTCAGTAGATCTTTGGATAAGTCATAATAATATAAAATAAAAAGATGCCACAGAGTTTTTACATAAATAAACTAAAACATAAACACACTCAAAACACTCAGGAACATTAACCAACAGTCCAGAGTTTTTGACTTGCTGCTGCTGTTGCTGCTACTCAAGCTTAAAACTAATAGAACTTGATAACTAAAACACTTCAGATGCCTACACTCTGTTCCATAAGAGAGTTTTGTTGGTAGTGATAGCTTCTCAGTACGGGAAGCTGTTGCAACGACGGAGGGCAGCAGCCTTAATTTCCTGCTTTGATATGCTCCTGAAGACCAAAGACCAACTTTCTTAGTGAGTTATTAATTTTTAGAACTAAGAACTACTGGTAAGAAAGGCAATAATAATAACTCAAATTCACATGGATAGATAGAAGGAAAAGAAATGGTACTACCGGCTTTGCTTTTAGCTCCTCAACATCTCTTTTCAGTCGAGCATTCTCCTCAAAAGCTGGCGAACAATCCGTTCTAGCTCCATCTTGTAAGCCTGTGTACATTTTTCCCAAGTGAAAGCAAAAAGAACAAACACAATTTTGAGCTCAAAAAATAGATTCATAGGCGTTAAAGAGCCTCTCTGATTGATTGATTGATTGATTGATTTGTGCTGTGTCCACCATGCATGCATTCAGTAGAAAAAGATTGAGAATAACGCTCGTTAATTACCTCCTTTCTAGCACGACAGCGAGAAGCTGACTCCCGATTCTTTTTTTTCCTTTCTGTCTGCTTGTCTGTCTTGGCCTCCTTGCCCTTTTTGTTTCCACTTATTTCCCCTCCCATTGCCATTGCACTTGCTGAGGATCCAAGTACACCCAGTTGCTGTCCCTCGATTCCTTTGATGCCTGATCTCCCTCCCTCACCACCATGGCGCATCCCTTCCAGGGATACCTTTCTCATGGCTCTCCCAAGTTGGTCCCCATCGCCCACCTCAGTTTGTTGCACTCCAGTCCCTATGGTCTCCATCCTTCCTCCCGTTGGGCACACCTGGCTCATGATGTTTCCAGGGCTTTGATGGTTCTCATGCCACACCCTTCTAATGCCTTCAGGGCTCTGATGGTCCTTATGTGCTGCACTGCTCTCCATTGGGCTGACACTTGTCCCCACTTCTGCACCCACTAGGAGGCTAGATGGATCATAGTTAGGTGGTGGTGGTGGTGACTTGAAAGAGGTTGTGTGGGAGCTGTACTCTTTTGGAAGTACCCCTGATTGCACAAGGAAATCCTCAAAGCTCATCACATCCTCATGGGAGGTCTGGCAGAAGTCATTCTGAGCACAAGATTGCTGATTGCTCTGTTTTCTCCCATTGATCCACCTGTTTGATGAGTTGGAAGGCTAGATGTATTGGCTTCAGTTGGTGGTGACGGTTGGGAAGAGATTGTTTTGGAACTGTTGAGGGGTAGAATCGTCCTTACGTTGATAACCGTGCGAAGGGGCTAAGATCAGCCCCATCCCCCCGTCCACTACAATATGCCCCCGAGGAACAAGCTAAACTAATGTGGTCCAGCAGGTCGAGCAACCTATAGCTCAGCTTCCTCTGAGCTTCCCGTAGCTCGACTTTCCCCTAGCTTCCCGTAGCTTGGCTTTCCCCGAGCTTTCCGTAGCTCGGCTTCCCCGAGCTACCTATATAGCTCGGCTCCCCTGAGCTTCCCGTAGCTCGACTCTTCCCGAGCTACCTATAGCTCGGCTCCCCCGAGCTTCCCGTAGCTCGACTCTCCCCAAGTTACCTATAGCTCAGCTTCCACCGAGCTTCCTATAGCTCGGCTCTTCTGAGCTTCCCATAGCTCGGCTTCTCCGAGCTACCTATAGCTCGGCTTCCCCGAGCTACCTATAGCTCGGCTCCCACGAGCTTCCCATAGTTCGGCTTTTCTGAGCTTCCGAGCTCGGTCTCCCCGAGTTTCCATAGCTCGGCTTCTTCGAGCTACTTATAGCTCGGCTTCCCCGAGCTACCTATAGCTGGGCTCCCGCGAGCAATCCACGACTCGACTTCCCCCTCCGTGGAACCCAACGCGGGAGAGCCTAGGCCTATCGTAACAGAATCCCAAACAAAGAATCGTGCTAAGGAGTGGTCTAGCATCTAGAATAACCGCCTGGGACCTACGCATCTATCAGATCTCAGGCCATCAAAGAGCTCTCCCAACCGTGGATCCTTCAACGAACAAGATACGGATCTCATCGGCCTTACAACGGCTTGATACGAATCATTTCTGTATCCTAACAACCTTCGAACCTTCCAGAAGGCGCTCAAGATCCAGGTGATTGCCTATAAATAGGACATCCCCAGATTCTCTCAGGTACGCGCTCATGGCCCCTGGCTTACTCCCACACTCACTCACTCTCACTGCTCGTCGGTGCTCCCCCAGAGCTCCCGATCAGCCATCCTGGAGGGACTCCCTAGAGAGATCCTTCTCCTCATTTCTATTGATCGTCAGTCCCTCCTGACTTGAGCGTCGGAGGGTCTTCCGCGGAGGGCCACCCCCAATGCCTCTCGCATGAGGACTTCTATGCTGGTCCGCCCAGGAGGAAGCCTAGATCAGGAGACCGGCCGCGCCCGAGTCAGAGGACAGATCCTGACGGCAACAGATTGGCGCTAGAGGAAGGGCCTTAAGTCCCATCAAAACTTGAAGAAGGAGACAAGGATCTCGATCTGGAGTGGAACCTCTCCAATGGCTAATCAGAGAAGAGCAACCCCTGAAGCACAGGACCACGTCGTCTCAAAGGCCTGATCTAACAAGCAACGCGGCACCCCAGCCACCACAGTCAAGACCCCGTCGCCGCCAGCCATCCCGGTGACCTAGGACCAGTTCGCCACGCTGGTCCAGCAGGTCCAAGCCCTGACCCATCTGGTTCAGGAGCGCTTCGCAACTGCCCCTGCTCCATGCCTTCCTAAGGAGGCCATAGCTCCTTTCTCTCTGGCCACCTCCTCTTCTGGTCTGCCTGTAGCCGCGGACCCCCCACACCGACCCAAAGGGGAGAAACCAGTCCCACGAGGTGGCTACAACAGGGATCCCCCCAGATCTCAGCTAGCCCGGACCCTCTCCCCAGTGTCCTCCCGCCATTATTCGATGCCGTCCCTACGCTTTCCTCGCCCAGCTCCTCCTCTTACATCTGAAGAGGAGATCCGTTGATAAATCTGGGAGATGCGTCAGGAGCTAGACGCTGTCAAGCAGGCCCATCCGCCTCAGCCCAAGGTGGAGTAGGGCATCCCTTTCTCCAAAAGAATCATGGAGGAACGGATTCCCTCCCATGTCAAGCAACCCGCCATCGAGCCCTACCACGACTCTTCTGATCCGGATGATTATCTTAGTAGCTTTCGGTCAATAATGATGTTCCACGGAGCATCCGATGCAATCCTCTACCACGCCTTCCCTTCCACCCTCAGAGGATCTACCCGAACCTGGTTTAACGCCTTGAAACTAGGTTCCGTTGATTTATTCGACGAGCTGAGCCATCTTTTTTTGGCCAGTTCGTCAGCAGCCATCATCACCGACGAAGGTCCGACTCCCTCTCCGAAGTTAAGCAGAGAGAGGGGAGTCTTGAGAAATTACCTTGGCCGTTTCAACAAGGCCATGCTGGAGGTAGACCACCTTAATCATGAGGTGGCTATGTCCACCTTAGCGGGGGAGTTTTGAAGGAGAGTGACTTCTATCTGGCGATAGAAGTCAACTACCCCCCAAACCTCTCCAATATGATGGCCCTGGCAGACAAATACGCCAGGGTCGAAGAGTCACGGAGAGTTGCCCGCGCCAAGCTAGAAAAGAAGAAAGAACCTAAAGGTTCCGATAGGCACCGACCCGTCGGCCAAGTCCACCTCGTCGCCAAAGAGCTCCCCCGCCGCCGCCAAGAAGTCGCTCCCGGAGCCCGCCCAGGTGATTCGACCGGTACACTCCGCTCACTGTACCTAGGGCACAAATTCTTATGGAGATAGAGCGCCAGCTCCCCCGGCTAGCTCCTCTCCGAGGGAACCCAACCCGGAGGGATCCCACCAAATACTGCCGCTACCATCGGGAGCACGGCCACGACACTGAGAAATGCTGGCAGCTGAAAAATGAAATTAAGAGGCTGATCCAGCGAGGCTGGCTGAACCAGTTCAGGAGGGCGCCTGAGCCAGGGCAAGGAGGTGACCGCCAGCCCGAGCCTTAGCAGCCTCCTCCTCCCAATCCGCCCGTGATCGTCCATATTAACATGATTGAAAAGGCCGGCGGCTCGAGCTCCAGAAATGATGAAGAAGGTTCGACACCAAATAGAGCACGAACGGGCGAACTCTCTTTCTCCGATGAGGATCTCCAAGGGATACAGTTCCCACATGACGACGCACTGGTTGTATCCCTCAATTTGAATAACTACGATGTAAGCCGGATCCTTGTCGATAGTGGAAGTTCCGTGAACGTTTTGTACCTTGATGTGTTTTCCAAGATGAGATTGCTCATGGAAAACCTCCGAGCCATGGACTCCACCCTAATGGGGTTCACCGGCGATGTCATCATCCGGAAGGGGTCGTGACCTTAACAGTTCGGGCAGGAACCTGGCCCCTTGTGGCCACTGTTCATACGGACTTCCTAGTGACTAAGCTCAGGTCGCCCTACAATTCCATATTTGGAAGACCCGGCCTGATGTCTCTCAAAGCCGTCGTCTCCATCCCACACCTGTCTATGAAATTTTCCACCGGGCGAGGAATTGGTGTCATCCGAGGGAGCCAAACCATGGCTCGACAATGTTTTGTCACCAGCCTTCGATCTAAGATGCCTGAAGTTGATGGACTAGACACTCGGAAGGACTTCACCGAGCAACGGGGAGAACCAGCCGAGGAACTGGAGGAAGTGCCACTGGACGAGGCTCGTCTCGACCGAACCATAAAGATTGGGTCGCTGCTGAAAGGCGAACCTCGACAGGAGCTGATCAACTTCCTCCGGAGCAACGCTGATGTTTTTGCTTGGTCCGCCTCCGACATACCAGGGATCAGCCCCAAAGTTCTCGTCCACCGCCTTAACGTGGATGAGATGTACCAACCCGTCAAGCAAAAGAAGAGGAGCTTTTTCCCAGAACGGCAGAGGGCTATTGAAGAGGAGGTCGATAAACTCATCAAGGTAAACTTCGTCCGGGAGGTAAATTACCCAAACTGGCTGTCAAATGTTGTCATGGTGAAGAAGACGAACGGCAAGTGGTGGATCTGCATCGACTTCACCGACCTCAACAAAGCATGCCCGAAGGATAGCTTCCCTCTCCCCGGATTGATCAACTTATGGATGCCACCTCGGGTCATCAAATGCTGACGTTCATGGATGCCTACTCCGGCTACAATCAGATCCGGATGGCTTCGGAAGATAAGGAAAAGACCACCTTCATAACTGACTGAGGTACTTATTGTTACTATGTTATGCCTTTCGGTCTTAAAAATGCAGGCGCCACCTACCAGAGGCTGGTCAACAAGGTCTTCAAAGAATAAATCGGCCGGAACATGGAAGTATACGTCAACGACATGCTGGTCAAGAGCAAAGAGGCATCACAGCATGTCGGGGACCTCTCGGAGAGCTTTGCAACACTCCGCAAGTATCAGATGAAGCTCAATCCGACTAAGTGTGCCTTCGGTGTTAACTCCGGAAAATTCCTCAACTTCATGGTCTCCCAGCGGGGTATCGAAGCTAACCCCTAGAAGATCCAAGCTCTTCAACAGATGGCGTCCCCGGCATCCATTAAAGAAGTCCAGCGCCTAACCGGGAGGATAGCGGCTCTCAACTGCTTCGTGGCGCGCTCAGCCGAAAGATGCCTCCCCTTCTTCAAAACTCTCCGGTCGGCTAAGAACTTCCAGTGGACCCCTGAGTATCAAAAATCATTCCAAGATCTCAAGAAGTACCTCGGCTCCTCCCCACTCCTCAGCAGTCCAAATCCTGGCGAGACACTATTCCTGTATCTGGCTGTTCGGAAGGTGTTTTTGCTCGGTGCTAGTCAGAGAAGAAAACAAGGTCCAAAGGCCAATTTATTATGTCAGAAAGCTACTCCGTGACGCGGAGACAAGGTATAGTCGGATTGAGAAGATGGTGTTGGCCTTGATCACCTCAGTTTGGAGGTTGCAGCCATATTTCAAGCGCATTCTGTGACAGTCCTGACTGACCAACCCATCAAGGCGGTGGTCCATCGCCCGGAGACGTCAGGAGAATGACTAAGTGGGCCATCGAGCTGAGCGAGCATGACATCCATTTTCAGCCTTGCCCGGCCATCAAAGCTCAGGTGCTAGCCGATTTCCTCCTCGAGTGTACCATCCCAGAAGACGGCTCCACCCCCAACTCCCCTGAGAAACCAAAATCTGGCGCCCGGTGGCTCCTCCATGTCGACGGGTCAGCCAACGCTCATCGCTCCGGAGCGGGCTTGGTCCTCACTAGCCCGGAGGGGGCAACTTTTGAGTATGGTGTCCGCTTCTCCTTCCCAGCCTCCAACAATGAAGCTGAGTAAGAAGCCCTGTTGGCCGGTCTCCGGATCGCCCGCAGCCTTAAGGTGGAAAAACTGAATGCCTTCACCGACTCCCAGCTGGTGGTAGGTCACGTCCGAGGGGAGTTTGAGGCTCGAGAACCAAACATGATCCGATATCTCCAAGAGGTGCGGAGCCTACTCTCCCATTTTCTTGAGTTTGAGATTATTCAGATTCCTAGATCTGAAAATGCCCATGCCGACCTGCTGTCTCGGCTGGCAACCGCGGAGTCAATGGACGCCGAACAAAAGTTCCACCTGGAAACCTTGGAGAGACCCAGTATTGCGGAAGCCGATCGGGTGATGCAAGTTGAGGCCGAACCATCATGGTTCGACCCCATCCTGAGGTACCTCAAGGAAGGGTTGCTCCCGGCCGATCGAAGGGAAGCAAGAAGGTTAAAGCTGCAGGCCGCCCATTATGTGTTGATCGACGATCAACTCTACAAACGATCCTTCTCCATGCCATTGCTCAGGTGTCTTCGCCCGTTTGAAGCAGATTATGCCCTCCGCAAAGTACATGAGGGAATTTGCGGCAACCATCTGGGAAGCCGGTCCCTATGTCACAAGGTGCTACGTCAAGGCTACTATTGGCCAACCATGCAGAAGGATGCAGACGACCTTGTCCAGCTTGCGACCCATGCCAAAGACATTCTAGTATTCAGAGGCTTCCCTCTGCCAGCTTGGTCCCCATTTCCTCCGCCTGGCCCTTTGCCAAGTGGGGGATGGACATCCTCAGCCCGTTTCCGCTCGCCACGGGGCAGCGAAATTTCTATTCGTCGCCATCGACTACTTCACTAAATGGGTCGAGGCGGAGGCAGTCGGACAAATAACCGAGGCTCGAGCCAAAGACTTCGTGTGGAAGTCTATCATCTGCCGTTTCGGCCTCCCACACACTATCATTACCAACAACGGCAGGCAATTTGACAATCCGAAGTTTTGCCAATTCTGAGGAACACGGGATCCACCACCGCCTTACCTCGGTCGGGCACCCACAGGCCAACGGAGCGGCCGAAGTAACCAATCGAACTCTGCTTCAAGGGATCAAAGCTCGACTTTTCAGAGCCCGAGGCAGGTGGGTGGATGAATTGCACCATGTCCTGTGGGCCTACTGCACCACCCCGAGTACCCACAGGCGAAACCCCATTTTGGATGGCCTTCGGCACAGAGGCCGTTATCCCCATAGAGATAGGGCTCCCTTCTCTGCGGGTGGAAAGCTACTCAGAGGAAGCCAGCGATGAGCAGCTCCGCACCAACCTCGACCTGATAGAGGAGATTAGAGAGAAAGCTCGGATCAGAGTGGCTGCCTATCAGCAAAGGGTGGCCCGCTACCACGCCTCCAGAGTCAAAGGAAAAGCTTTCTTGCCTGGTGACCTCATTCTTCGGAAAGCATCTGTCTCCAAACCGCTGGAGCAAGGAAAGCTGGCACCAAACTGGGAAGGCCCTTACCAAGTAGCGGAGATCATCGGACCGGGGACCTACAAGCTGCAAGATCTAAGCGGAAGATTCATCCCTCGGACGTGGAATTCGGACAATCTCCGCAAGTACTACCAGTAGGGTACGCCCTCTACAGGCTCGCTCCCATAAATTTTTGTCGGCACAATGTTTTATAATTCATGACATAAATCACCACAAGTTATATCACCAAAAATCGTAAAAAGAAACAGATGCTGCTTACTAACCCTTGGCACGACCGAGTTACCTGTTCAAGCAGGACAATTCTCCGAACCTCAGCAGGGCCAAGCAATAATTCTCCGAACCTCGGCTGGGCCGAGCAACAATTCTCCGAACCTCGGCTAGGCCGAGCAACTATTCTTCGAACCTCGGCTGGGCCGAGCAACAATTCTCTAACCTCGACTGGGCCGAGCAATAGTTCTCCGAACCTCGGCTGGGCCGAGCAATAGTTCTCCGAACCTCGGCTGGGCCGAGCAATAATTCTCCGAACCTCGGCTGGGCAGAGCAACTAATCTCCAAACCTCGGCAGGGCCGAGCCATAATTCTCCGAATCTCGGCTGGGCCGAGCAACGAGACTCCGAATCTCGCTTAGACCTAATGACGAATTCTAGAGCCCTGGCTAAAGCCAGAGTGCATAAAGCCTCGGTAAAAACCGAAGCACGCAAACCTCGATTAAAGCCGAAGGACTTCCGAATAGTCCCTAGAACTTCGGCCGGATTGAAAAAATGCACGCTCTGCAAAACCACTGACGGACACAAAGTATGCGCCTTTAGGCCTTTGCAGGCCCTACACGGTCACCCGCGGCCCCAGACGAAAACCAGGGAATTCCCCCTGCTGCTAAATCCCTGAAATCTTACCAACCAAATGCCTATCTTGCCCCAGGACGAGATCATGACTCAGCGCGTAAACCAATGGGGCCACCTAGGCCCCCGACAGTTCAACCATAAACGAGTGGTTTTTTTTTTTCTATGAGCTAAATGACGATCTCGGAGAACAAGAGGTTGTCAAAAAAGGCCTTTTTCATTGATTGAAAAGTAAATACAAAAAGAGAAGGAGAAAAAATACAGAAAGAAAGAAAGTGACCCTCGCAGGGGCCTAACGTCTCCCACCAGGTGCTGCTGGGTCTTCCAAACGCCGGGACAGCTCGGCGACTCATTGGTGGAGGGACTATCTCCTCCTTCTGCTGGTCCACAACCGGCGTAGGGCCTCGGTCTCCCTCGTGGAAACAACGAGGTACTCCTCGACTGCCTTCTCAAGCCACTCATGGCTTGCGAAGGCTGACGCCATGGCCAGTCCATCAACCATGACGGTGGGGCGACTCCCCTCGGAGCCCCCATGACGTTGATCGCTACGCCTAATCCATTGGATGATTGCTCTCCACCTTGAAAAGCCATGTCGAGAGCTGTTGAGAGGCTAACCAAAAGGACGGTGAATGCTGGCACCCCTCTCACCCGTATTTATACTCCTCAGGCGAGTACCTCGATCAGTCAGGTCATAAATACCGACCCATGGGAATTCGCCACGTGTCGCCACTTTAGCTGGTGACAGAAGGACCCGAGGGGCTGTGTCCCCTCTCGAGGAAAATCGATAAATGTCGACGAATTGCTCAGGAACTCCCCTCCTTCTTTAGAGATAGGTTTCCTGCCGATCTGCCGGGCCCTCGCACAGTAAATGCCCTCGATACTCCTCCAAGCTGCCTTAAATCGGCCGCCCCTTGGAAAATGAAAAAAAGAAAGAGCGCCGGCGCCTGACGATGATTCACTCCCCTCAGGAGTAGCCAAATCATAAATGATGGGCGTACCCCTGCCACCCGTTCCGCCTTGGCACTCCTCACCGAGTCTCGCAGGAACGGGTATCGTGACTCACGGTGGCGACTAAGTCATCTCTCCAAGCTCCAAATCTCCAAACCTCGGCTGGGCTAAGAACGAATCTCCGAACCTCGGCAGGGCCAGCCATAAATCTTCGAACCTCGGCAGGGCCGAGCCATAAATCTCTGAACCTCAGCAAGGTCGAGTAATAAATCTCTGAGCTTCGGCCAAAGTTAAGGAATATGTTCCACCGCCGGACAATCTCCAAATTTCTATCTGAATTCGGGCAGCTTACGAGCCCCGACTAGGTTGGACAGCGTGGGATCCTCGACCAAAGGACGAACAGATATCCTTACGCCTCATTTCATTGCCAACAACAACAACTCTTGGCACAAATGAGACAGAAATCAAGAGAAAGAACAAAACTTTCTTTATTTCATTGCCATCGAAACCGATTACAACCGCCTGAGAGGCATTACAAGTGCATTAAAATGCATGAAATAAAAATGGTACAAAACTCGTGCAAACTGCCCCAAAGCAGCTCCGGGCGACTATGATGCTCCGGCGTCGGTCCGACAAATCAGACAAACCACGAACCAGTCAGTCCAAGCCGATAATGGGTGGACGACATGGTCCAACCGTTGCGACCAGCTTCATAAATAATGATATCTCGGCGTCCCGACCAAGATATCAGAGAAATCAGAAAGGGCGGACGGATATTACCCCAAACCACCCAACCGAGGGGCCCCCGACGAGTAGGAAGGAAGCTCACAGACCCTGGCACCAGAGCGCTCCCCCAAATCGGTGTGTACCGCTCCACCTTGCCCAAACTCAAAGGCAAGGTACACGCAGGCGACACACCATCACCCCCTCCCCACGTGGCGAAAGATTCCCCAGGCGGCAAGCCCAGGAATCCAAACCAGGGGAGGAGGAGAAATTCATGCGAGCCATGGGGAGCATACGTACACTTCCTTCCGTACGTCCCCAAGGGGGAACCACAAAGGATACACGGGAAGCGTATATGTGCGCTCTCCGTGCGATCTCTGCGACCTCTTGTGCGCTCTCCATACGATATCCGAAGCTCCTTTCTTGAGGGCAAGCCACCCCTCAGCAGCTCCTTTGTCACCCTAGCTGTCTGGAGGATAGCGGCGACTTCCAGGAGACAAGCTCGGTTCTCCCACTCTAAACCTTGGAGAGAGGCATCATGAGTATCTTCATGATTCATAGGAAAGAAAGTTTCGGGATGGCCCAACACAGCCCTCCTTCCCTCTTTTTATAGGCAGAGGCGAGCCGGGAACAGCTATCAGAAAGCCCAAGACTTGAAACGCCAAGCCTACGCCACCACATGGCCTCCTGAAATGAAAACAGCGCCCACCAATGCGCCAGGCACGTCGCCCGAACCATGACGCATGCCAAAAGATTACTTCTGACCCCAGATCATGAGCCTTAAATGCATAAAACCGTCCGCCGACCTTGCGGATACTGGCAGATCCGGGAAATCGTCCTACGAAAATGACATCCTACAATGGCAAATGAGCACTAACCGCACGCCAAAGCAACCTGTGTTGGAAAAGGTCAACACAATAAAGGCTCATCGGAAATTGCCAGGCGACCTTTTGCTGGCCACAGAGCCGTACCACCTACTTCGGTGAAATGAGAATCGACCCGCCTTGGAAAAGATGAAGCACTGGTAGGGGTAATAAATAGATGTGAAGGCGAAACCCTCTTTTCACCAAAAAAGAATAAGGGGATGATGGCGACGATTCAGCAAACCCCCAGCTCAGGGGAGAATCCCCCCTTTTTTTGAGGGCGCAATCTCGGTTTGGTCACTGATAAGATGGACTACCTCGGCCCTAGCCGAGCTACTTTGTCCCTCGGCCCTAGCCGAGCTACGTCCCTCGGCCCCAGCCGAACTATCTCATTCTTCGGACTTGGTCGAACCACCGCGTCATTCGGCCTAAGCCGAATTGAATCGTCTCTCAACCTCCTTTTATGCCGGGCTGCGTTGTCGCTCAACCCTTCCGTCGGGGCAATCCCTATGCCTTGGCCTCTACTAGAATTTTCCTTCAAAATTCGAGACAGGAAACCACCCAGGGAAGACAAGCAAATGAAAAATGGTTGATCCATTTATTGATTTCAGTCGAACTACAAAAAAAAAGAAAGAAAAAGTACATATAGCCCCCCAAAGGGTCAGGACTTGGGATCAATCCCAGCATCTCCTGTGGCAGCGCCAGCAGGGGCGTCACTTGGCCCCCCCTTCTCGAAGGTGTCATGCCGGGATACCTCGGTAGCTGCATCGACTCCTAGAATAGCTTCAAGGTCAACATCATATTTCTTCATACTCGTCCTCCTCGACCCCCGGGGTGTACGCTTCATAATGCTCGGCTTCCAAGCAAGACAGGTCCAGGTCAGGATAAGCCTGGGCAACCTTAGCCCTCGCCTCATCTTCGCCAAGCTGAAATGCATCGGCACAGGCTGCCCTGCGTTCGTCGGCAAATTCGATGGATTTCTTGTACTCCTCCACTGCCAAGAGGCCATGCGTTGGCCTCGGCTAATTGCTTCTCCAATTCGGAGATCCTTCGGTGCCTCGAGGCCGCATCCTCTCCGAATGCTGCCAACCGCTCAAAAACTCCTGGCTCGCCCTGTTCAACTACAAACAAAAAGCCAAGTAAAGCGGAAGCTGAAAGACCAAGATGGATAAAACAAATGGTGCCATACCTGCTCGTCCCGCCGGGCTAGCTCGCCCTCCAGCGTGTGGACCCTATTGAGAGCCCTAGACTTGGCCGATTGGGTTTTATGAAGGCTCTCTTCTAGCTCGTCCACCCGGGACTGAGCGTCCCAGTCTCTTGATGAGCGTAGTCGAGCTCGTTAGAAAGTCGAGCAGCTCATCTGACCACTTTAGCCGATCCTTTGTATCGGCGAGCTCTTTGTTTAGGCGGGTGAGGTGGTCCTGCTGCCGCCGGCACTTATGCTCTTCCTCCTCGAGCCTTTTGCTCCAGCTGACCCTATCTTTGGCATGGCTGGCTTTCAGCTGATCCCACCTCTTATCAAAAACAGTTGCATGGATTTGACCTTGCTCTCGTGCTCCACCCTGGCCTGAGAAAGCTCCAGACTAGCCTTCTCGGATTGCTCACGGAAGCCTTGGAGCTCACCAATCTGTATGGTGAGTTGTGATGCTCTTTCCCTCTCAACTGCGAGAATCCTGTGAGTCTCCCCAAGCTCCTCTGGAGTTCACCAACCTGCACGGTGAGTCGAGGGGCTCTTTCCCTCTCAACTGTAAGAATCCTACGAGCCTCCCGAGCTCCCTCTGGAGGACCATTAGGGCTCGTGAGAGTTTGTCAGTGGAATCCGCCCTTTCCTTGAAGTGATCGGCCTTATAGCGGGCCCGAGCCCAAGCTCCAACAGCCAGATGCAAGCGCCATTTCAGTGCCCTCATGATCAGGGCATTCTGCAAAAAAGAATTACACGCATAAAAAACATAGTCGAACTAACCGACTAAAGACCCAACTTCGGTGCGATAACCTACCCGAGACGCGTAGTCTGTGGCGATCCTTGTGAGAGCATGATCGTCAATCTCGGGAGAAGAAAAGCCTCACTCGGCACCCCGGTGCGACGGAAGGCTATCTCAACAAGGTCCTCCGAATGACACCCTCCTGTTGAGGAACTCTCCCCCTTTGGAACGCGGACTGCATCAGAGCGGAGAACCTGGCGCTCACTTCCGGGTCACATGAGTGGAAGTCTGCACCCAGGGAGCCTGCCTGGACACCCGCGACCCATGAGCTCCTCGATAGGCCAGCTTCCGCCACCATGGCCCTCGCTTGAGAAGCTTCGGGCGTTTTGACTCCAGCGAGGAGAGCCCCAACCGGAGCATCCCCTTCGCTCGCCGGCTCCCCTCCTTCTCTCTTCCTCCTCTTCTTCTGCTTCTATCTCCTCAGAAATCCCCCTGCCCACAACAGACTCTTCAGGAACTTCGGCTCCCCCCGGAGCCTCCTGTGCCTCGGTGGAAGGCCCTTCGCCAGAAAGCCCCCTGCGAATTTCGATCATTGGTTCGGCAGGTTCAGCCATCTCCTCGTCGCCTGCTGGCTCTCCTGCCAGTGACCCAGGCCGAACCTTAGCAGCCGCAACCTCTTCCCCCCTCGATG
>UESW01004830.1:553010-646706 GCA_900491605.1 Calamus simplicifolius | reverse complement strand
CACTCGAAGTTAGGACTAAAATTTGAGACAGAAACATCCAGGAAAGACAAACAAATGAAAAAACGGTTGACCCGTTTATTGATTTCCAGTCAAACTACAAAAAAAGAAAAATACACATAGCCCCCAAAGGGTCAAGACTTGGGATCAGGCCAGCATCTCCTGTGGCAGCACCAGCGGGGCGTCGCTTGGACCCCCTTCTCGATGGTGTCTTGCCGGGTACCTCGCGGCAACGTCAACTCCCAGAACAGCTTCGAGATCGACATCAGAAATCTCTCATATTCATCTTCCTCGGCCCCCGGGGTGCGTGCCTCATATACTCGGCCTCCAAACAGGACAGGTCCAGGTCAGGATAAGTCTGGGCAATCTTAGCCCGCGCCTCCTCTTCGCCGAAGCTGGAATGCATCGGCGCAGGCCGCCCTGCGTTTGTCGAACTCGGTAGAGTTCTTGTACTCCTCCACCGCTGAAGAGCCCGCGCGTTTGCCTCGGCTAATTGCTTCTCCAATTCGGAGATCCTTCGGTGCCTCGAGGCCGCCTCCTCTCCGAATGCCGCAACCGCCCCTGAAACTCCTGGCTCACCCTGTTCAACTGCAGACAAAAAGCCAAGTAAAGCGAAAGTCGAAAGACCAAAATGGTTAAACAAATAGCGCCCTACCTGCTCTCCCGCCGGGCTAGCTCACCCTCCAGCACTTGGACCCTATTGAGAGCCCTAGACTTAGCCGATTGGTTTGGCGAAGGCTCTCTTTTAGCTCATCCACCCGGGACTGGGTGTCTCCAATTTCTTGACGGGCGTAGTCGAGCTCGTCAGAAAGTCGGGCAGCTCGTTCATCCGACCATTTAAGCCGATCCTTTGTGTCGGCGAGCTCTTTATTTAGGCGGGTGAGGTGGTCCTGCTGCCGCCGACACCTATGCTCTTCTCCTCGAGCCTTTTGCTCCAGTTGACCTTATCTTCGGCATGGCTGGCTTTCAACTGGTCCCACCTCTTATCAAAAAACTGTTGCATGGATTTGACCTTGCTCTCGTGCTCCGCCTTGGCCTGAGAAAGCTCCAGACTAGCCTTCTCGGACTGCTCGCGGAAGCCTTGAAGCTCACTGACCTGTGTAGCAAGTTGAGAGGCTCTTTCCCTCTCAACTGCCAGAATCCTGCGAGCCTCCTCGAGCTCCCTCTGAGGACCATCAGGGCTCGGGAAAGTTTATCTGTAGAATCCACCCTCTCCTTGAGGTGATCGACCTCCTGGCGGGCCCGAGCCCAGCCCCAACAGACAGATGCAAGCGCCATTTCAGCGCCCTCATGATCAGGGCGTTCTGCAAAAAAGGATTGCATACATAAAGAATGCAGTCGAACTAGCTGACTAAAGACCCTACTTTCAGTGCGATTACTTACCCGAGACGCGTAATCTATAGCGATCCTCGTGAGAGCAAGATCGTCAATCTCGGGGAGAGAAAAGCCTCATCTGGCCCGGTGTATCTAAAGGCCATCTTAACAAGGTCCTCGGATAACTCCCTCCTGTCGAGGAACTCTCTCCCCCTTGGAACGCGGACCGCATCAGAGCGGAGAACTTGGCACTCACCTCCGGGTCGCGTGGTGAAGTCTGCGCTCAGGGAGCCAACCTGGGAACCCGCACCCATGAGGCCCTCGGTTGGCCGGCCTCCACCACCAGAGCCCTCATTTGAGAAGCCTCAGGCATTTCGACTCCGGCGAGGGGAGCCCCGGCCCGAACGTCCCCTTCGCTCGATGGCTCCCCTCTCCTCTTCTTCCCCTCCTTCTCCTTCTTCCTCCTCTTCTGCTTCTACCTCCTCGAAACCCCCTACCCAACAGACTCTTCAGGAACTTCGGCTTCCCCCCGGGCCTCTGTGCCTCGGCGGAAGGCCCTTCACCAGAAACCCCCCCGCGAGTTTCGATCGCTGGTTCGCAGGTTCGGCCATCTCCTCGTCGCCTGCCGCTCTCCTACCAGCGGCCCAGGCCGAACCTCAGCAGCGTAACCACTTCCCCCGCCTCGATGGAAGCGGAGGTCGCTCCCACCTCCGCCTGTAACCTCTCCGAGCCACTGGCCTCCAATGAGGGAGACCGAACCGCCCCGCCCGGGGGCCCCCAGGCCAACCGGCGTCTCTCCCTCGCCATCATCGGACAGAACGACGACCGGCGGGGAGGAAATTCCAGCAGCCTCCTCTGAAATCCCTATGACATCCCTTTCACCGCCGGACAGACCTCCTCGCCGCCGAAAGATCATGCACTGCCGGAACCTCGATGCCTCCGGTCCGCGGCGACGAGGAGCGCCGGTCATCACCGTCTCTCCTGATCCCCCTAGGGTGGGAGCCGGAGGGACGGGGCCTCTTCTTGGCCTGATGCTTGCTGCTGGAGCCGGATCTCCTACGATGCTTTCCCAGCTCCTCCCTCATATGTTCTGCGAGCGCCGACTTTTCGGCTACAGGAGCAATGTGATTTGCCCATTAGCTCGCACAAAAATCAAAGATGGAGTCACATTAAGCTATCAGCTACGAAGTGAAACTCACCGCGAGGATCGACGGGACTCAGGCCGGCCGCGAAGAGAGCATCCTCCGATAGAAGGACACTAGCCGGAAGCGCCCGACCGCCGCGCAATATGATCAGATCCCTTTTCTCCGACTCGGTTAACTTTGGGTGCGCTTCCGGATCCTTTACGTATTGCCCCCATACTCGGGGAACTCCGAGCCGATATTCCCCGCGACGATGAAGAATCGCGACTTCCACTCCTTTATCGACGATGGGTTATCGGAGATCATCTTGAAGGACCTTCGGGGGCTGATGTAGGGCCACTCTGAGGCCCTCCCGGAGACCAGATTGAAGCACACCCTGAACATTGAAAGGGTCGCAGTCACTCCGACACGGTGCACAACGAGATGAACCCGATGAGGTTACGCCAACTGTTGGGAGCCACCATGGTGAAGCATATTGTAGAAATTCATCACCTCTCACACCAGCGGATGAAGAGGAAACCTAAGGCCTGCCCTCAAACTCTCCTCATAGCAGAACGTCTCGTCCTCCAATCTGGATGTTACCCTATCCTCAGCCGTCGGAAGCAATAGAGTAACATCCTGTGGGATCTTGTACAGACGGCGTATCCGCTCCAGGTCCGCCAAGGTCAACTCCGAAGCCTGATCACTCGTACTCACCATATCTTCGATCGCAAGAGACGCTGAGCAACAGATTGCTATGGAAACGGAAAGATGGAGCTCTCTAAGGAAAAGCGAGAAGCGCTACAAATAGGAGGGCGCCGCCTCGACTCCGCTTTTCCCAAGGAAAATCGCCTCAGGGTGAGGATGAGGCGTCTCAACCAAGACATCCGGAACTGCCACTGCGGGTGCCGTACAAATCGAGATCTCCTACATGGCGCCTCCCCAGCTGTTGCCTTCGCCTCTAAGGAATGACGGATCCACCTCAAAAAGGCAAAATGGCCCCACCGCATTAATTAGGGCATCATTGTGTGGGCTGTCAAACACACGCCCCCCCCGTTCGGATCGCGCCACCTAGGTCTATACTCCCTACGCCTGAATCTATGCTTCGAACTAGGGAGTGGAGGGCATGTATTGAGGGGTAAAATCATCATTGCATTGATAACCGTGCGAAGGGGCTAAGATCAGCCCCATCCCCCTGCCCGCTACATTACGCCCCCGAAGAACGAGCTAACTAATATGATCCAACAGGTCGAGCAACCCATAGTTCGGCTCTTCCCCGAGCTTCCCGTAGCTCGGTTTTTCCCGAGCTTCCCGTAGCTTGGCTTCCACGAGCCTCCCATAGCTCGGCTCTTCCCCGAGCTTCCTGTAGCTCGGCTTCCCCGAGCTACCTATAGCTCGGCTTCCATGAGCTTTCCATAGCTCGGCTTCCCCGAGTTACCTATAGCTCGGTTCCCCCGAGCTACCTATAGCTCGGCTCCCATGAGCTACCTATAGCTCAGCTTCCCCGAGCTTTCAATAGCTCGGCTTCCCCGAGCTTCCCATAGCTCGGCTTCCATGAGCTTCCCATAGCTCGCCACAAGCTACCGATAGCTCGGCTTCCACGAGCTTCCCATAGCTCGGCTTCCCCGAGCTACCTATAGCTCGGCTCCCCCGAGCTACCGATAGCTCGGCTTCCACGAGCTTCCCATAGCTCGGCTTCCATGAGCTTCCCATAACTCGACTACCCCGAGCAATCCATGGCTCAATACACACCTCCGCGGAGCTCGACACAGGAGAGCCCAGGCCTAGCGTAACGGAATCCCAAACAAAGGATCATATCGAGGAGTGGCCTAGGATCTACGATAACGGCCTAGGACCTACGCACTCATCCGATCTCAGGCCATCAGGGGGCCCTCCCAGCCGTCAATCCTTTAACGAATATGATACGGATCCCACCGGCCTTGTAACAGCTTGATTTGAATCATCCCCGTATCCTAACAACCTTCGAACCTTCCAGAAGGCGCTCAAGATCTAGATGATTGCCTATAAATAGGACGCTCCCGATTCTCTCAGGTATGCGTTGACACCCCCTGGCTTACCGGCTTACATTCACTCACTCTCTTTCTCCTTCACTGCTCGTCGATGCTCCTCCAGAGCTCCCGATTGGCCACCCCAGTAGGGACTCCCCAGAGAGATCATTCTCCTCATTCTGTTGATCGTTGATCCCCACTGACTTGAGCGTCGGAGGGTCTTCCGCGGAGGGCCACCCCCAACGCCTCTCGCGTGAGGACTTCTGTGCAGGTCCGCCCAGGAGGAAGCCCAGATCAGGAGACAGGCTGCGCCCGAGTCGAAAGACAGATCCCGGCGGCAACAATTTCCATCCTACATTCAGATAAGAAAGTCACTAGATCATTTTCTTTTCAATGTTTGGAGCCAATCTATCTTAAGTCCTAACCATTTCCTCATGCCAATCTATTGATTCAGTGTTGAGCAGTGGGATTTTGTGCTCTTCCCTTTCTTCAAAGTATTTCACTGCTGTTATCCCAAAGAAAATGCTCTGAAATTAATCAATGAATAGAAATTATTTTTTGTAATATATCCGAATTGACATCACACATGAATCATTTTGTGTGCTGTTTCTGAAGGATGAAATATTGCTTGTTTGTAAACAATTTTCATCACTTATTACAACATTCTATGAGCTTTTTGCCTCAAAATTAACATGGATTATTCATTTGGGCCTTAAACTATTCTGTTTCTAGGCAATTTATGTTGTTTGATCATGTTCTAATATCGACAGCTTGACCTCTGGATACATAGCATTCCAGTTAAAGTAGGATTTATGAATTATATAATTGGAAAAGGTAGAACAATAACTTTTAAAACTGGTGCTATATTCTTCGATGATGCGGCTTGAAGGAGTTGTTCTCATCATAGGATTCTAGCTTCCTTTTTTTGAAGCCATCTAATTCATGCTTGTATCAAAACTGAGCAAAATAAGAGAAAAAGTATTTATGTAACCGATCCCAACTGGATTGGAATTAAAGCATCGCTGTTGTTGTAGTAGTATCTAAGTAATGCTTGTATCAGCCATATGTTCCTCATGGATCCATTGAATGAGTGCAGTTCTTTCTTGGATATCTGCTTGTATCTAGTTTACCAAAGCTGGGATGTGGTTTGTTCACCATCAGCAGGTTGGGGGCACGGGCAACTGAAAACAGAAATGCATTATCACCTGATATGGTAAATCTTGATTGGGCTTTGTGTTGGAAAATACTCATGTGGACCAACATATGTAAATGTGTATATTTAATTATCATAATGTTAGTCCAATAATAGGTGATCTAATAAAGTTAATTGGACATTAAGGATTAATTTTTGATATGAAACACAATGTATAGATACCCGTAACATGTCTCTAATTTTATGATAGGCTGAATAGAAACATGATTATATAAAGTCAAATGGTTATGGTCCCTTGTTGAACACGATTTATAAGAAACGTCTCTTCGGAAAGGTCATGGGTATCTTTTCAGTAAAGAGATGCTTATTCAAAAATCGGAAAGGTCCCGTCTCTTCGGAAAGGTCCCTACGAAAGGATAAGTTTTCCTGTTTAAGCATTTCTGATAACTCCCATTTTATCATAAAAAATCTTCTGCGAATGTGTTGACAAACTGAAAGCACCGTTTCCAACTAAAATCAGCCGAGCATTCGGTTACAGTATTCTTCATTTTTAATAATGGCAGAACAAGGTACGAATTCCGCACTTTCTCAATTATATATTGTGTTTCGATATTATTGACATAAGGATTCTGGGGCATTGGATTCGTATTCGATTTTCACGAATTTTATCAAGTGGTATCAGGGCCGCCTTATGTTGTAATATCAAAAATAATTCTTATTTTCTTGTTCATGCCTATCTAAATAAATGAATATATCGTCGAATCCATCTTGTTATTTTATCTTATTATACTTTGAATGATTCGGTGAAGGAGTCATTGATTGGATAAGATAAACATCATTGATTCATACGATTTGAATCTGTTATGGATAAATGAGGAATGATAGCGCCATTAGTCTTCTTATCAAGAAAAAAACTATAAAAAAATCTGATTCTAGAGTGGGAATGGATTTATTTGGAATAAATCCCACAGCCCTCGGTTTCCTTCTATGGGCAAAACTTTCTAAATGCATTTAATAAAGGCAGTGGAAATGGATTTACTTGGAATAAATCCCATAGTCCTCTATTTCCTTTAAGCAAAGCTTTCTAAATGCATTTAATAAAGGCAGGGGATCTTTCCAAGTTGGGAATAAATGGTGACAGAGAGCACCATGGTATAGCCTTAGCCATAGGTGTAATCGGAAGTCTTCTCGTCCCTGGCCCTACCAGGGAAAATGCCAACCATTTCTCTTTTCCCACCTTGAGAAGGAATGATATATATATTTTTTAAAAAAAATTAAATATAGCCTATAATTCCTGCCATTCAAAAATAATTCAAAAAAAAAATTATTGAGTTTAATTAAAGTATATCAATTTTTAGAATAGATTGACTGAAGCATCATCTCGCCAAAGTGATCTCTCATGTGTAGGTTAATTTATTAAAAAAAATTGAGTAGGTAGTATGTATGTAATTTATGCATTTTCTTAACCGGTCCCAAAGGAAGGTGGGAATTTGGCCAAATTGCATGCATACATGTGGTAATGAATATGTGATAGTTATAGGGGTTATCCATGTGGGCAATAGGTCGGTCCCAAAGGAAGACTATTGCTTGACCGTACTTAGTATTAGTATTCGATTACTACACCAAGTTATCGCTTACAAGTTAATATTGGTGTCCAAAGACTAGATATTAATGTTGTGTAGATTTCTTGTGATGGGATTTAAATTAAATTCAATGTTTTATTTTGGTATGATGTGAGTATAAATTTTTTTTTTTGTGTTTTGTTCTTTGTTCAGCTACATTATCTGCTTCTAATATATCTGCTAGCATTAATTCGATTCCTATGCTTAATGGAACCAACTTCAAGGATTGGAAAGAAAATGTCATGATTGTTCTTGGATGTATGGACTTGGACCTTGCATTAAGAACTGAATGCCCTGCTTCTCTTACGGAAACTAGTACTGCTGAAATCAAGCGGGAATATGAGAAATGGGAGCGTTCAAATCGCATAAGTCTAATGATTATCAAAAGAGGCATTCCAGAAGCTTTTCGAGGCACTATGGCCGATATTGATATAGCTAAAGGTTTCCTTGATGAGATTGAAAAACGTTTTGCTAAAAACGATAAGGCAAAATGAGCACGCTTTTGGCAAGCTTAGTTTCCATGAGGTATACAAGCAAAGGAAACATTCGGAAGTACATTATGGAATTGTCTCACATTGCTTCTAAGCTTAAGGCACTAAAGTTAGAGCTTTCAGAGGACTTGCTCGTTCATTTGGTTCTAATTTCTCTTCCAGCACACTTCAGTCAATTCAAGGTCAGTTATAACTGCCAAAAGGAGAAATGGTCTCTCAATGAGCTCATTTCATTTTGTGTACAAGAGGAGGAGAGATTGAAGCATGAGAAAATCGAGAGTGCTCATTTGGCCACTTCCTCTAAGAGCAAGAAAAGAACGAAGGATAAAAAGGCTGTTGAAGGTCCTTCACAAAAGAAGCAGAAGAAATCTGAGGATGGTTATTCTTCTGTAAGAAATCTGGATACATAAAGAAGGATTATACCAAATACAACGCATGGCGTATAAAGAAAGGTACTTTTCTTACTATGGTTTGTTCTAAAATTAATTTAACTTCTGTACCTAGAAATACTTGGTGGTTAGATTCTGGTGCTACTATTTACATAAGTGTTTCTATGCAGGGTTGCCTGAACTACCGAAAGCCAATTGATGCTGAAAGATTCATCTATGTGGGCAATGGAAAATTGGTAGAGGTAGAGGCTATAGGATCCTTTAGGTTATTACTTAAGACAGGACATTATTTAGATTTGAGAAACACATTTGTTGTATCGTCATTTAGACGAAATTTAATTTCTATTTCTACATTGGACAAATATGGATACTTTTGTTCTTTTCGAAATAATAAAGTTAGTGTTTCTTTAAATTCTACTGTTATTGGTACTGGTTCCTTGTCTTACTACGATAACCTTTATATACTTGACACTATTACTCCATTTAATGAAACTTTGAATGTTTCTTTTAGAGGTACAAAATGTAAATTAGTTAATAAAAATTTTGCTTCCTTATGGCACAAGCGATTAGGTCATATCTCTAAAACGAGAATAGAAAGGCTTGTATCAGAAGGAATTCTAGATTCTATTGATTTCACAGACTTCAATATTTGTGTAAATTGCATTAAAGGAAAACAAACCAACAAAAGGAGATTACTAGCCAATAGAACTTCGGATGTCTTAGATCTTGTTGACCCAATTATTAATTTTGATGATTAATAAAAGATTTGAGTATATTCATTTATTACTAATAGATTTAACAAGTGTTTCAGGGCTTAAAAATCTTTGATCAATCAAAAGACATAAAGAAACATGTTTTGAATCATTTGCCAAAAGAAAGTTTCAAAATTCAGAGCGTGGAGTCGACACCTAGGAGATCTGGAGCCGACCCCATGGCCAATCAAATGTCTTTTTGATTTTTGGCACGGTCCGGAGCCGACACCCAGAGTTTCGGAGCCGACACCCAAAGTTTCGGAGTCGACACTTACAGTGTATGGAGCCGACTTCGATGCGGGAACAGAACGTATGTTTTTTGACTCTCTGGAGCCGACACTTACAGTCCCTTGGAGCCGACTCCCGAATGTGGCGAGTCGACACTCAACTTTTTCGGAGCCGACTCCTCAACGAACTCTTTATTTTCTATTTTTGGATAACGACTTGGAGCCGACACCTGAAAAGTTGGAGCCGACTCCAACCTAACAGGAATGGATTTTTAAAATGCCAGATCAGCTCAAACGGTAATATTTTTTTTCACCTAACTTCTAACGGATATATTTTGTATGGACAAACTTTTCAGGTACACTCCAACGGCTAGTTTCTCACCAAAAACATGGATTAAGAGAAATCTATAAAAGGGGGAGAACGCTCGTTTGGAAAAAAAGAGAAAAAAATAGAGTGAAAATAAATCAAAAATCGAGAAGTCTTGAGCTTGAAATCAAAGAGAAAAGAGTCCAAGTTCGAATCCATCTACTCCAGAAAGCTCAAAGAGAAATCCAAGGCATTCAAAATCAAAAAAATCGAGGATTTCCCAAAAAGAAGAAAAAGAAGCCAAAAGCCCTGTTATGTGATTTTCAACTTCTCATCTGCAACATTTGCAAAGAATCCGAGCTGAGGCCTGATTCAACATCTCCAAAGAGAAGAGGAAAAGAAGAAAAGAAGAAAAGCTCAAATCCAATCTGCTTCAAACAGGCTTTTCTAACCTTGTCATTTACATTGAATATTTGCTCATTTAAGGAGCTGTTTGTTATTGTAAACACTTTTCTTACTTATTTTTGCTAATTCAATCAGGGGGATTGAATTAGTGGAGGTAGTATACCTCGGGGCAAGCTAGATTAGCTTGTGTTTGGGTTTTGTGCTGGTGAGCCCGGAAAACCAGCTGGGTTCGTTGTGATCCCGGGGAAAACAACAAGTTTGAGTTGTGAGCTTGTAAAACAACTCGACTGTAATCAAGAGGATTATAGTGTGGACCCAAGTGAATCTTGGGAGTGGACGTAGGTGTTGGATACACCGAACCACTATAAAATCTTTGTGTTTGCCGTGCTTTGATTGTCTCTCTCTATCTCTTTGCTTGTGATTAATATTCGCTTTGCACTAATCTTATTTATCTCAAAGCCAATTGTTTTCAAAGGTTAAATTTTTTAAGAACCCAATTCACCCCCCCTCTTGGGTTGCCATCTGGGCCAACAATTGGTATCAGAGCTAGTGCTCATTTGATTTGGTCTAACGATCAAGAGCTAAAGATCCAAATGGCAGCTCAAGCTAGTTCATCTTATTTAGAAGGTCAATCCACTAATCGACCTCCTTTGTTTAATGGAACTAATTATGGTTATTGGAAAGCTAGGATGAAAATTTTTATTCAAGCACTTGACTATGATCTATGGAGTATTATAGTCAATGGACCACACACACCCACTGCTAGAATTAATGGCATGGAGATTCCTAACCGGAAACGGAATGGGATGAACATGATAAAAAATTGGCACAACTTAATGCCAAGGCATGAATGTTTTATATTGTTCATTAGATGCAAATGAATTTAATCGAATTTCTACATGTATTTCCGCAAAAGAAATTTGGGATAGATTAGAGGTTACCCATGAGGGTACAAATCAAGTTAAAGAATCAAAGATTAATATTTTAGTGCATAAATATGAATTGTTTAGCATGGAACAAACTGAAACTATCACATGCATGTACACAAGATTCACTGATATTGTAAATGGTTTGAAAAGTCTTGGTAAGACTTATACTAATTCTGAACTTGTGCGTAAAATTCTTAGGTCACTTCCAAGATCATGGGAAGCGAAGGTGACTGCAATCCAAGAAGCCAAGGACCTAAATGTTTTACCTTTGGAAGAGCTACTTGGATCCTTGATGACTCATGAGCTAACCATGAAACAACATCAAGAGGAGAAGTCAAGAAGAAGAAAATTGCTCTTAAGGCTGCAGAAAGTGAGGAAGAGCTGCAGTGATGATGATGATGATGAAGAGACACTCCTTGCAAGAAAATTTAAAAATTCATGCAAAGAAGGAGACCCTTCCACAAGAAAAAGTCTGGAACAAAAATGGAAGGAGAAAAAGAAAGAGAAGGACAAAGAAAAAGAAAAAGAGCCCTTAATTTGTTATGAGTGCAAGAAACCGGGCATTTCAGATATGACTGTCCTCAATTAAAGAAAGTCTACAAGAAAAAAAGAAGGCTATGTTGCAACATGGAGTGATAGCGAAGAATCCTCTTCGAGGAGGAACAAAAGGAAGTTGCCAACATTTGCTTTATGGCAAACGACGACGAGGTAAGTTCTGAAACCCTGATGATTTTACATTTGATGAATTATATGAAGCTTTCAATGAATTAATATGATTTTAAAGTTTGAAAAAGAAAACAAATCTTTAAAAATGAAATTTAAATCTTAAAGAAAAGATAAATTAATGAATTGAAAAATTGAAATCTGAAAATGAAGTTTTGAAGAAAAAGGATCAATTTCAATGAAAATGATAATTAAAGAAGGAAGTTGATAAATATAAAATATTGTTGATAAATTTACATATAGTTCTGAAAAACTTAATTTATTATTAAGTAATCAAAGAGCTATATTTGATAAGGCTGGATTAGGATATAGACCTAACATAAAACAAAAATTGTCAAAAACTTTTTAGAAAAGAACAAATAAAGATGAAGTTTTATGTCATTATTGTAACAAGAAAGGCCATAAATCCTATGAATGTAATGCAAGAAAAAAACAAAAAATTAAAAGAAAATATGGGTTCCCAAAGGAACAATCTTTATTGCTACTAACCATGAAGGACCCAAGAGGCTTGGGTACCTAAATATAAGACTTGATCATTTTTGCAGGAGTGTCTTGCGGCCAAAAGATCAAAGCGAAAGTGGTATCTCGATAGTGGCTGCTCAAGACACATGACGGGTGACAAGGATCAATTCATCACCCTTGAAAGCAAAAGAGGAGGAGTTGTTACGTTTGGTGACAATGGCAAAGGCCAATCATGGGGTTTGGTAAAATTCAAATAACTCCCTCCACATATATTGAAAATGTTTATATGTTAATGGTTTAAACATAATCTAATTAGTATTAGCCAATTGTGTGATAAAGGTTTCAAAGTATCATTTGAAGCTTCTATTTGCACTGTTTCTAATCCCATTGATAATAGCATTATTTTATTGGAAATAGAAATGGCAATGTATACTTGATTGATTTAGACAATTTGTCTACTAGTAATCATTGCTTAGTTGCTAATAATGCTAATATGAATGAGATTGGTTGGCTATGGCATCGTAGATTAGGTCATGCAAGCACACACCTAATTTCAAAATTAATTAGAATGGATTTAGTAAAAGGTCTTCCACAACTAGATTTTGAAAATAACAAAATTTGTGATGCATGTCAATTTGGAAAACAAACTAGAAACTCTTTCAAAACTAAAAATATTGTTTCCACTTCTAGGCCACTTGAACTACTTCACATGGATCTTTTTGGACCTACTAGAACCACTAGTCTAGGAGGAAAGAAATATGGTCTTGTGATTGTAGATGATTATTCTAGATCACTTGGGTATTGTTTTTAGCTCATAAAGATGAGACCTTTCCATATTTTTGAAATTCTTCAAGAAGGTCACAAATGAGAAAAATAACACCATAGTGTCTCTTAGAAGTGATCATGGCACTGAATTTGAAAATCATTTATTTGAAAACTTTTGCATTGAAAATGGCATCCATCATAATTTTTCAGCACCTAGAACACCACAACAAAATGGAGTTGTAGAAAGAAAAATAGGACTTTAGAAGACATGGCCCGTACCATGCTATGTGAAAGCAACTTACCAAATACTTTTGGGCGGAAGCTATAAACACGGCATGTTACATTCTTAATAGAGCTTTAATTAGGCCAATCCTTAAGAAAACTCCTTATGAACTATGGAACAATAGAAAACCAAACATAAGTTATTTTCATGCATTTGGTTGTAAATGTTTCATTCATAATAATGGTAAAGATAATCTAGGAAAATTTGATGCAAAATCTGATGAAGGCATTTCTTAGGATATTCAACATCTAGTAAAGCCTATAGAGTGTTTAACAAGAGAAACTTAATTGTAGAAGAATCTATTCATGTAGTTTTTGATGAATCTTTAGCATCAAGTTCAGGAAAGATTGATGATGAGGAAGATACAAACATATTGAAAGAGATATTGAAAAATTAAATATAGATGTATCTTCAGATCATGAACAAGAAGCTAAAGATGATGATTCTCCTAGTGTTGATGTTGTTGATGCAAATCATAATGATGTAGATCTTCCTAGAGATTGGAGATATGCCTATGGTCATCCAAAAGAATTAATTATAGGTGATCCATCTCAAGGAGTAAGAACTAGATCATCAATGAGAAACATCAATAATCATCTTGCATTTGTATCTCAAATTGAACCTAAAACTATTGAAGAAGCTGAAAAAGATAATAATTGGATGTTAGCTATGCAAGAAGAATTAAATCAATTTACTAGGAATAATGTCTGGACCCTTGTAGATAGACCTAAAGATCATTCTGTTATAGGATCAAAATGGGTATTTAGAAATAAATTAGATGAAAATGGCATAGTAATTAGAAACAAAGCTAGATTAGTTGCAAAAGGATATAATCAAGAAGAAGGAATTGATTTTGATGAAACTTTTGCACCTGTAGCTAGATTAGAAGCAATTAGATTATTACTTGCATTTGCATGTCATATGCATATCAATTTATTTCAAATGGATGTTAAAAGTGCATTTTTAAATGGATTTATAAATGAGGAAGTTTTTGTTGAACAACCTCCTGGTTTTGAAGATCATGAATTTCAAATCATGTTTTTAAATTGCACAAAGCACTATATGGTTTAAAACAAGCACCTAGAGCTTGGTATGATAGATTAAGTAAATTTTGATTGAAAATGATTTTCTAGAGGAAATGTTGATAAAACACTATTTTTGAAAAGAAAAGAAAGGATTTATTAGTAGTACAAATATATGTTGATGATATTGTATTCGGTGCTACTAACAATCTTTGTGTCAAGAATTTGCTAAGTTAATGCAGGGTGAATTCGAGATGAGCATGATGGGAGAACTCAACTTCTTCCTAGGACTTCAAATCAACAAAGCAAAGAGGGGATTTTCATCAACCAACAAAATACACAAAAGAACTTCTCAAGAAGTTTTGGAATGGAGTCAATCAAACCCTTGGAACACCTATGAGTCCTTCATGCAAATTGGACAAAGATGAAGATGGTAAGAAAGTAGATCAAAAATATTATAGAGGTATGATCGGATCTCTTCTTTACTTAACAGCAAGTAGACCAGATATCATGTTTGCTGTTTGTTTATGTGCTAGATTTCAATCTGAACCTAAAGAATCTCACTTAATTGCTGTAAAAGAATCTTAAGATATTTAAGTGGAACTAAAAATGTAGGTTTATGGTATTCTAGAGACTCAACATTAAACTTGATTGCATATTCTGATTCTGACTATGCTGGATGTAAATTAGATAGAAAAAGTACAAGTGGTGCATGTCAATTTTAGGAAGTAACTTAATCTCTTGGTTTAGCAAAAAGCAAAATTCGGTTGCATTATCAACTGCTGAAGCAGAATATGTTGCAGCTGGAAGTTGCTGTGCTCAAATCCTTTGGATTAAGCGACAACTTGAAGATTATGGCATAACACTTGATAAAACTCCTATTAGATGTGATAACACAAGTGCAATAAATTTAACTAAAAATCCAATTCAACATTCAAGAACAAAACACATTGAAATTAGATATCACTTTATAAGAGAACATGTAGCTAATAATGAAATTTGTCTTGATTATGTTAATACTGAAGAACAATTAGCTGATATATTTACAAAACCTTTGAGTGAAGAGAGATTTTGTTATCTTAGAGGTGAATTAGGGATTTGTGACCCTTTGGAATGATTTTGAAACTTTAAGGAATGACTATCTAGATTCTATTAATTTCTTGAAATTCCTTTCATAATTTTAAGGAAATTATCTAGTCATTGCAATTTGATTCTTCATATTCCAAAGATTTTTTAAATTTATTGACCTATTTTGACAAGTTTCAGATGTTTGAAACTCATTATTTTTTCTGAAACTGTCAGTGGAGTCGACACCTCAGTTTGAGGAGTCGACACCTCTTCTGTGTCGCTCTCGGTCCCTGACCTTGGAGCCGACACCCGTATAAGTGGAGCCGACTCCAGTTCGAGCGCTGACTGTGTTAGCGATTTGGAGTCGACACCCGACTTTGCGGGAGTCGACACCTGGGGGTCCCAAATTGACTTTATTAGGGCAGAGTCGACACCTCGTCATTTCATCTTTTCAATCCTTCCAAACTCTTTCCAAACTCTCTCAAAACCTCCCCAACTCAAATTCCCTCAAATCAACATTCCCAAGGATCAATGGCACCTAAGAGGAGAGGATCAGTTCTTGGAGCCGTGACGGAAAAGCCGGCGAGGCGACCCGTCGAGCCGTCTCCGAGCGGATTCCTCACCCTTCGGACAATCCCCCTCATCTCCTCAGGTAGACACCTTAGCCGGGAGAGTGATTACAATGGGTAGGAAAGTTGATTTTGAATTCTTTGAATCCGAGGGTTTTTCAATTGGAAATCAAATCAAAGAGCTAGGTTGGGATAAAGTTGTTCTTAGATGTTCCCACCTATCCGGCCCTAGTCAAGGAATTTTACTTCAATTTGTCAAGAGGTGATGGTGGGATTGTGAGCTCTGTTAGAGGAAAAGAGTCCACCTTACTTTTCAAAATTAGGAAATCTTCTGAGCATTCCTATCACTGGATTAGCAGCTGATATTCACAGTGAGAGGTCAGATGCCTATCAAGGATGTTAGGGAGAGAGTTACAGAATTTGAAGAGGTTAGGGCTAATCAATTGCCCTTGGAGCTTAGATTACTTCACAATATTTGCAGTAGAATTTTTTCCCTAAGACGGACGATTTGAGTATGTCTCGAGCGAGACATTGTGTGATGGACAGTGTGTTGACTGGTCACCCATTAACCTTGCTGCAATGATGATTTTCTATATGGCCGAGGCTGGAGGAAAAAGGAGATCTTCCTACCCTATGGTATGATTTAACTATGGTTTCAGGAGCCAAGGAGTTGTGATTTTGATAATGAGCCTTCAAGAACCTTAGGCATACTGATTACTATAGTTTGGCTACTTGCATCGGATGGGATTTGTAAGTTAATGGACAATGGGAAAGGAAAGGCAGTTGGATGAGAGCCCCTGATTAGACTTCTGCACCTTTGAGGCTGGTCCATCTGTGAGGTTCCTTCTCCACAGCCCAGCAGTCCTGCTCCTGCTCCAGTTCCTGTTCAGTACCTATTCATCTGTCGGATTTTCAGATTCAATTGGAGCAAAAAGTTTACTTGCTGCTCAGAAGGAAGAAATGAAGACTGAGTTTGATAGTCAATTTATGAATTTAAAGAACCCTTTACTCTTTGGATGATCGCATTAGTAAATTGAATCCACTCTTGGCTCATCTGCTGAATCCTTAAAGATGATCTAAAGAACATATTTGAAGAACTTAAGGATATTTGTGGAGACTCTGAACCTACTCCAAATGCAATGCTGAGCTTCAAGATAAGATTATGACTGCATGTCATTTGTTGATAGAAGATTAAAAGAATTTGTAGGACTCAGAGTGAAGGGATGGAAAAATTTTAGAACATTTACAAAGGATTATTAGAACTAATTGTGATTATCATGTAATGAAGTCTTTGATTAATGAAGTTTGTTGTTTGATGTTTTATCTTGAAATCTTAATGTAATGATGTATAGTTTGATGTTTTTCAATTTCATTTTGTAATTTGACTTTTGATACTTAATGAATATTGATCTTTGATCTATCAATTTTGCTTAACTCTTCTTATCTTTTTGTTGATTACAAAAAAGGGGGAGAAAGTTATGTCGTATATGCATTGATTAAAATTAATTATGATTGGTAAAACAAAAAGGAAAAATTGGTTTAAAATAAGCAAGAAAACAATTGTTAAATTGAACTTCATAGGGGGAGCTACCTTATTCAGGGGGAGCTTACTGTGAGGATCACATTTTGAAAATTTTGATTTGAGAATCCTATGCATATACTCAATGTTTTTATAATCATCAAAAAGGGGGAGATTGTTGACCCAATTATTGATTTTGATGATTAATAAAGGAATTGAGTATATTTATTTGATTACTAATAGATTTAACAAGTGTTNACTCAATGTTTTTATAATCATCAAAAAGGGGAGATTGTTGACCCAATTATTGATTTTGATGATTAATAAAGGAATTGAGTATATTCATTGTGTTACTAATAAATTTAACAAGTGTTTCAGGGCTTAAAAATATTTGTTTAATCAAAAGGCATCAAGAAACGTGTTTTGAATCAAGTGCCAAAGGTAAGTTTCAAAATTCAGAGCCTGGAGTCGACACCTAGAAAGTCTGGAGCCGACCCCATGGCCAATCAAATGTCTTTCTGATTTTTGATACGGTCCGGAGCCGACACCCAGAGTTTCGGAGTCGACACTTACAGTGTCTGGAGCCGACTCCGACACGGGGACAGAACGCATGATTTTTGACTACCTTGGAGCCGACACTTACAGTCTTTTGGAGCCGACACCTGAACATGGCGAGCCGACACTTTACTTTTTCGGAGCCGACTCCTCAACGAGCTCAGAACTTTCTATTTTTGGATACACGACTTGGAGCCGACACCTGAAAAGTTGGAGCCGACTCCAACCTGTCAGGAACGGATTTTTAAATTGCCAGATCAGCTCAAACGGTAATATTTTCTTTACCTAACCCCTAACGGCTATATTCATGTATGGAAAAACTTTCCAGGTACATTCCAACGGCTAGTTTCACACCCAAAAATGGATTAAAGGAATCTATAAAAGGGGAAGAGCGTTCGTTTGAAAAAAAAAAGAGAGAAAAAAAAAAATAGAAATCATATTGAAAAAATCCGAGAGGTCTTGAGCAAGAAATCAAGAGAAAAGAATCCACGTTCAAATTCTTCCACTCCAAAAAGCTCAAAGAGAAATCCAAGGCGTTCAACTTGAAAAATCGGAGGATTTTCCAAAAGCTCTGTTTTTGTGATTTCCCAACTTCTCATCTGCAACATCTGTGAAGAATCGGAGCTGAGGCTTGATTCAACATCTCAAAGAGAAGAGGAAAAGAAGAAAAGAAGAAAAGCTCAAATCCAATCATCTTCAAATCAGGCTTTTCTAAACTTGTTTATTTACTTTGAATATTTGCTCATTTAAGGAGCTGTGTGTTATTGTAAACATTATTCTTTCTTGTTTTTGCTAGTTCAATCAGGGGGATTGAATTAGTGGAGGTAGTATACCTCGGGACAAGCTAGATTAGCTTGTGTTTGGGTTTTGTGCTGGTGAGCCCGGAAAACCAGCTGGGTTCGTTGTGATCCCTGGGAAACAACAAGTTTTGAGTTGTGATCTTGTAAAACAACTCGGCTGTAATCTAGTTGATTATAGTGTGGACCCAAGTGGAACTTGGGAGTGGACGTAGGTGTTGGATACACCGAACCACTATAAAATTCTTGTGTTTGCCGTGCTTTAATTGTCTCTCTCTCTATCTCTTCATTTGTGATTGAAATTTATTCTGCACTTAATTATTTCAAAGCCAATAGTTTTAAAAGGTTAAAAAAATTTTAAGAACCCAATTCACCCCCCCCCCCCCCCCTCTTGGGTTGCCATCTGGGCCAACAAAATCCTTTAACTTCGGTGCTAACAGTACTCAACAACAAAGACTTACCTCTTAGGGCATCTGCTACCTTATTTTCTATACCGGCACGGTGTTTCAGGACAAAAGTGTATGCCTGAATGTATTCAACCCATTTGCCATGCCTAGAATTTAGCTTCTTTTGGGAGTTTAGAAATCGGAGTGCCTCATGATCAGAAAATTAGACAAACTCCTGTGGTAGTAAGTAATGTCTCCAATACTTAAGGGCTTGTACTACCGCATAGAATTCCTTATCATAGGTGGAATATCTAAGTTTAGCTTCATTTAGTTTTTTACTAAAGAAAGCTATGGGGTGATTTTTTTGGCTTAACACTCCACCTATACCTACTCCCGACGCATCGCACGCAACCTTAAACACCTTAGAAAAGTCTGGAAGTCTAAGTATGGATGCATGAGTCACCCTATCCTTAAGCTCTAGAAAGGCCTTATTAGCTGACTTAGTCAACTCAAAATTATCCTTCCTAATACAATCAGTGATGGGTGCGACAATGGTTCTAAATCCCCAAATGAATGTCCTGTAAAAGGTTGCTAGGCCATGGAAGCTGCGGACATCGTGGATGTTCATGGGTACTGGCCACTCTACGACCGACCTAACCTTTTCAGGATCCGCTAAAACATCTTCTGGGGTTACCACAAAACCTAGAAAGA
The DNA here is from genome assembly GCA_900491605.1 of Calamus simplicifolius. Lineage (NCBI taxonomy): Eukaryota > Viridiplantae > Streptophyta > Magnoliopsida > Arecales > Arecaceae > Calamus > Calamus simplicifolius. The sequence goes on along the minus strand of UESW01004830.1, from coordinate 627,130 downwards.
TAACCCTATGCGTCATGAAATCACACTTCTTAAGGTTTGCATATAGGCTATTCTCTTTAAGGGTCTGACAAATTAATCTGAGATGGTTAAGATGGTCCTCTTTGGTCTTGCTATAAATTAATATATCATCAAAATAGACCACTAAGAATTTTTCTGTGTACTCTTTCAAGACCTGGGTCATGATTCTCATGAATGTGCCAGGTGCGTCTGACAACCCAAAAGGCATCACGACCCACTCAAACAGACCATCTCTAGTCTTAAATGCAGTCTTCCACTCATCCCCTGGTCTAATTCTAACCTGATGGTAGCCACTCTTAAGGTCTATTTTGGAAAAGATAGTGGCACCCACCATCATGTCCAACATGTCATCTAGTCTAGGGATAAGAAACCTATACTTGATAGTGATTTTATTGATGGCCCTACTGTCCATGCACATTCTTCAGGTACCATCCTTCTTAGGGGTTAATAGTGCAGGAACTGCACAAGGACTTAAGCTCTCCCTAATGAAACCTTTCCTAAGTAATTCTCCCACTTGTTTTTGTAGTTCTTGATGCTCAGTGGGGTTCATCCTATAATGGAGAAGGTTTGGGAGGTGGATCCTAGGATCAGGTCAATGGCATGTTGGATGTTTCTTAGGGGTGGTAGGCAATTCTTCAGGGAAGACATCCTTAAACTCCTCTAGGATCTCAATTACTTCTAGGGGTTGTTCCTTTTGGACTGATTCATAGATCTCTTTAGTGGTCAAAATCCAAATAGGATTACCCTTAGTGTTGTCCTTTTCTAATTCCTTAGCTTTAATCAGATTAACTCTTGGCTTGCTATCCTTAAGGTTGCTAGATCCTTTCTTGAGTGGGTCCCTAGGTGGAATTGGATGTATCACATACTTGTTCCCATTGTGTTTAAAAGAGCAGATGTTAGATCGACCAAACAAGGTGGCATCGTGATCATAAAACCATGGTTGACCTAATATAATACTACTAACACCCATAGGAATTACATCGCACCAGACCTTTTCCTCATAATTTTGCAATTTGATTAGTATTTGGCATCTGGACTTGATTGGGATAGAGGTAGAATCTACCCACGAGACCTTATAGGGATTAGGATGGAACTGTGGTCAATCCTAATGACTTAACTGTATTAGTAGAGACGGCATTGACACAACTCCCGCTATCCACTATGATCTTGAGCACCTTATCCCCTATCTTAACAAAAGTCTGTAGGATGTTAGTCCACGCCAATCTTCTTGGTCCTTAGTTTGAGTCTGGGTCAAGATATATCTAACCACTCCTAGTAGGTCTTTAGACTCAAATGTTTCCTCCTCTCCATCGTACTCATCTATCAGATGGGTATCAGCCTTATAGACCTCTCCCTCAGGCTCAACTAGGGACTTGGATTCAGTCTCAGGTAATCATCTATATGAAGGGATCTGACTGGGCACTGGCTAATCATATGTCCCAGTTTGTTGCATCTAAAGCATTTGATCTGGGGGTTGGAATTTCTTTAGACCTCTATAGATTTGCCCTTATCCTCTCTCTGGGGTATAGGGGTACTATTCTGGGGTCGACTCAACTTGGTTCAGCTTGTACTGGGTCGGCTAGTGTTGGGTCAACTCGAAAAAGTCTGGTGGGGATCTGAGTACTGGGTAGCTCTGGGACAACTAGGATAGGCCTAGCTAGATCCTGGATATGGGTTAGGGCTGTTGGTAGCCTCTGATCTACGGTAGGGTGGCCCTCTCTGAAAACGTTCATAATCCCTAGCAACTTGGTAAGCTTCTTCTAAATCGTGTACCCTTCTTAGGTAGAGTTCTCTTTGAATATCTGCTCTCAGGCCATACCTAAACTTGGATAGGGTGACTTCCTCAAACTGAACGATATTACACCTCATGGTATACTCTTGGAATGTAGCAATGTATTCATTCACAGTTTTACTACCCTAAATTAATCCTTGCCACTGGTCCAATAGGCTCTGTTCATACGATGTGGGGACATAATTGGACCTAAGTCTAGCCTTTATGGCGTGCCACGTGACTATGGGGTCTCTTCCCTCTAATCATTGCTTTGCTCTAAAGTGGCCTAGTATAACCTAGCCTGTCGTACTAACTTAAGCTTGGCAAACTTAAACTTACGCTCTTCAGACATGTCACCAGTTAAAGTACTGGTCCATCCCTTCCTCCCAATCTAGGTAGTCCTTAGGGTCCATAGAGCCATCGAAAGTAGGTGCTTCAAGTCCGACACTTCTAAGGGCTCTTTCTTCTTGGTCTATTGCCTCATGATTGGGTCTCCTAGGGAGGACATCTAGGACTGGATCAGGTCGAAGTGGTCTCCTAGGGTTTGGCCTTATGTAGAGGTCAGGCTGTTGGGCTCTTCTAGAATGAGGTGGGGACTCATGATCAGACTCAGTGTGGGCTCACGGGCTTCTTCTAGGATGCCCAACCTAGTTTCGACTTGATCGAACCTGGACCCTAATCTAGCCTCAGATTGCTTGATGTCTTGGTTCATTTGGGCTAGTTGTTTCAGTGATGATCCATAAGTGATCATCAATACTTTGATTAGCCATGGGTTCAGCCTGTAATGGAGGTGGTGATGGGCGAAAAGATGCTTCTGATCTAGTGCACATGCAAGCATAATCAAGCATACAAGACTCAGACTGACTCGGACTACGGTATGCTAGACCTAGTCACCCAGAGTAAAGGATTTGGCTTAATGCAAACCAATATAACAGTAACTCTTCAATTGGTCAATTGGGACAGATGGAAGGGGGGAGGCTCGTCCCGCAAATTGCAGGTGCCTAATTAGAATAACCCTAATACTCCGCTTAAGTCGTTTGATATTTGACCTTCCTTCTAGACACCAATTTCAGAGCACATGCAAGATTGATTTGTACTAGTCTCCTCCAGTACACTAAACCGACTGTTGGTGTCCCTAGCCCTTTAGGGCAAATATCAATTAAGTTGCTACTCAATTTTAGATTAGAGGCTTGGGATCGGAATGCACGGGTGATTGTTTTGGGCCAAGGAAAGGGTCTCAATCCCTCCCTTATTTGACATCAATGAAAGCCCTTAAGAGTAATTTAATGCAGATGAATGACATGTAAAACACAAACCCTAATTCAGAAATCTATAAATAGCAATAAATCTCAGAATTTTTTTTTGATGTGTATGAAGGCAGAAACAATTCGATCTCAAGAATTTTCATGTTTTTTATGAGTAATTAGGCATGCAATTAATTCACAGATTGAATTAAATTCTCAAAAAATAACAAAAAATACTTTAAATTAAAAAATCTAAAAAAATAAATTTCATAATTTTCTGATGTGTATGCAGGTAGAAACAATTCAATTAACAGATAATATACTGATAATAACGTGAATTAAAATTAAGCCCTAACTATGCTCTGATACCAAACTGATGCAGGACCAATTCGCATGCACGTAATTTTTTTTTAATGTTTAATGATTGCAGTTGATTACTCTCTCAAAGTAATAGCCTAAGAGGGATTCAGAAAAATTCACAGTAAATCCGCATGCAAAATAATTCCTAAAAAAATAAAGAAGAAGGATGTTGAGGCTAATAAGCCCCAGTAGGGCTTGCTCTCCTACAATAAAGTTACTAGTAGATTAGAGGGGTATACTGGCAAGAGGGGGAAGATCAAAGTGTTGAAGGGGTTGCTCTGCCTGGCGGATGCGCCTAGATGACTAAGCCTTGAGCCCATGGATCTACGGCCAAGTATCCACCTAGATGACGATCACCTTGAATCCTGGATTTGTGGCTACTGAGGGATCTACAAGATCACCATACAAGGGTTAAAAAATAATAGAGAAAATTTAGAATAGAGGCAAAGAGACAAGGAAGGAGTAGAGTAAAGGGGAGGGCGGCCAAGGGCTCTGGGCGTCCACTATTGGAAGACAAAGATGACGGCCAGGGTTTCTCTTGGAGACTTGGGATGTTGACACGTGCAGAAGGAGGAAAACAAGAGCACCAGAGAACCAATTAATAAAAATCACAATAACTCAAAACTTGGATTGATTGATTAATAATAAAGATACATCATTCATACAATAGGGTCTCTTTTATAGAGCAAGAGACTTGGGGCCCAAGAAAATACAGATATGGAAAGAGAGAAAGAAAAAAAAGGCATCCTAATCAAATTTGGCATGAAATCTGTAGGGTCTAGATGAGGAAGGTGATCTTCTAGATGCAATCAGCGGCAACTAGATTCGGCATGAAATCTGTGGCATCCAGATGAGGCAGGTGATCTTCTAGATATGATTGAGATGCAATCAGCGGCAGCTTAATTTGGCATGAAATCAACATCGGCCAGATGAGAAAATGATCATCCAGATCAGGAAGGTTGCTTGCTCTGCTAGGTGGCATGTGGGCTGTTTGAAGTAGGTATGGCACCAATTTGAATTTAGCAGCTGCTCTGTCTGACTGTGATGGCCTTGTATTCTGCTCCAATACTGATGTCTCCTCTTGTAAGCTGATGAACTTACGACAGGACTCACATTAAAATAAACTGAACTGGATATGACTCAATTTAGAATAAAATGAACTGAACGGGACTCAAAATAAACTAAACTTTATTTCCCAACTCAAGACTTGAATCATAACTAATCAGATATCCACAGAGGGTTAAGAATCCTCTGCTTGATCCTGGTGCCCGCACCAGAAGGCGTCGTAGTCTCCATGACGATTGCCAAACACCCTGTAAAAAGGATATAGTTGATAGTGGCAGCTCAACTGACATCCTTACTTACGACACATTTTTTAGGATGGGATTATCCTTTGATTCTCTTCGGCCCATGGCGGCTCCTCTAGTCGATTCACTGAAGATTCGGTAAGGGTCGAAGGCGAAATTTCTTTGCCTGTGATGGCCAGGACACTGCCATGCCAGAGCACAGTCATCATGAAATACTTGGTCGTGCGAGTCCCTCTTGTGTACAATGCCATCCTCGGGCGACCGGGCCTTAATCTATTGGACGCAGTCATCTCCACCCGATGTTTGCTCATGCAGTTCCCCACTAGCGGAGGAGTTGGAGAGATGCGGGGCGAGGTCGGTCTGGTCCTGCCATATTACCATGCAGCGTTAAGTCCTTAGGAGGCCGAGCCGGCCTCAGAAGCACCTGACCCTAGGGAGTCCAGCAAAGGGGGAGAACCGGCCGAGCGGCTCTTAACTTTTCCCCTTGCGGACAATCTGTCAAAGACTTGCGCATCAACGGACTCCTCCCCCCAGAGGACCATGATCGACTCTTGACTTTTCTGCGGGCCAACTCGAACATATTTGCCTGGTCGGCATCCGATATGCTCGGCATTCTCCGAAGGTAATCATCCATAAGCTCAATATTGACCCAAAGTACCGACTAGTTCGCCAAAGGAAGAGAAGCTTTGCTCCTGAGTGGCAAAAAGCCATTGACGAGGAGGTTAATAAGCTACTTGTCGCCGGTCACATTCGGGAAGCGCACTATCCCAGCTGGCTAGCTAACATGGTCATGGTACAAAAGGTAAATGGGAGCTGGAGAATCTGCATCGACTTTACCAACCTGAACAAGGCGTGTCCAAAGGATAGCTTCCCTCTGCCCCGGATCGATCAACCGGTGGACTCTACCTCCAGCCACGAGCTTCTCAGCTTCATGGATGCTTTCTCCGGGTACAACCAAATAAAGATGGACCCGAGCGATGAGGAGCACACATCCTTCATGACGGAGAAAGGCATTTATTGCTACAAAGTCATGCCCTTCGGCCTTAAGAATGCAGGGGCGACCTATCAAAGGTTGATGAACAAAGTGTTCCAAGATCAACTAGGTCGGAACATGGAAGTCTATGTAGACGACATACTGACAAAGAGCACCCGCGCTTCCAACCACGTCTCTGACCTAGAGGAAACTTTCAACAACCTCCGATGTTCCAAGTCAAATTGAACCTTAAGAAGTGTGCCTTCGGCGTCACGGCGGGCAAGTTCTTAGGCTTTATGGTGACTCAGCGAGGGATCGAGGAAAACCCGGAGAAGATCAGCGCCATCCTCGATATGAGGCCACCATCTAGCAAGAAGGAAGTGCAGCGACTCACGGGAACAGTGGTGGCTCTAAGTCGTTTCCTCTCTAAGTCAACCGAGAGGTGCCTGCCCTTCTTTAAAGCCCTACGGAAGGCCAACAGCTTTGAGTGGACGGATGATTGTCAAAAGGCCTTCGATGGCTTGAAGGCGTTCCTATCCTCCCTGCCGATCCTGTCGAAGCTGAAAGATGGAGAGAGTCTCTTTCTCTACCTTGCCGCCTCTCCATAAGTTGTTAGTTCTGTTCTGGTGCATCTTGATGCCGATGGGACCCAAAGACATGTCTACTATGTGAGCAAGGTACTTCACGATGCTGAAGTCAAATACTCCAAGACAGAAAATATCATCTTTGCCCTGATTGTCTCCACCCGGCATCTCCACCCATATTTTCAAGCTCATCCCATCGTGGTGCTCACGGACCAGCCCCTCGAGCCATCTTGGCTCGCCTAGACACCTCAGGCCGACTAGCTAAGTGGGCCATCAAGCTGGGAGAATTTGACCTCCAGGCTTGGTCGGCTTTGAAGTTCTAAGTCCTAGCCAACTTCCTGGTCGAGTGCACCTGGGCAGAGGAGCCAACCGAGGAGGTTCACATGAAGCAGCCCAAGGCCGAGCTGGATGATGACGGGGAGTCCTGGATCCTCCACGTGGATGGTGCTTCAAACTCCCAAGGAAGCGGTGCCGGCCTCATCCTCATGGGCCTGGACGAGAGAAGGTGGAGTACGCCCTTCGGTTCTTATTTGAAACCACAATCAGGCCGAGTACGAGGCCCTGCTGGCAGGGTTGAGACTAGCCCAAGAATTTGGAATAAGGCGCCTCAGAGCTTTCACTGACTCACAACTCGTCTTCGACAAATCAGTGGAGAGTATGAGGCGCGTGATCCCATTATGGCCTAGTACTTGTGCAAGGTCGGCTCTTGGTCTCCCCATTAGCCTATTTCAGCATCAGCTACATCCCTCGGAGCGAGAACGCCAAGGCTGACACCATCTCTCGGTTGGCCACCTCCACTGACGGCATCACGAGAGACGCCTACATTGAGCACCTGGAGAGGCCCAACATAGAAGACAAAGAAGAAATCCTCCCGCTGACCCAAGAGCCGACCTGGATGGACGCTTACATCAGCTACCTCACGGATGGCACTCTCACCGCTGATCGCAACGAAGCTAAGCTACTCAAGTGGAGAGCCTCCAAGTTCACCCTCCTAGATAGACGCATGTACAGAGATCGTTCTCCTACCCCTTACTCAAATGCGTAGGACCTGCCGATGCCGACTACATCCTTAGAGAAATTCATGAAGGTATCTACGGGAACCATCTGAGGGGCAGGTCCCTGGCCCAGAAGACCCTCCATCAAGGGTACTTCTAGCTCACCATGAGGGAGGATGCCGCCAAATTGGTCCAGAAGTGTGATGGCTGCCAGCGCCACGCACACATCCAGCACCAACCCTCTATCCCTTTGAATCCGCTCTCGGCCCCGTGGACCTTTGCCCAGTGGGGAATGGACATCCTTGGACTATTTTCCTCGGCCTTACGACAGCGGAGGTTCTTGCTCATCACCATCGACTATTTCACCAAGTGGGTCGAGGTCGAGGCATTGGCTAAGATCACTGAGAGCAAAATCAAAGCCTTCTTCTGGAAATCAGTCATATGTCGTTTTGGCCTGCCTCACACTCTCGTCACTGACAACGATCGCCGGTTCAACAACACCACATTCAAGACCTTCTGCGATGAGCTGGGGATCCGCCATCGATTCACCTCTATTGGCCACCCGTAGACTAACAGAGAGGCCGAGGTCATGAACCGTACCATCCTTAGAGGGCTCAGAACTCGGCTGGATGGATCCAAAGGCCGTGGGTAGAAGAACTTCCTAGTGTGCTGTGGGCCTACCACACGACCCCAAGGGCTCCGACAGGTGAAACCCCCTTCAGTCTAGCCTTCGGGTCCGAGGCGGTCATCCCTGTTGAGATCGGACTGCCAAGCCCGCGTGTGGAGTCCTACAACAAAGAAGACAACTCTGCCCAACTGAGAGCTAACCTTGACTTCATCGATGAAGTACACGATTGGGCATGGCTATGTATGGCAACTTTCCGCCAGTGGGCGGCCAAGTATTACAATGCCCGGGTCTGCCCCAAAGTATTTCGCCCCGGGGATCTGGTCCTAAGGAAGGCCGAGATTTCCAAGCCCATGGAGGAGGGCAAACTGTCCGCCAATTGGTAAGGTACTTACCGTGTCGCCGAGGCGCTCCACCAAGGAGCGTATCGAATTGAAGAGCTCAACGGCCGACCCATTCCACATACCTGGAATGCTGACAACCTTCGCCGATATTATCAATGATGTATCTCCTTACATTATAAGCAATAAGAGACCTCCTTCAACACCACGGTCAATCGTTCCTTGCGTCCAAGGACTAGATCTCACAAAAGAAGCTCATCGGCATCGCGGCCCACGGGACACCACTCGGCCCCGGCACAGCGGTGCTCCCGAGTATGTTCAAGACCCTAAAGGCTCCGTAACCGGTTGAGTCACCCCTCGGGCGGCACACAAACCTCCGAGGCAGTTCAAAAGGAGCTCGCCGGCATCGCAGCCCATGGGACACCACTCGGCCCCGACACGGTGGTGCCCCTGAGTAGGTTCAAGACCCTAAAGGCTCAATAACCGGTCGAGTCACCCCTCGGGCGGCACACAAACCCCTGAGGCAGTTCAAAAGGAGATTGTCGGCATCACGGCCCACGGGACACCACTCGGTCCCGGCACGGTGGTGCCCCCGATTAGGTTCAAGACCCTAAAGGCTCCGTAACCAGTCGAATCGCCCCTCGGACGGCACACAAACCCCCAAGGTGGTTCAAAAGGAGCTCACCGGTATCGCGGCCCATAGGACACCACTCGGCTCCAGCACGGTGGTGCCCTTGAGTAGGTTCAAGACCTTAAAGGCTCCATAACTGATCGAGTCACCCCTCGAGCGGCACACAAACCCCAAAGGCGGTTCAAAAGGAACTCTCCGGCATCGCGGCTCATGGGACACCACTCGGCCCCGGCACGGCGATGCCCCCGAGTAGGTTCAAGACCCTAAAGGCTCTGTAATTGGTCGAGTCACCCCTCGGGCAGCATACAAACCCCCAAGGCAGTTCAAAAGGAGCTCGCCGGCATCGCAGCCCACGAGACACCACTCGGCCTTGGCACGGCAGTGCCCCTGAGTAGGTTCAAGACCCTAAAGGCTCCGTAACCAATCGAGTTGCCCCTCGGGTGGCACACAAACCCCCAAAGCGGTTCAAAAGGAGCTCGTCGGCATCACAGCCAATAGGACACTACTCGGCCCTAGCACGGCGATGCCCTCGAGTAGGTTCAAGACCCTAAAGCTCCGTAATCGGTCGAGTTGCCCCTCAGGCGGCACACAAACCCACGAGGTGGTTCAAAAGGAGCTCGCCGGCATCGCGGCCCATGGGACACCACTCGACCCTGGCACGGCGGTGCCCCCGAATTGGTTCAAGACCCTAAAGGCTCCGTACCCGGTTGAGTCACCTCTCAGGCAGCACACAAACCCCCGAGGTGGTTCAAAGTCGAGGCCTGATGACACTACGGCTAACGAGGCACTGCCCAGTTCCGCGCTGTCTCCAGCAGACCCTATCTGCCAGAGTCTCTTTCAAAATCAACCTCATGATGTGTCCTCGTGAGCTCAACGGCCCTACAGCCATTCGAACTGTCTTTCTAAGTTTACACGCAATTCCCTAAGATGTCCCCAAGGGCCGCTCAGGCTTGCCCAAGTTTTTCCTTGCAGCCGGCAGACAACTATCCTACCTAGCCGGCCAAGGACCTATGGAATTATGGACTTAGTTAGCAGAAAAAATCTATGGACTTGCTTGGCTCCAGTTGGCCACGGTTCCAGTCGGCGACTTAAAGCTCAGAGAGCCACCGCTCGCCGCCCAAGCAGCCTTCTCTCCTACGGATGGCGGCGACACCATCATACACAACATTCACAAACATGGGAGTGAGAGCCTTTCAGAAAATGTTCCTTTTCATTGACATCTTGTAATGATTACAAAAGCTGACCCAAAGTCAGTTACAAAAAGAGATAACAAGATCGAAAAGAAAATGCAGAAAAGGAGAATACAAGTGTCTCAGGGCTCGCTTGGCCTGGCTCCCCACAGGCCCCCTCACCCTGACGACGGAGCTTGTAAAAAGCTTGGAACAAGGACAGCCTGGCCGGGGAGCCCTGGAAAAAGCAAAGAATAATGAAGGCGCAGATGATCCGAATCGAGTTCAGAGTTAGCTGCGCCGGCACTAACCTATACCTATTTAACAGGTTCAAGAAAAAGGATGGAAGGGAAGGCGCAGTCCGTATCGAAAGAACTCCTCGTACAAAGCAACTCGCCCAGGGGGGCTGGAAGTCACTCTGTCCTTGGGCTCTGGCACGGACAGGCAGATGAAGCTGGGGACCCTATACGCGGTCCTAAGGGCCTCTACCTCCTCGGGAGTCATGGTGGAAGCCATTCCCCCCGGGCCTGCTGGATCAAGACCTACCGCCGGGGGAGGTGTCGGATGGCTAGAGGTCATGGGAACCGCTCTCACCAGGAGGTTTAGGAGGATGGGTGTTCACTCACCGCCGGCCGATCGCGGATGGTGATTCCACCCACTGCCGAGGTACTGGGTTGACAGAAGGGGTAGGACCCTCACCCGGAGATTGGGAAGACTCTACAACATGCCTCTTGCCCTCCCTGATAGCCTGACGATCCATGAATTAAGAAAGGGGAAACTGACCTGGAGATTAGTAAAAAGATGAAGGTCGAAGGTTTTAGGTTGCAGAGGGACTCGGAGCTCAGAAAGAAAGAAAGTAGAGGAAAGTAATGGCAGCGTAAAGGTCCCCCTCGAGCACAAGGGTCGGCTTTATACCCCAGCCTCGAGTCCCCTCGATCTGGCTTGAGGAGCGGGATCCTCGGCCAATGACAATCCGTAAGAGGCGGAAAGGCAATGATGGTGCCCGCCTTTTTCCATTCTCCGAGAGGCGCCCCCTCTTGAAACTCGGCGCTAACATCAACTCCTACCTACAACATGATTACGGAAGATTTTCAAAGTGACATCGTCTCGAGAGAACGCGCCAGCTCACCCACCAGTAAAAGCGCCCATCACTGGCCATCATTTTTAAATTTTCGTGCCCCTTTTGCCCAAAGGACAGCGAGCTCATAGCCCTTCACGCTCAGGAGCGGGGGGAATATGATGTGGCTAATGAATCCACATAGGCAATCATGGCAAAATCGACTACGTGGCATGAACGTGTCGACCCTAGTGCGCCGAGGCGGAAGCTGGTCCGAGGCCGAGGCGGCAGCTGGTTCGAGGCCGAGGTGGCAGCTCAAGGCCGATGCCAAGGCAGAAGCTGGTCCGAGGCCAAGGTGGCAGTTCAAGGCCAAGGCCGAAGGGAAGAGGCCGACGCCGAGGCAAAGCTGGTCCGAGGCCGAGGCAGCAGCTCGAGGCCGACGCCGAGGCGGAAGCTGGTCCGAGGCTGAGGCGACAGCTCGAGGCCAAGGCCGAAGGGAAGAGACCAACGCCAAGGCGGAAGCTGGTCCGAGGCCGTATAAGGCCGAGGGGAGCTCGGGAGCTGGAGGCCGAACGGGAGTGCCATCTCCAAGCGAGCCGAGGCGGCCCCGACCTCTTCAGGTTGGCCCCGTCAGCCCCGGCATCTTCAAGTGAGCCGAGGCGGCCCCGACCTCCTCAGGTCGGCCCGTCGGCCCCGGCATCTCCAAGTGAGCCCAGGCATCTCCAAGCGAGCTGAGGCGGCCCCGACCGCCTTAGGTCGACCCCATCGGCCCCGGCATCTCCAAGCGAGCCGAGGTGGCCCTGACCTCCTTAAGTCGGCCTCGTCGGCCCCGACATCTCCAAGCGAGCCAAGGCGGCCCCGACCGACCTCCTCAGGTTGGCCCCGTCGGCCTCGGCATCTCCAAGCGAGCCGAGATGGCTCGACCTCCTCAGGTCAGCCCAGCATCTCCAAGCGAGCCAAGGCGGCCCCGACCTCCTTAGGTCGGCCCGTTGGCCCCGGCACCTCCAAGCTAGCCGAGGCGGCCCCGACCTCCTCAGGTCAGCCCCGTTGGCCCCAGCATCTCCAAGCTAGCCGAGGCGGCCCCGACCTCCTCAGGTCGGCCCCGTTGGTCCCGGCATCTCCAAGCGAGCCGAGGCGGCCCCGACCACCCTCCTCAGGTCGGCCCGGCATCTCCAAGCGAGCCGATGCGGCCCCAACCTCCTCAGGTCGGCCCGTCGGCCCTGACATCTCCAAGCGAGCTGAGGCGGCCCCAACCTTTTCAGGTCGGCCCCGTTGGTCCCGGCATCTGTTGGCCCAAATGACAACCCAAGAGGGGGGGGGATGAATTGGGTTCTTTAAAAATTATCATTTTAAAAATGTTTTGCTTAAGAAGAATGAAGGCAATAGAAATGCAAATACAAAGTGCAGTGAATAAAACAGAGATAGAGGAAGAGTCAATGAAAGCATGGCAAACATAAAAAGTTTATAGTGGTTCGGTGTATCCAACACCTACGTCCACTCCCAAGATTCACTTGGGTCCATACTATAATCACCCTAGATTACAGCAGAGTTGTTTTACAAGCTCACAACTCAAACTTGTTATTTTCCCGGGTGCACAACGAACCCAGCTGGTTTTCAAGGGCTCACCAGCACAAAAACCCTAACCCAAGCTTTACCAAGCTTGTACCGAGGTAAGACTACCTCAACTAGTTCAATCCCCCAGATTGAACTAGACACAAAGAATAGAAGTATGGTTTTTCAGTTACAAAGCTCCTCAATGAGCAGATTAACAAATGTAAGAATAAAGTTTAGAAAAGCCTGATTTGCAGATGGTTGGCTTTGAGCTTTTCTTCTTTTCTTCTTTTTCAACTCTTTTGAAGTGTAGAATCTGGCCTCAGCTTGGATTCTTCACAGAATGTACTTTGGAGTTTGATTTGACCTTTTCCTCTTTTGAGTGTTGAAAATCACTGAAATGCTCTTGGATAGCTCTTGGATTTTCTTCTAAAGCTTCCTTGGATTGTTGAGCTTGAACACAGAAGGAGCTTCCTTGGATTTCACACTATTTCTTTCACTCTATTTGAATCACGGATTTTTTCAAATGATGCTCTGTTTTTCCGATTTTTCCTTTCTTTTCTCTTGAAATGAATATCTCTCTTTTGTATATTTTGATTTGAAAACGTTAAGTCAGTCAAAAATGAGCGGGGCTCGCTCGTGGACGTATGCAAGGATAAAAGATGGCTTGCTTAATCTAGATTTTCTAAATGGATTGGAAGAATTTATCGCATTTGCATGTAGCCAACCTGAATGGATGGATGGGCCTAGGATTAGGTGCCCATGCAACTTCCACAGGTGTCAGAATAAAGCCTACAGATTGAGATGTTGAAACTGTTAAGGTGCATTTGTATAAAAAGGGGTTTGTTCCTGATTACGATGTTTGGTACTGTCATGGTGAACCAGAGAAAATTCCAGCAGCTGTTACAAGCTAACAAGTGTCAATTCCCGTAGATGAACCATTTGTGAATTTAAACACATATGAAGAAATGGTGATGAATGAATTAGGTAATGAATTCAATCAGAATACATTTATGGAAGAATCAAATCCAGATGCACATCAATTTTATGATATGTTGCGTGCTGCAAATCAAGAATTGTATCATGGTTGTGAGGGTCATTCCCAGTTGTTTACGGCTGCTCAGTTGTTGAATATTAAGGCAGAACATCGATTATCAGAAAAGACGTTCAATTCTATAGCTGGGTTAATCAAGGAAATTTTGCCAAATGATAATGTTGTAGCAGACAGTTTTTACTCAACGAAGAAGTTGTTGCGTGGGCTTGGGCTCCCAGTTAATAGATCGATTGTTGCTTGAACAATTGTATGATATATTGGGGTGAAGACTCAGAGCTGAGATGGTGTAAGATTTGTGGGCAATCAAGGTACAAAAATGGCGAAGGAGGAGCTAGTACAAGTAGGAGGAAAAGTGTGCCTTACAAGAGGATGCATTACTTCCTCTTACTCCATGCCTGAGAGATTATACAGATCTAAGGCTACAACTGCTGATATGAGATGGCATGCCGAACATGAATCTAAAGAGATGAAATGCGGCATCCATCAGATTCAAAAGCTGGAAGCATTTCAATGAAAATCATCCTGATTTCGCTGAAGATATAAGGAATGTGAGATTAGGTCTTTGTACCGATGGCTTCCAACCATTTGGTCAAGTAGGGCACAATATTTATATTGGCCTGTGATACTGACTGTATATAACCTTCCTCCATGGAAGTGCATGAAATATTTTGCAATGTTTTTGACAGTTTTGGTTCGAGGATCATCAAATCCAAAGGAAAAGATTGATGTCTTCCTGCAACCGTTGGTGGCCGAATTGAAAATATTGTGGGAAACAAGAGTCATAGCCTACGACATTTCTATGAAACAGAATTTCATCATGAGAGCTACTTTGATGTGGACAATAAGGTGACTTCCCGGCATATGCAATGTTGTCTGATTGGAGCACTGCTGGACGTCTGGCATGCCCTCATTGCATGTATGATTCGGATGTATTTACATTGCAGAAGAGTGGTAAGCAGTCATGGTTTGATATCATAGAAAGTTCTTTACCTCCAAATCATCCTTACAGGAGTAACTTGATCACCTTCCGGAAGAACAAAGCAGTCACAAAATTCGCTGAACCGGTTAGGTCCGGCACGGATAAATTTGGATACTATAGAACATTTGGGGTTGAGGTATGCTTGGGAACCAGATGCAGATAGAATAAATGACCGTATATGTAAAGAACATAACTGGAAGAAGTGGAGTAATTTTTGGGATTTGCCGTATTAGAGCACAAAATTCTCATCCAACACAACTGGATGTTATACATATCGAGAAAAAATTTCTTTGATAACATTTAACACGGTGCTAAACATCTCGGGAAAAACCAAAGACACTGCAAAGTCAAGAGAAGAACTTAATCAGTATTGCAGAAGAGGTGATTTGAGGAGGAGTGCCGACGGGACCTATCCTAAAGCATGTTACACTCTTGACAGAAACGGAGTTCGCTTACTGGTTTTATGAATTTGTGAGTAGTATCACTCAATCAATTTCAATAATGGCTTTTATTTTTGAATCGGTTGTGAATAGCTTATTAATTTATAGGTAAAACAGTCCATGGTCCATAACCGATAATATTTTCATTAAATGTCTATCGCAATGGCCATTGAAGACCGTAACAGCCTCTACTGGCTATTTTGTTAATGGGTACAAATTTCGATGAACGACTAGCAGCTTCAAGAGGCACGCAGAACTAGGGCATGTGTGTTAAAGGAGAAAGTATTGGAGCAAATATGCATGATTATTACGGAAAGTTAGTAGAGGTGGTTGAAGTTGAATATCCCGATTGGCCTATTAAACGAACCATATTTTTCATTGCGATTGGTTCGATCCGACAGTTCCTGTGGGCAAAAAGGGTTTATAACGACTACAATCTAGTTGAAGTGAACCATCGACGAAGATTGCAGAAATATGAACCATTCATCCTTGCATCCCAAGCTCGCAAGTGTTTTATTGCGGATATCCAAGTTTGCGCAACGACAAGCGAGATTGGTGGACTATTTTTAAAATCGTCCCACGTTCAACAATCGTATTAGACGAGAGTTCATCAAGTCAATCAGCCGAGTGCTCTGCATTTCAAGAGGATGAGATGGAAATGTATGCAATTGAGGATGACACAAGGGCTCCTGAAACATCACTTAGAGATCTAAATGGTGATGTCCAAGAAATTGCGGATCCAAATGTTCAGTTTCCTTCCTATGATAATGAAACTGAATCGCAGTCCGATACGACATCGAATGTTGAACCAACATTTTACGAAACAAATAAAACCGACTAAACATAGAGGTTTTCTCAAATTCAATTTATTTTTATAAATGTTATATTTTTACATATTTAATTATTAATCGTATTACATTCATGAATCTTTAGTATTTTCAGTATGACGGGCCGAGATAGATCTACCGACGACAGACAGAGTGAGCAGAGATGTAGCCCTGCCGCATCAGATCCCATGAGCTTTGGAGATGGAGAGTTCGGATCTCCACACATCACACAGCCTTCGATCTCTCCAGCCATCGGCGGTGATCCTGCATTAGTATCATCCAGCCAATCGGCACATTCCTTCGAGAGTTCTTCCACCGTCGGTCGCACCATACTTGGACTGGATGCTCATGGGCTGTAAGTATATACTAATTAAATATATCATTTATGTTTTTAAGCCAATTACTTATAAACATGTATTTTTTTAACAGATTTATTGAGCAGCATCATGTATCGAGCCAGATCAGCTCTATATTTTAGAGATGTGCTGATCCCAGTGGCTACGATTGGCGCCATGTATCTGCAGCCATGATGGAGTTTTATTTTTCAGAGTTTCAAGTAAACTTATTAAATACAATTTATCACCGATATAAAATTTCTTAATCTTAATAAATTCTGAAACTAACTATTTATTTCAATGCAGAAAAAGTATACGTGGGACCCTACCATCCATGATGTCATTAGGGCAGCATGGAATGCTCTTACGGCACGCCGATACTCCGACATGCTTCATCCTTGGAGAACATCGGGTAGCGTCCTGCGCATATACCAGAGGGTATTTGGCACGAGTGGCAGCATGCGTGGCAGTCTGATGGCTGGTGCAGGAGGTCCGCTCAGCCAGCACAAACCGCCGATCTGAGAGGGGCAGTCCTGGCACGGGTCTCTCCCGCCATACTGCGGGGTCCATTTCGATTCAGGAGCACAGACGTCGTATGGTAAGAAAATATAAATAATTTAATTACTAATTTAGTTATTTACAAATACTTATATTTAAATCAATTTTTCTTTCTATTGTTGTAGTCTGAACAAGAGGGCGAAGATCCTGGTGAGTTTCGTCTATTCACGGTGACACACACCAGGAGAGACGGTTCCTGGGTCGATACATGATCACGGAAGGTTGCGGTAAGAAATTAGCTTATATTGTATCTGTTTAATTTCTAAAATTATTTAGAGAAATTTATTGATTCATTTATTGTTGATTTTATAATTCAAAGGCACAAGTCGAGGAGCTTCAGTCCCAAGCATCGCAGGTCAACTCCACTAATGGGGGACTGCCCATTGAACTCTCATCAGAGGAGAGCCGACGTGTGTTTTTGGAGGCTGTTGGTGCCCAGCCGTGAGACTGCAGGGTCTATGGTCTGGGCACTAGAGCTTCTGCATATTTTTCCCATTAGTCCTCCAGTTCGTGCTATTCTGGCGATATTCCTGCCAAGCGTTTAAAGGACATTCAGAGATCTATTACGGAGGAGGTTTGGCAGGACGTTCGGCAAGAGATTCAGCAGGAGTTCGACCAGCGCACGGAAGTCCTTTAGCATGAGCTCTCTGACATAAGAGAGCAGATGCATCACATGCAGGATTTGGTTAGCCGCATGTCGCATGGTTTCCAACCACCACGTGATCGTGATAGTGGAGATTCTTGATGTATTTTTTTCTTTACTTTTATGTGTTTGTACATGAAAACTTCAAAATTTTAATATATTATTATTTTTGAAAAGTTAATGATGAATGTTTCGATCAATATTATTGTTTCGATCAATATCAGTGTTCGATCAATATTTTTGTAAATTTAACCGTTTAATTTTTATATTTTATATTTTTTAAAAAAAATTAATTAGCGATGCATTAGCGACTGAAATTGCATCGCTAATATTCTAAAATATTATTATTAAATATTACGACGCATTTGAATGCACCGCAATATTGTGACGCAATCGAATGCATCGCAATATTAAATTTAACCATTTTAATTTTTAATATTTTCTATTTTTTTAAAAAAAATTAATTAGCGACGTATTAGCAACTGAAATTGCATCGCTAATATTTCTAAAATATTATTATTAAATATTGCAATGCAACATCTTGGCATCGCAATATTGCTTGCGATGCAATCGAATGCGTCGCAATATTAAATTTAACCGTTTTTAATTTTTAATATTTTATATTTTAAAAAAAATTTAATTAGCGACGCATTAAGGACTGAAATTGCGTTGCTAATATTTCTAAAATATTATTATTAAATATTACGACACAACATCGTTGCGTCGCAATATTGCGACGCAACGACCTTGCGTCGCAATATTGTGACGCATAGAATGCGTCGCTGAGAGTCGCTATTTAGCGACGCAATTGCGACAAAATTTATTCTGTGACGAGACTTGCAGCGATGCCATAATTGCATCGCTAATGCACCATGAAAGCCAGTTTAGCAACGCATTAGTGATGCATTTTGGCGTCACTAAATTTAGTTTCTGTTGTAGTGTAGGGAGGCAGCTAGCAGTGTCCTCTCTGCTCTGAAGAGAAGCAATTTTAGCTTCGACCTCTTCCACTTTCCTGGTAAGGTCCCCAACCACCACTCTGTTTCATCTGGAAAGCCGACGCCTCGCTAACTCAAGATGCCTAGTTAGTTTGTACATAGCACTGCCTCTCACCGGTAAGCATCAAACTTGGGAAATAATCGACCAGGCCAAGGAGCAAGAGGTCCAAAGCTGCTCAAAACGAAACTGCTTCCTCTGATGCGTAACCACCTCCGCCTTCGTGGAGATCAATATGGGATAGTGATCTGATGCAATCATCGAGAGATGAGTAACAGAGGCAAAGGGGTAGATCTGGAGCCACTGATCATTGGCCAAAGCCATGTCCAGTCTCTCCCAGATGTGAGCTAAACCCTGACGATTGTTGCATCAGGTAAATTGAGGGCCCGAGTAACCTAAGTAGCCCAACAGAGGAGATAAATGATCTAAACTCAGCTATCTCCGCTGACTCAACAACCTTTCTACCCTCCCTGTTTCTCACTGGCCCCAATGATACAGCTGAAGTCACCAGCAATGAGTAAAGGGTAGTCTTTGTCAAGAAGAGAGAGAATCTCATACCATAAAACTTGTCTTTTTCGAAAGTCAGTGCTAGCATACACTCCCGAGAGAAGCCAGGGGATAGAAGTACCATTAGAGATAACAACTGCAACCTGCTGGTTACACTGATTAAAAGCATCAACTCGGATGGCATTGGTGCGCCAGAGAACCACAATACCGTCATAAAGGCCCACAGATTTTACTACATACAAAGACCATGTTTGAGCAATCTATCTCTAGAACTAGACTAAACTGTCTTTCGACAGATGGATTTCTAATAGAATGCAAATATCACAGTTATGAAGCTGCATCAATCTTTGGAAAAAGAAGCAGAACAAGAGTTTTCGGGCCCCCTAATGTTCCAAATAAGGATCTTCATGTTAAAATTAGGGGGAGGGAGGAGTAGGGCCCTGAGTTCTCCACCATTATTTTAGTAAAAGAAAGGTAAAAAAAATCTATCTGTAGAATGTCCACAATAACTACAGTAGGCTTCCCTCCCGAGGTGGGCATAGCCCTCATGACAGAAGCATGGAACCTATCGACAGCATTTTCTCGTGATGATTAATTGCTTGATTTTTTTTTTTCCCCCCCTTCTCCCTGATAAATATGCGAGCTAAGATGGCATTGCTCTTTCAACTGAGACAGAGTAGCCGATGTTGTTCGTGTAGAATGGTAGTAATCTTCATAAGTGCATTTGGATGTTCATCCCTAGAATTATTTTCATGGTTCACAATTTAGCCAAGCATTAATATTTTTTGAATTAATATTTCTCTTGTGAGCTATAACTTACGGATTGAGTTTTACTTCAAGCAATAGCATATGCAGGCAACGCAGGCCGCTTCTTCCAGACCAACCAAAGAATTCTTCTATCGTTTACGCTCTCAGCCTGGGCGAGGTCTGTTTGATTGGGGAACAAGCCGGCCATGCTGCTATTTGCTAGCTCGTGTGGCATTATTCCAACTCAACGCTTACTATAAATTACCCACAATATATAATTAATTAATATGTTTATCGATTGATATATGAGAATTAATGGCTCTAATTTACTGAAGATAAAGTCTTTTTTATCATTTCGATCAGACTGTCAAGATATATACCATCCATCCATCCATCCATAAATGGAGCCATTTAAATTAATCTTGTACAGCTAGCTACTTCGTCAAGGAATAATTAGACTACAGGACACACCGGTATTTCCTCGACGATCTTTCCCATCTTGCCGACGGCGCGCATCCCTTCCCCGGATACGATATCAAGGTGGTATAGTATCGGAAGCATGGCGACAGAGCACAAGAACGCCAAGACAGGCCCAAATATCCACAAGAGGAGGGGAAGAGCAGCATAGAAGAGCCTATTCCCGGCGGTGTTGAGAGCAAAACTCTTCTCCAAGAGATCGCAAACATACTCGGCGATCACCGGGGAAGCATGATCATCGCTGCTGCGGGGAGTGTTGATGAGGAAGTTCACCTGGTTGATAAACCTTATGGCGAGGGAGTGGAAGAGGAAGGCGAAGAGGAAGATGAGGAGGAGGGTTACATATTTGAGGGACAAGATGAACTCCCCCTGGGCGCCTAACACCGAGTCATTGAGCGGCTTCTTGATGCTGTACGTGCTGCTGATGACAGCGGCGAGCCCCGAGCAGAGGAGGATGGAGGTCGTGGCCATCAGCGTCGAGCCCATGATCGCGTTCCTGATCGTTTGCACCGCTAGGATGTTCTTCTTGTCATTGTCCTGCAACAAAATCACATCATCCTCTCCATAAACAAGAACTTAATTGCAATGTTAAATTAAATTCAGAACGCGCGCTAATTAACTCCTGTAGTGGCTGCAGATGGTATATATATCTCGCTTAATTTTTCTTCTCTACTTCTTCTCTTAATTTCTTTCTCTTAATTTCCTGTCCAGATGAAATGGTGCTTTGAACTCTTTGTTTTTTTTTTTTTTACATTCGTTGAAGGGCCACATATATTCAAATTAAAGTCCTAAGTAAGAAAGACCAAACAACAAATAAAGCTCGAGCTCGAAACCTTGATCATGGCGAGGACCCAAAGGCGTCGCCCGCTGGAGTTTATACCGATTGTGGTGAACTGCGGTTGAGTGCGGACCTTGCGCCACAGCCAACAGTGGTATAGGACGGGGAGGAGAAGGCCTGAGGGCACCAACACCGCGTCCAAATAGCTCTTTCTCCACTCCATTCTCTCTCTCTCTAGCTCTCAACTTCCTCTTGCTCATGCAAAAGGCTTTGGAGCTGTCTGTATAAATAGAGCCCCACGGCACTACCTCAATGCGAGGAGACGTGGTTCCATCTCCTTTGCCAGCGGACAAGCTAAGGCTTGATAGCAAAAGGTCTTGACCAAATTAGCTTTTTGGTTGAGGAGCCACGCAGCAGAGGCTTTCAACCTTGGTTCGTCTGGTTAAAAGAAGCGGGGCCGGGGGCGTGGGCGGAGGCGGGGCCTCCGTCTCATCGGTAATACGATGAGAAGGATCGATGGTGTTTATTTTTTTTTATTCTCTCTTTCACTAAAAATTAATTTAATAAAAAAAAAATATTTTTTTACTTTTTTTTTTATATTCACCTAATAAATTATTAATCTTTTTTCATCTAAAATTCTCGTATGTGTACGTCTAAAAAATTTATTATTATTATTTAATTATCATCATTAATTTTGTAATAGTTTTAAATTATTATTATTAATTAATTAATTAAAAATAAAATTTTCAAATGATCTGTTTAATTCCTATGCAAACTTCATTCCAAAGATAATATAATCAAATTGATATTTTTTGATACAAAAATATCTCAAACTAAACGTAAAAACTATTTTTAAAGCTAATTTTGAATTGGATCGGTAATCGGCTGTATAAAACCAAAGCCATTAAAAAGAAAAAAAAAAAAAAAAAAACTGATTCGCTAGCATAGGATTTCTCTTTGTTCTAAGGATCTAACGTGCCTCTCTCGATATGTTTTCCTTTTGTTTCGTTTGGCTCCAGCTGAATTCAGCCTGGTCGACCGGCAAGAAAACCAACAACTCCCCTTGCTCAATAAATAAACCAAACCGCGGGATTCCTGCTTGGCCGCTGAGAATTAGTGCGGTCCGAATCGGCGTGAAAGTTAAGAGGTTTGTTACCTGAATAAATGGTGGCGTTTCAAAACCTTATTATAATATATAGTGAGATGGGTAGGTGGCTCAGTACATACCTCTCGC
This sequence comes from Calamus simplicifolius, assembly GCA_900491605.1. Classification (NCBI taxonomy): domain Eukaryota; kingdom Viridiplantae; phylum Streptophyta; class Magnoliopsida; order Arecales; family Arecaceae; genus Calamus; species Calamus simplicifolius. The sequence continues at coordinate 604,932 of UESW01004830.1, read as the reverse complement.
GAGTGGAACGGTGGCTCATACGAGACCATGTAATTAGATGAGATGGTGGGGTGGGGTCACGCCACTTTATTATTATTATTATTATTATTTCATTAAAATAAAAAGGGGACTGATCGTACGTGATCGAGGGGATTTCGCTGGTGATCTCGTTTTGTTGTTTTCATGACCTGTCAAACCGCAAAGGGAAGAGTTTTAAACGTAACGTCTTGTTGGCATCATCTATAGAATTTAAAGGCATATATCTCTGAACCATGACATGCAACGAATGCCACACCAGTTTCTAACCATTTTACTGCTATTTTCATTGAGGACAAGCGTCATGCATGTCATGCAAGCAAGTCAAGTTGTCAATATATAGACATAGCTAAGAATGCCAGCATGCATGCATGCATGCATGATTCTACTATCCTAGTATCCCCTGCTAAGTCTCATGTCTTAATCACAACAGACAATCATCCTCCACCTATAAAGAAACACAATTTTCATGCACTAATTGCATGCCTTTTATGTTACCCTATATTAAGTTGCATTACGTATCATCTCAAATATTTGAAATGCTGTTATTTAACTACGTTTTGTAAGTAAAATTATATCTAGATGGTAAGTAAAAGCTAAAATATATAAATCAATTTGTAGCCAACTTGATAAGAAGTTGATTCATAGTTTTGAAACGTCACATCACTCAAATGTAATAACATAACATAATAATATTATGATTGATGACGTCCTGAATGTCGGGAGAAGGAAGCAAATTGATTAGTGGATCCTTGTTTCACCGGGCTGCCTGCAAAAAGTCCCAGGACCGGAGGGATACTCCGATGGAGACCCTCCGACGCTCAAGTTAGCAACCGAGGTCACAGTTGAGGAAGAGCTCGAATGAGCTCTTTTTAGGATGAGAAGAGTCCACAGAGAGGAGGAATTCCCCTCTGGGTATCAGGATAGCAAGTCTCTAAGTTTTTCGTCGTACATGATTATTGAGTGAATTCACCTTTTTATAGGGGGTTGACACTTGCATGATCACGTGGGATTCCGTGAAAAAGGAATGTCCGCGGAGTTCTTGGGGGTTGCGTGAATCTGGGTCGGTTGGTGGGTCCTGTCCCATCGAAGAGAAAAAAACAGCGGTTGATGGGCTACGTCCATCAGCCAGTGGGGCTATCAGGTAGTTTGGTCCAGTCCCATCAGCGGCGTGGCCAGTGGGTAGTTGGATCTGGCGTTGTCAGGTGGCGCAGGTCAAAAAGGTGGCGGCCTGAACCGCCAGGGCTCTATTGGGGCTGACTTGGAGAAATCGGGGGCCTTAACCTCCTGAGGGCGCCGAGGCTGAGCTGGGCCAACCAGGGATGGTCGGGGCCAACTCTACCGACCAGGAGGTGCCGGGGCGGGGCCGACCAGGAATGGTCGGGGCCGACTCGGTGGCTTGGAGGCGCCGGGGCCGGGGCCGACCAGGAATGGTCGGGGCTGACTCGGCGGGCTCGGAGACTGGTCGGGGCCGACTCGCGGGCTTGGAGATGCCGATGACCATGAATGGTCGGGGCTGACTCGGCGGGCTTGGAGACGCCGGGGCCGAGCGGGGCCAACCAGGAATGGTCGGGGCCGACTCGGCGGGCTTGGAGATGCCGGGGCCAAGCGGGGCCGACCAGGAATGGTCGGGGCCGACTCGGTGGGTTGGAGATGCCGGGGCCGAGCGGGGCCAACCAGAATGGTCGGGGCCGACTCGGCAGAGCGGGGCCAACCAGGAATGTCGGGCCGACTCGGCAGGCTTGGAGACGTCGGGGCCGACCAGGATGGTCGGGGCCGACTCAGTGGGCTTGGAGACGCCGAGGCCGAGCGGGGCCGACCAGGAATGGTTGGAGCCGACTCGGCAGGCTTGGAGACGCTGGGGCCGATCCCGAGGAATGGTCAGGGCCGACTCGGCGGGCTTGGAGATGCCGGGGTCGCACTAATGTTTTGCCGATCTTTCCCTTGTGGCTATACTAGTCACATCAGATGCCCCCCCCTCTGAGCACTAAGGACCACGTGCCTGCAGTCCTCAGTGCGCTTTCAATGGCTTGATGATCTGGCGCTTCGTCCCGAGGCAGTGTCGCCTCGAAGATTTTCTACAATCATATGATAGGTGGGGGCTGACGTTGGCGTCGGACACTGCGGAGAGGAAGCTCATTGGGGAATGGAAAAAGGCAAGGGTCATCATTGCTTCTCCGCTTTCTATGCTCCGTGATTGGTCGGGGATCACGCTCCTCAGGATGAATCGAGGCGGCACATCTCGGGCGCATGCAAGATTTCTGGCTGACAGCCCTTGGCGCAATAGATGTGTGCCACGTGGCGGGATCTCGAGCGTCGCTGGCTGGAGATGGAGGGTATAAAAGCGTTTCAAGAGCCTAGAAAAACTTGTACGCTGCCATTGCTTTCCTCCACCTTCTTTTCCTGAGCTCTTCTGCGACCTGAGTCCTCCTAACTCCCAGGTCAGTTTCATCCTTTACCTCACCCATGGACCGTCGTGCCGTTAGGGAGGGTAAGAGACCCTAGAAGAGTCTTCCCATTCCAGTAGTGAAAATCGGGCCCCTTTAGCTAGCCAAATGCCTCGGCCGGTGGGCAGCATCACCATCCGCGATCGATCGAGGGCGATAGGACCTCCGTCCACCTCAGGCTCCCCTATTAGGGCACTCCTTGTGTCCTCCCGCCGTTCGGCACTTCCTCCGGCGGTGAGTTCTGATCCGGCAGGTCCAGCGGGGGTGGCCTCAACCATGACCCCTGAGGATGTAGAGGCCGTTAGGGCTAAGTACCTGGTCCCTGATTACATCGGCCTGTCCGCGCCGGGGCCCAAAGATAAGGTGACCTCTGACCACCCCGGTCGGGTCGCTCTATATGAGGAGTTCTTCCGATGCGGACTGCGCCTTCCTTTCCATCCCTTTTTCCTAAACCTCTTAGATAGGTATAGGTTAGTGCCGGTGCAGTTGACTCGAATTCGATCCGGATCATCTGCGCCTTCGTTATTCTTTGCTACTTCCAGGAGGCCCGGCCAGGGCTGTCTCTATTCCGAGCTTTCTATAAGCTCCGCCGTCAAGGTGAGGGAGCCTGGTGGGCATTTACCGCCAGGCCGGGTAGAGCCTTCCTTTAGGTCTCTCGTCCAAAATTAGGGGATGGAAACCTCGATTCCTTTTTGCCCATGTCGAGAGGGTAAGGGCTGCTTGGAGGGAGCCAGACACTAGTCCCAATGATGATTCCACCGTAAGGGATAGGGACAGGGAACTATTCACCCAATTGTCTAATTGCCAAATCCCCGGCTACAAGGAACTCCTGTCCGAGGAGAACCTGGTAGAGGCTGAGTTGGCCCCGGCGGCCGGTGAGCTTGACGCCCGACTTCTTCTATCTCGACCCAAGATTTGTTGTATGCCATTGCTAATGCCTGTCACCCTTTTGGTGCAGCGATGAAGGTCTTCGCCAGCGATTTCGAGGCTGCCTTGAGGCAAAAGAGGCAGGCGACCGGAGAGACGTCCAGGCCGGTGAAGACGATTCGAAGAAGGGAGCCGGCCAGGTCGATTGAAGCCCTCACGGCCCCGACGCCTACGGAAGAGCCGGCTGAGAAGAAGCCGGTTAGAGGAGTGGTCCCGGAGCCGGCCGGGGCCGAAGTTGAAGAAGGAGAGATTCCGACCACCACTGAGCCGATGGTGGTGGTTTTAGATGAGGAGGAGTTTCCTGCCGCCGCCGATGTGCCCGAGGCGGGGCGGGTCACAATCGCTTCCGGCCCTCTGGCTGCCGCAGAGCCGGGAGTGGAGAATGCTTCCCTAACCGCCGGCAAGGGGGAGCCAGTCGCCAGGGAGCCCCGGGCTGGGGCGGAGGTGACCAATAAGCGGGGAGGCGAGCCGGGGAGCTCATCCCATCAACCAGCACGTCGCCCGACCCCCCCAGGCCAAGGTCCACAGGAGGGACTGACGCGGCCGGTCCCCACACCCAGCTCAATGGCGGATGCCGCACAAGCTGCCCGCCTGTGTCAGGAGTTTGGACCACGAGTCCGAGGAGGCGACGCGGGGAATGAGTCACTCCGCACTCCTGGACATGATAATGGTTGCCGTTGTCCAGGTAATTTTTGAGCTTTCTTCATTTCTTTTGATGTTTCCACTTCCTATGGTTAACATGCTCCCTTTGCTACAGATGACCAACGCGCAATTGGCCTTCGCGAGGCGTTGGTCCACTCCTCGGACACGCTTGTCAAGGCCATGGCGCGGGCCGACAAATACAAGAAAGAGAGCATGGCGCAGTCCAAAGCCTTGCTCGTCTTCATCAAGAGGCCTCGGCCCATGAGGAGAGTCTGGCCGGCAGACTAAGGGAGGTGGAGAGCCGGGCCTCCAGCTGAGGCCAAGATGGAGCTGGCCTCGGAAAGGTTGAAGGCCGCGTGCACAGAACGAGGAGTTGGCCCGGCGGCTCCAATGCGCCGAGGAGGAAGCCCGGGCTGCTGCGGAGAGGGCAGCTACCGCGGAGAAGGCGGCGGAGGAGGCGGGCTCGGAGAAGGCAGGAGCAGTGGCCTGTGCCGATGAGGCCAGTGCCTGTGCCGAAGAGGCCGCAGGGCGGGAGGCCGAGGCGCGAGCCAAGGAGGCCGAGGCCAGGGCGCAGCGGGCTGAGGCCGAGGCGGAGCAGGCCGTCCCCAACTATAAGGCCTCGCCGGAGTTCAAGCAGGAAGTCATCGAGGCCGGCCTCGATGCTTATGTCCAAGGCTTCGAGATGAGCAAGGTTAAGGTATCTGCGGCCCTCGAGATCAACATCTTGAGCTTGATGACATCCGGCCTGGGGAGTCTAATGAGGAGCCAGCAGAGAAGGAGGACGAGAAGAAGCCCGGCCCAGGCGAACCTTGAGGATCCACCACCCAATTTTCTTTTTCTTTGATTCATGTAATCGGCCTTAGGCCAAATTTTGTACTTCCTTCAATTGTTAATGAAGAAAAACCTTTTTGTCGAAATTTCTTTACCTTTTGCTTTATCTGTTCCTTCTTCCTTTGGGAAAAATGCCTTACTGCACAACCAACGATCGAACGGGTCCCGCACCTGTTGGTGAAGGGGGAGGGCTTTCCTTCTGAAATGTTTTCTCAACTTTAAATGTTGCGCATATTGACAATGTCGTAGCCGAATCGCGGTTTTGGACTAGCCAATGCTCAAATGCGTCTCCAGGATGTAAGCCGGCTATGTGGAAGGTCACTCGAGATGCCTTATGTCGTTGTAGACTGTTCGAAGGGAGACTCATCTGCACATGAATCCTCTGAAGGCTCGGAATGATCCACGGGCGACTTAGTGCCAAGACTATCTTGAAGGCGCTGGGACCGACCAGAGATGGTCGGGGCTGACTCGGCCAACTTGGGGACGCCGAGGCCGAGTGGGGTTGACCGGGGGAGGCCTATGCCGACTCGGTCAATATTGGAGATGCCTGGGCCAGTTGGGGCCGACCAGGAAAGGTCGGGGCCGAGCCGGCCGACTCGGAGTCTGTGAGGGCCAAACAAGGCCCTTTAGAGCCATCTCGACGGTATAGGTTCCGTATAAGGGGCGACTCGACGGGTACGAGCTGTTAGGGTCTTAACCGACTCGGGGGCACTGCCGTGCCGGGGCCGAGTGGTGTCCCGTTAGCCACGATGCCGGCGAGCTCCTTTTGAACCACCTCGGGAGTTTGTGTGCCGTCCGAGTGGCGACTCGATCGGGTACGGAGCTGTTAGGGTCTTAACCGACTCGGGGGCACCGCCGTGCCGGGGCCGAGTGGTGTCCCGTTAGCTGCGATGCCGGCGAGCTCCTTTTGAACCATCTCGGGGGTTTGTGTGCCGCCGAGTGGTGACTCATCGGTATGGAGCTGTAGGGTCTTAACCGACTCGGGGGCACCGCCGTGCCGGGCCGAGTGGTGTCCCGTTAGCCGCGATGCCGGTGAGCTCCTTTTGAACCACCTTGGGGGTTTGTGTGCTGCCCGAGTGGCAACTCGACGGGTACGGAGCTGTTAGGGTCTTAACCGACTCGGGGGCACCACCGTGCTGGGGCCGAGTGGTGTCCCGTTAGCCGCGATGCCAGCGAGCTCCTTTTGAACCACCTCGGGGTTTGTGTGTGCCCGAGTGGCAACTCGACCGGGTACGGAGCTGTTAGGGTCTTAACCGACTCGGGGGCTCGCCATGCCAGGGCCGAGTGGTGTCTCGTTAGCGCGATGCCGGCGAGCTCCTTTTGAACCACCTCGAGGGTTTGTGTGCCGCCGAGTGGCGACTCTACCGGGTACGGAGTATTAGGGTCTTAACCGACTCGGGGGCACTGTCGTGCCGAGCCAAGTGGTGTCCCATTAGCCGCGATGCCAGCGAGCTCCTTTTGAACCACCTCGGGGGTTTGTGTGCCGCCCGAGTGGCGAACTCTACCAGGTACGGAGCTGTTAGGGTCTTAACCGACTCGGGGGCACCGCCGTGCCGAGCCGAGTGGTGTCCCGTTAGCCGCGATGCCGGCGAGCTCCTTTTGAACCACCTCGGGGGTTTGTGTGCCGCCCGAGTGGCGACTCGATCGGGTACGGAGCTGTTAGGTCTTAACCGACTCGGGGGCACTGCCGTGCCAGGGCCGAGTGGTGTCCCGTTAGCCGCGATGCCGGCGAGCTCCTTTTGCGAGATCTGGTCCTTGGATACAGGGGAGAGTAGGCTGTGACATCAGAAGGGACCCCTTTATTGCTCGTACTCCAGGGGAATACATCATTGATAATATTGGCGGAGGTTATCTGCATTCTAGGTATATGGAATAGGTCGCCCGTCGAGCTCTTCTAGTTTGTATGCCCCCCGGTGAAGTGTCTCGGTGATGCGATAAGGACCCTCCCAGTTGGGGGATAGCTTGCCCCCCTCTGTAGGCTTGGATACCTTAGCCTTCTCAAAACCAAGTCTCCGCGGCAAAAGACCTTGGGACAAACTCGGGCATTGTAGTACTTGGCCGCTTGCTGACGGAAGGTCGCCATGCGCAGCCTCGCCCGGTCATGTGCTTCGTCGATGAAGTCTAGATTAGCCCGTATCAGTGCGGAGTTATTTTCCTCGTTGAAGGACTCCACGCGGGACTGGGCAGTCCGATCTCAACGGGAATGACGGCTTCAGATCCGAAGACGAGACTGAAGGGAGTCTCGCCCGTCGGGGCCCTGGGGTCGTGTGGTAAGCCCATATCACACTGGGAGTTCCTCCACCCATCGACCCTTGGACCCGTCTAGCCGGGTCCTGAGCCCTCTGAGGATGGTGCGGTTCATGACCTCGGCCTCTCCGTTGGTCTGGGGGTGGCCGACAGAGGTGAATCGGTGATGAATGCCTAGCTCGTCACAGAAAGCCTTAAATGCTTCATTGTTGAATTGGCGGCCGTTATCTGTGACGAGGGTATGAGGTAGGCCAAAATGGCATATGATCGACTTCCAGAAGAAGGCTTTGACCTTACTTTCGGTGATCTTAGCCAGTGCCTCGACCTCGACCCATTTGGTGAAGTAGTCGATGGAGACTAGCAAGAATCTCCGCTGCCCTGAAGCTGGGGGAATGGCCCGAGGATATCCATTCCCCATTGAGCGAAAGGCCAGGGGGCCGAGAGCGGGTTCAGCGGGGTGGACGGTTGATGCTGGATGTGCGCGTGGCGCTGACAACCATCGCACTTCTGAACTAGCTTGGCCGCGTCCTCCCTCATAGTGAGCCAGAAGTATCCCTGACGGAGAGCCTTCTGGGCTAGGGACCTGCCCCCAGATGATTTCCACAGATGCCTTCGTGGATTTCTCTGAGGATGTAGTCGGCGTCGGCGGGTCCTACACACTTGAGCAGGGGTAGGAGAACGACCTTCTGTATAGACGCCCGTCCAGGAGGACAAATTTGGAGGCCCTCCACTTGAGTAGCCTGGCTTCGTTGCGATCGTCAGGGAGAGTGCCGTCAGTGAGATAGCGGACATAGGCATCCATCCATGTGGGCTCTTGAGTGAGCGGGAGGACTTCCTCGCCATCCTCTATGCTGGGCCTTTCTAAGTATTCGATGTAAGCGTCCCTTGCCATGCCGTCGGCAGAGGTAGCCAGACGAGAAAGGATGTCGGCCTTGGCGTTCTCACTCCGGGAATGTAACTGATACTGAAGTAAGCTAACGGGGAGGTCAGGAGCCGAACCTTGCCCAAGTACTGAGTCATAACAGGGTCACGCGCTTCGTATTCTCCATTGATTTGCCCGGAGACAAGTTGCGAGTCTGTGAAGCCCTGAGACACCTTATCCCGAACTCCTGGGCTAGCCTTAATCCGGCCAGCAGGGCTTCATACTCAACTTGATTATTGGTGGCTTCGAATAGAAACCGCAGGGCGCATTTCGTCCTCTCTCCCCGGCCGGCGAGAATGAGGCCGGCGCCGCTTCCCTGAGAGTTTGACGCGCCGTCCACATGAAGGATCCAAGTTTCTCCATCGCCGCTTGGTTCGGGCTCGCGCTGTTCCTTGGTAGCTTCCTCAGCCGCCTCATCCGCCCAAGTGCACTCAACCAGGAAGTCGGCTAAAACTTGGGACTTCAGAGCCGGTCGTGCCTGGAAGGAGAGGTCGAACTCTCCTAGCTTGATAGCCCATTTGGCGAGTCGGCCTGAGGTATCCGGACGGGCCAAGATGGCTCGGAGGGCTGGTCCGTGAGCACCACGATGGGATGGGCTTGAAAGTATGGGCGGAGACGTCGGGCAGAGACTATCAGGGCGAAGATAACTTTCTCTGTCTTGGAGTACCTAACTTCTGCGTCATGGAGGACCTTGCTCACATAATAGATGGGTCTCTGGGTCCCGCCAGTGTCAAGACGCACCAAGACCGAACTAACGGCCTCTGGAGAAGCGGCGAGGTAGAGGAAAAGGCTTTCCCCATCCCTTGGCTTAGACAGGAGCGGCGGAGAGGACAGAAACGCCTTCAACCCGTCGAAGGCTCTCTGGCAGTCGTCTGTCCACTCGAAGCTGTTCACCTTCCGCAGGCCTTGAAGAAGGGTAAACACCTCTCGGCAATTTGGAGAGGAAACGACTCAGAGCTGCCACTCTTCCCGTCAGTCGTTGCACTTCCTTCTTGCTGGACGGTGGCCTCATGTCAAGGATGGCGCTGATCTTCTCTGGGTTTGCCTCGATCCCCCGCTGGGTCACCATAAAACCCAGGAACTTGCCCGCCGTGACTCCGAAAGCACACTTCTTGGGGTTCAGCTTGACTTGGAAACGACGGAGGTTGTTGAAGGTTTCCTCTAAGTCGAGATGTGATTGGAGGTGCGGGTGCTCTTTGTCAGCATGTCATCCACATAGACCTCCATATTCGGCCTAGCTGATCTTGGAACACCCTGTTCATCAACCTCTGGTAGGTTGCCCCCGCATTCTTGAGGCAAAAAGGCATCACTTTGTAGCAATAAATGCCTTTCTCCGTCACAAAGGATGTGTGCTCCTCATTATTGGGGTCCATCCTTATCTGATTATATCCAGAAAAGGCGTCCATGAAACTGAGGAGTTCGTGCCCGGAGGTGGAATCCACCAGCTGATCTATCCTTGGCAGGGGAAAACTGTCTTTTGGACATGCCTTGTTAAGGTCGTGAAGTCGATACAAATTCTCCAGCTCCCGCTTGCCTTTCGCACCATGACCACATTAGCCAGCCAGCTAGGGTAATGTGCCTCCCGGATGTGGCCGCACTGAGCAGCTTGTTGACTTCCTCATCGATAGCCTTTTGCCGGTCGGGAGCGAAGCTTCTCTTCCTTTGGCGGATTGGACGGTGCCTCGGGTCAATGTTGAGCTTGTGGGTGATCACCTCTGAGGGATGCCGGGCATGTCAGACGCCGACCAAGCGAAAACATCCGAGTTAGCCCACAGGAAGGTTAAGAGGCGCTCCCGGTCCTCCGGGGAAGGAGTCCGCCGACACGCACGGTCCTCGCCGGGTCATCTCCAAGAGGGAAAGTTAGGAGGTGCTCGGCTGGTTCTCCTCCCTTGCTGGAATCTCTGGGATCATGCGCTTCTAAAGTTGATTCAGCTTCCAAAGGACTTGACGCCGCGTGATAACAAGGCAGGACTGGGCTGATCTCGCGCATCTCTCCAACTCCTTCACCAGTGGGGAACTGCACCAGTAAACGCCGGGTGGAGATAACTGCATCCAAAAGATTGAGGCCTGGATGCCCAAGAATGGTTTGTACGCCAAGGGGACACGTACAACTAAGAACTTCATGATCATTGTGCTTTGGCGCAGTGGCGCTCCGACCGCAACGGGCAAACATATCTCGCCTTCGACCTTTACTGAGTCCCCTGTAAACCCGACTAAGGGAGCCACACAGGGCGAAGGGAATCAAGAGATAATCCCATCCGAACAAATGCATCGTAAGTAAGGATGTCAGCTGAGCTGCCACTATCAACCAATATCCTTTTACAGGGTGCTTGGCGATCGTCATAGAGACGACGACGCCTTCATTGTTTACATTTTCAACAACAGCAGATTCCCCCAGAAATTACATTATCCGGCGCCTCCTCCCCCTTTGGGCGCTTGGACGAAGGAGCTGCCCCCCAGGACACCATCCCGACTGTCCGCTCCGTGGGAGTATTATCAAAAGGTGCTTGAATGGCGGAGGCCCCATGAGGGTCGGCAGCGGCTGCGGCGCCTTTTGGATATACTTGCCGAGGTAGCCTCGCTGGATGAGTTCCTCTATGGCCCGCTTCAAACTGAAGCAACTGTCGGTGTCGTGGCCATAATCCCGATGGAATCGGCAATAACGGCTCTTGTCACGGGGAGGACCTTTTTTCATAGGAGGAGAGCACTGGAGATAAGGCTCGCCCTCGATCTCCATAAGGATGTGAGATTGAGGGGCGAGAAGGGTGTGAGCTTGCTCTCGTCGGGAACGGGGCTTCGATGCCTGTTGTCGGATCGGCGAGGTGGGTCGGACCGCCGTGTCGAGGGGGTCCACTCGGCTCAGGGCGAGCGGGCTTGTGGCTGGAGCTCCTCGAGGATTCTCGCGGGTGAAGTCAGCTTCATCCGCATGGATGTACTTCTGAGCCCAGAGGAGGAGGTCGGAGTAGGAACTCAGGGGGCTTCTTTTCCAAGAAAAAGGTGAAGCGGGACGGGAGGAGTCCCCGCTTCAGCGCTAGCGTTGCCACCGCATCATCGAGATGGTAAACTTCAAGGGCGGCAACCTTAAACCGGGACACAAAGTCCCGTAGCGCCTCCCCCTCCTTTTGGCACACGGAGAAGAGGCTGTCCACCACCCTTGGAATCCACCGACAGGCATCGAAATGTGCCAGAAAGGCCCTCTCCAGCTCTCGAAAGGAGTCGATGCTGTGAGGGGACAGGCGCGAGTGCCACGCGCGAGCGGCCTTCCATAGAGTGGCAGGGAAGGCTTTGCAGAGAAGGGCGTCCGAAGCACCTTAGACTTGCATCATTGCTTTATAACTCTCGAGATAGTCGAGAGGATCTGTTGTACCATCATACGGATCTATCTGGGGAAAACGAATCTGGAGGGGACAGGCTCCTCCAATATCCGGCGGTGTAAGGAGTATGGGTGTCAAACTCCTCCTCCGGTTGATGATTGATCTTCCTGGCAAGCTCATCCAATCGCCTATTGTACTCGTCCAGGCGCTCCTCTGCCTGGCGGCTGATTGTCGGGGCCCTCCGAGATGGCTCGAAGGTGGAAGAAGAGGAAGAAAAAGAAGGAAAAGGACGCGGGAGCCGAGACTTCCGCTTTGGTTCCTCCTAACGATGCGGCTCGGGAGGAAATTTGCTGGGGCCACAATCAGGGGACCATGGCCGCTTGGGGGGCTCATGGCAAGGCTTCCTAGGGGAACCTGCTTCCTAGAGGAAACCTGACGACGACCGGCTTCTCGCTGGGGAGAGCCTCCCCTTGCTGACTGTTGACTGGCGGGGAGCAGCCTGGTGCTGGGTGGCCACGGACTGTTGTTGCTAGAGTCCAAGGACCATAGCGGTGAGAGTTTGGACTTGGTGGGTGAGAGTCGCTAGTTGCTCCGTAGTTTGGATAGCTGCATCTGGTGGTGGAGAGGTGACGGAAGGATCGATAGCAGGGGGATTGGCCTCCTGCTGCCTAACTGGCGGGGGAAGCCCCGCTGGACAGCTGATGGAAGCGTCCTGAGCTCACATCACCACCATGGCTTGAAGAAGAAGAGAGGGGGGAGCAAAAGTTTGCCGATATGTAACATATGGAACCTTAGTCCTCCTTCCTGGCGCGCCAATCTGATGATGCCCGATCACTGTCCTGAACGTTGGGAGAAGGAAGCAGATTGATTAGTGGATCCTTGTTTCACCGGGCTGCCTGAAAAAGTCCAGGACCGAAGGGATACTTCGGTGGGGACCCTCCGACGCTCAAGTTAGCAACCGAGGTCACAGCTGAGGAAGAGCTCGAATGAGCTCTTTTTAGGATGAGAAGAGTCCACAGAGAGGAGGAATTCCCCTCTGGGTATCAGGATAGCAAGTCTCTAAGTTTTTCGTCGTACCTGATTATTGAGTGAATTCACCTTTTTATAGGGGGTTGACACTTGCATGACCACGTGGGATTCCGTGAAAAAGGAATGTCCGCAGAGTTCTTGGGGGTTGCGTGAATCTGGTGGGTTGGTGGGTCCTATCCCATTAGAGAGGGGAAAAACGACGGTTGGTGGGCTACGTCCTATCAGCAAGTGGGGCTATCAGGTAGTTTGGTCCAGTCCCATCAGCGCGTGGCCAGTGGGTAGTTGGATCTGGCGTTGTCAGGTGGCGCAGGTCAGAAAGGTGGCGGCTTGAACCGCCAGGGCTGTACTGGGGCTGACTTGGAGAAATCGGGGCGCCTTAACTCTCCTGAGGGCGCTGAGGCTGAGCTAGGCCAACCAGGGATGGTCGGGGCCAACTCTACCGACCAGGAGGTGCCGGGGCGGGGCCGACTCGGCAGGCTTGGAGGCACCGGAGCCGATCGGGGCGACTAGGAATGGTCGGGGCCGACTCGCGGGATCGGAGAAGTCGGGGCCGACCAGGAATGGTTGGGACCGACTCGGCGGGCTCGAAGATGCCAAGGCCGATCGAGGCCGACCAGGAATGGTCGGGGCCGACTCGGCGGGCTTGGAGATGCCGGGGCCGATCGGGGCCGACCAGGATGATCGGGACCGACTCGGCGGGCTTGGAGATGCGGGGCCGATCTGGACCGACCAGGAATGGTCGGGGTCGACTCGGCGGGCTTGGAGACACCGGGCCGATCGGGGCCGACCAGGATGGTCGGGGCCGACTCGGCGGGCTTGGAGACGCCGGGGCCGAGCGGGGCCGACCAGAATGGTCGGAGCCGACTCGGCGGGCTTGGAGATGCCGGACCGATCGGGACCGATCAAGAATGGTCGGGGCCGACTCGGCGGGCTTGGAGACGCCGGGGCCACACTAATGTTTTGCCGATCTTGCCTTGTGGCTATACCAGCCACATCAATGATATTATTATAACTTTTATAACTATACAATATAAAATAATATAATATAAATATTATAGCATTATGCTATGTTATATTATAATATTAAAAACAATGATATTATATATTTAATAATATATTAAATATATAATTATTAACTAATAATAAAATGTTACATTATAATAATATTATATTATTATATTATAATAATCAATGTATAACAACGAAGTAGGTTTTGTTCGTGCAAACATCTAAGTTTAGGAGCCGTATTCAAAATTACCGCTCTTACATGACATTAAATTAAAGGCCGGTTCTACGTGACATTAAGTTAAGGGTAAATTAGACACTATGACTAAGGATAAATTTTCTTTAATCCAAATATTTCATCCCTTTTAGTCAGACATTTATTTGAGTATGTGATTAAATCATTTTTCAGAAGGATAATAAGTATTTTGGGGTAGCGAGGTAAATGTTTTTGGAAGGTAAAAGCTGCTTTAACCCCCTTATGTTAATGAGTATTTAGCTGAAAAAATAATGAAGTAATCGAATCAAATACTTTTCAATGCATCTCATTCCACTACTTATATGTAATCCAAGACGTTTCTGCAAACCACGCAACCGTAAAATTTGCAGCCCGGGGTGAAATCATGTCCGATTAACCAATAAAATTATGACATGATGTCTGAAAAATCTTTAAAAAAAAAAAAAGACTGATGTGATCATCTAATTTTTGTCGACGACCAGAAGCAACAGCAAGGCTTTCTGGCTTGCCATTTCTTTTCAAAGCAACTTCAACCGCATCCAATTGAGGGTTCTTGTCTAAATCGCTATTCTCTATGGGATATCCTCTCTTTAAAGTGGCTGAGTCATTCTCAAACTTCCTTTTATCGACAAGGATGATCGTAGTATTGCGAGGGACAATTTTGTTTGCCACTCGTCTTTATCTCCTTTGTCGATGAGTGACGTCCACTTGTAAACCCACTTTCCATCCCTGTTTGTAGTCCTCGATCTTTTTGGATGGAGGAAAGAAAAAGAAAAGTTTGCTCAGTGCTCTCTCCCTCCAAATCTTCTAGCTCCACACCTTCCCACAAGGTCATTCATATAAATTACAGAATTTACCAATTAAACCAATGTATGAAATTAATTTAAAAAAATCACAATTAATGTTCTCGTTGTGAAACGCGTCCTCCTGAATTCAATTTTGCTATCTACTGATCGATCTCAGGTCGTTTGGTAATATTATTTGCTGTCATATATCAGTGCAACTTTGTGTTTTTTTTGTAAGACATAATGTTATCAACGTCACTCGCATGAAGACGACGCTATATATGTAACGTTACATCTCGAGAAAGAAGGAAAAAAGAAAAAGAAAAAAAATTTCACTTCAATCTTGTATTTAAATAAAATTGCAAACATAGGTGACTTGTTGATCACTTGATAAATAGATAATCAAAAATCGTGGGGACTTTAATTTGGACAGCTAAAATATTGTTTATTTATGTCTTAGTAATTAGGTAAAACCTTTAAGCATCAAATCAATCGTCAAAAGAAGTTATTCAAAAGGGCTTGATATGTTGCTTTAGCGCGAGCACTTGATCCTGTCGTTTCTAAGCAAGGTTCCATCATGCTATTAGTGCGAAATGAATTGCAGCTCAAAGGGCTGGCACACTGACATTATTGTGTTCATGTCCTTTAATTGGAGATCGATGGTTTGCACTAGCACTAAAATATCTCCTCAAGTTAATTTTAGAGTGCAAGTTGCATAATTAATGTTCAGAAAGCAATATATAATTCCACGATCTCAAAAGTTATATTAATGATGGCCTAATTTTTTTTATTCATTTTTTGGGTATGATCTAAACTTATAATGAGAGGTTAGATATGAATAATAATACAATCGCATTCTCATGATAATAGCATAATTTGGAAGCATTCGATCCTAATCTTGGCTAAGATCAACGTTTGAATTCCTGATTTATTTTATTTATTTTTGAGGACTAGGAAAGAAGGGATCAGACCTCGCTGAAATTGAGATCATGACAATGGGAATCGATATCTTTTTTTTTTTTTTTTGATAAAGACGGACAATCATACTAGTCTAGTATGAGTCAGCCCAGCTACATCAGATTGCAAAATTTAAAATAACACAGGAGGACATGGTTCACCTATCGTTCATATCCTATATCCTACATACTGAGCCACGGTCGTCGCTGTCTAGTCAGCAGTTGTGTTGGCTTCACGGAATACATGATAAATCTGGGCAGTATCCAAGTTCTGAAGCATGGTCCAAATATCTGTTAAGATCGGATTGATGGATACATCAAGAGCTTTCTACGTACATGGGGGCCAATTAATTATTCTCATAAATCAAAGGGTTTACCGTACTACAATCTAACTTGGAAAATAAGACCCATATTGTCCAATCCATCAAGTGACTCGCTCGAGTTGAGACTGAATCCAAAGGAAATTTTCCAAAGGAAATTTCCAAGCCGGTTCCGGAGGCCATGAGGCATGGGTGGTGCAAGTGGGTTCACAGAAAAGATGAGCATATCCGAGCATATACCTGCTAGGGTTAGGTGGCCTGGAAAAAAGGGGCATCTAAAGAAATATAGCTAGGCATAAGACCACGGTGACTAGTGGAGGGCGCACAAGGAAGGGCTTCACGCGCCTGGTTACGGAAGCACTAACCACCGAATGCGAACCAATTATAGCCAAGACGATGGTGCTCATCAACAGACTAGTGGGTTCCATGGAGATCGCATGATCGAAGACCCATTTCCAGGAGCAGATTCTCACAACCCTGTCAGCAATATCTCATTTTTGGTATGCCTGCCTTGACACAAATTCGACCGGGTCAACGTACGGTGACGATCAAAAAAGAAAACATTATTTTTATGAAGCACATGGATCATAATTTAAATAAGGTTACACAGTCTCAACATCTAATATAAAAATTTAATATAAATAGATAGCTTACTTCGAAGGCATGCATGATGGTGATGTTGCTGGTCCAACCACGTTACGATTAACGAACAAGACTGATCGACGAGGTAGATTAGGCAAATAAAACATTTCATTATGATCCAACGCGTCATCGGCCTTAGTCTCAGTACCGGCTTCAGAGTCGGCCTCCACACCGATTTCCACATCGGCCTTAATACCGACTCCAGAGTCCGTCTCAGCATCACGTGGCTCATTATCATATGCGATCTCACATAGCCCATCGCCGCCTACGGTCCTACATGGCCTCCTACTACTTACGATCCCATATGACCCACCTGCGGCTTCACATGACCTATCTACCGACTGCGGTGCATGCTTGACAAACCTGACCTACCAACCATTTACAGCGCCCGCACAAGACGTAGTCCACAACTGACTACAGCCGTTCATATCAGACAAAGGGATGACCTGCTAGTTCTGACAGGCCACGTGATGAACATCTTTTGTTACTGTCCATCTTGCCACTCATACCGTATCAGACCATGGTGTCTCAGTTTAAAAAGAAATAAAAGGGACTTTCGGTCAGCTATAAGAATCTTTGGTCATAACGAGAGAAGGATCCAATTCTTTCTGAGTTATCAACTAATTCTCAAAAGGATATATACTGTTATTTTTTCAGATCACTCACGTAAGAACAATCGTTCGGAAACTTTTTTTTTTTTAAGGATCCTAGAGGTTAAGGCATCAAGGACCCACAGATCCATCTTCATCAGCTATTGGATTCTGAATCTTACCTAATGTTTGAAAAAGGTAATTTGGCGACAACGCATGACTTCTCTGCATCTAGATTGTGCTTCTTTGTCTCCTTCGTTTTCTCCTTGTCCTTCTTCTTCTTCGATCCACAAATCAAAAGTGTTACAACGTTTGCTTCTTGATCACCACCCTCGATCGTCCTTCTTCTTCGCCGAAAAGCCCCCCCGCACTCATCACACACTTCATTGGAGGCGTCGAGCCTGTCGAGGTCTGATACGCTCTTTGTTAGTCGCACCTCCGTTTCCGCTTGCTTTTAGATCATCTTTGTACTGGGCATGATCGATGTACCACCATCCGATCGCCGGCGGGCCCAGATATTTCGTGGGCAACGCACCGTTTCCATTAGCTGAGAACGACAATTAATATCGATCGCATCGCACTGCAGCCCGTGGAAGGAATTATGAAACTTTTCATGCTATCTACGTCTCAAGTCGGTCGGGTGAATCGTGACGCACTGCGTGAATCGAACGGAAAACTTCTCGTAATTAAGCTTGATCATCGCTGACAGACGAACCAATGCGTACGACTAGATTCGGCCTTTCCCAACATCTGGTCGAGCCCCTTCACATCGCATCCAACCATCTCTGACAATATTCTACGTACCATGTATAACCAGATCCATGAACTCAACAGCAAGCATTAAAACAAGAGAGATCAACAACTTTAGAAATCTTATTCCATGATCATGAACTAACTCAGTCCAAACCACCAAAATTAATACAGCCTCTATCTGAGGCCAAACGCAAAGAAAAGAAAAGAACTCATAACCTGCAGGACCTCATATCCTATACGAAATGTTATGCAATGCCAACTCTAAACATCCGGTAATTCATTGTCCATAAAAACTGTCGCTGTGTTTAAGAATCCAAGCAACTTGCAAGCTTCCCTCTCTTCTTCTGGCCCCAAAATAACAAAGAACCAAGCTGGCATCCCTTCGATGCTAGCTATCTGCTGTTTGTTCCGCGGGGGGAAGAAGGATCTAATTCCAGGCCATTGGGATTCCATGCCAAGGCATACAGCCAAGGAAATCTGACACAATATATCTCAAATCATAGCTTTTGCTGGAAGCCGGGCGACTTCTTCCGGTCACCTCTCCCTGCACATGGGACAACACCAGAAGGTTATAATATTTAGAGAGAGATATAAAGAACATAGCAGAAAGGGGGGAGTAAGAGGAGGATGAGATGGGAAAGGAAGAGGAAGAGGAAGAGCAGGGGAGGGGGGAGAAAGAGGAAGTGGAGGAGGAAGGGATGGCGGAGAGGGCCTCCCGGTGGTGCTCGGGAGAAGTCGAGCCGGCGAGGAAATGTTGCGGATGGGAACAAACGAGGGAGACGGTGCTGTTGGGCTTTGGGCTTTTCGGGTAAGGCCCGATTTTGGGCCTTGGGATAACAACTGGTACGGTCCGTACGAAGAAGAGATCGCCACTAATGTAGTCTCCGTTAGATGAAAAAGTCTTCGTACATGTTCAGAATGGTCTGCATTGGACATGATAATTTACTTGTGCATGAACCCACACTGGGAGATCCGCTTGCATAGATACACATGTTCATGCGCATCGGTGGGGTGTACAAAGACTTTTCCTTGATCAATTTGTTATTGGATTTTGGTATCACAAATTTTAAGGTTCTAAGGGACTTTTGAGTTTTAACCGGCTTGTGTATGGGAGGGATCCTTTGGTCCGATCGAGCCCATTTTGCTGCAACGAACTTACAAGGATTTGCGGCCTTTCCACCTATGGTCATGGTAGAAACATACCTCATGCCTTTTTCCTTTGGAAGGGGATGGCAATCGCCTGTGAAACGAATCAACGTTCGTTCCACCTCTACATTTCAAAATCATGTTCGATCTCTCTCCTTTAAACTTAACTTTGGCAAATGAAGTGCAGCTTCCATTCATTTCGTTCTCGTATCATTTCATGTGCTAATTAGAGAGGCAACCATGATCCTTGAAGGGAAGGGAAGATGGGGTTTGTATCTCATTATATATAGGCCGTCTTATCCGTTGTTCTTTCTCAAGCAAATGCAATCCCAGACCATTTTTCAAAAATGAGATCGAGGACCGATGTAAATGAATGGGAAATCACCAGCTGCCTCAACATCACTCCAATTCAATGACCCGTGGTATCTAAATTATAATCCAACAAATGCTCCAATATTGAAAACCGAATTAACCGCATGCATGCATACCTTCATTATCACCCGCATTTGACCACTTCTTATTAAAATCGCGAGCAAAGGAGAAGAAAAACTCAAAAAAAGAGATCAATTACAGGATATATACTGCTCAAATCTCCCCTCCCCTCCCCTTCTATGCAGCATATGATTACATATGTCTAAATAATTAATGAACCGTATAAATATTCTCTTATTCCCCTAATTATCTACATACATGTACAATGATGGATTATATCAAGTTCTCATGGATTGCAGGTCTTCTGTCTCTCCTACATCTTCAAAAATGAAATCATGTCCTTGTTTTTCTTGTCCTTCCTTGAATCCGATTTCTCCATGGCCCTAAGAATCTCCTTGAATGCCTCCTCCTCGCAGGGAATCCTAAGCCCACCTGACTGCTCGTATCCAAACTCCTCGGCCACCCTCTCCATCAAGTCCCGGAAGACGGGAAGGCAAAGGTAGCTCGTCGGGATCACAAATCTTCTCATTTGGGATCCCACGTAAACTGCCAAGAAACCCTTCGGCACCGCCATGTCTTCTTCTATTTCTAGCAAGGAGTCTCTTAAATTCTCGCCCGATAAATCCTTCTTCTCCTTGGAGGAGGAGGAGGAGAAGAAGATTGGCAACTTCGGAGTCCGAACGAAGTGGCCCATCACTGATTGATCAGTAAAATTAGAGCAGAGAAGTGAACATTAGAAACGAAGACATCAGGTTTCCTTTCTTTCGTGACATGCAATAACGAGGAAGACCAAATCTATGACGCACCCGAGCAATATATATCTGTACGGAATTATATCGGATAGCTAGCAACAGCACAAAATGAACAAATAATTTTTTTCCAAAGCTTTCCAGCATTTATTCAGGGAGATTTGTGGTCGGAATTGGTCGCTGAGAAAGGGCCAAGGATTTGATTGGCAGGTGGGAATCGGAGACCAGATTCCCTCCGTTTTCTTATGACCCCGAACTTCCAGGAGCGGAAGGTTTACTTTTGGATCCTCCATGCAGTTTTTGGATGTCAAAAAAATTATTTTAGAAATAGAATGCAAATTTTTGAGAAATAACATATTCTCTTGTTATTTTAGATTTTTATTTAATTTAAAATTTAAAATTTTACATTATTTACTGTGATAATTAATACAATATTATTTCAAATAGTGTTTGAATGATACGAGAATAAGCATGTATTCTATTAGAAATATATAAAAAATTTTAAAAATTTTAAATATATCCTTTGATCAAATGAGAAGAAAAAAAAAGTTTATCAATTTAATTTTTAATATAATTACTTAAATAAATTGTTTTTAAATAAATATAATATTATTTAAGACTTTGGGCTAAGCAAATTCATCAACATCTTCATGCATTAAAATAACATGTGGAACTACTTTTGAGTGATCCATTACTCATATTCATACCAATAAAAATTGATTGAAAGATGAATAAAACTTATATATATATATATATATATATATATATATATATATATATAATGATATACAGCAACGTGCATTTAGCCTAGCTTAAGAACCTAAAATCCAATCTTTTCATGATGGCGAAACCGATCTGCGCGACTCCAACATCCGAATCACTGCCAGCGATGGATTTCTTCCAAAAAACACATGAAAATCGGTAAAATGCTTACAAAAAAAACCATTTTGCCCTCATTTCCTCCTATTCCATCATTCCTTCAAGTCCCTTGCGACGGATCCCTGGATTGAACTCTGCACATCACTGTTCTGACCGAGTGGCTGCTCCTTCGGCTCTAGAAGGTTTCGAGAACATGAACTGAAGTATAAACTGTCCAAGGATTGGAGCTTTGGATCCAGAAGATGTTGTTTTCGGGGGAACTAAGCTGTGAACCTTCCTTCGATCTGGTGGTATTTATTACTATCGACGACGTGGAATGGTTGTTGTCGTTTATGGCGAGGTGGCTCCGAGTAATCCGAAGCTAAGGTTCGGAGGGGAGGTCTCCGATGGCAAGTACTCGAAGCGCCGCAGAGATCATCGCTCCGCAAACCCTAGATCTTTGATGGCAGGTAGTCTGGTCTCGTCTTTTCTCTTTTTTTTTTTTATTTTCACCGATACCCTGCGAATAAGATTCGCACGAATACATCTATTCCATGGGGTCCTCAGAATGACGAGAATATGTTATTCTGGGGGGCCCACTTACTTTTTCACACGTTTAAGGGAATAAAGTGGAATAAGTTTATATTCGAGATAGGAATAGAGCATTCAAATACTGCCAATAAATTTTGAGCAGGTCTACTCAACAATGACTCTTCTATAGCATTTGAGTTTTATACGATTTATAGGTTTCTATTATCTTTTAATAAATCTTTGGGAGGAAGCGCCTAGCTTCACCATCTCCCCACCAATTTTTTTTTTTTTAAAAAAAATTAGGATCTACATTTTCTACAGAACCACCATTCTGAGGTGAACTTTGATGCGTTCTTTTTTGGACGGTTTCGAACGTCTGCGTTACGACTGCTGACTTCTAGGTAGAAAGCACACAAGGGAAGGGTCTTTGGTGAATGCTGGCCATGATAGCGGTGCATTTTGTAGTTGATTAATTTCACATCAAACCAAAAAAAATATTTTTTAAAAAAAAGCTAGATTGCTTATTTAAGAGAGATAAAATCATCGATTGTAGGTCATCATCTACCGAATCAGGATAAGAGAGCGTGGAAAAAGGGACTTCAAGCCGGAAATGGTTCATGAATCTAACACTTTAGATTTCCCAATGGCATGCACTCAAACTGCCTGAAATCAAACATTTAGATTTTATTATCTTGAATATAAGAAAATATATTTTAATCTTGAAGAAAAATGTTGGGGGTGTTGGGGAATATTTCGTTGTCATATAGATAACGAATATCTGGCTTATTCCTTCTGCCAGCCCTCGTAGTTATCTTAACTCATCTTCCTGCAGGGACCTTTCAGCTGCAAAGCAAACGTTGCAAACCACACGACAAAAGCAGCCATACAACTTCTCTATGGATGACATACACTGCTCAGCTGCCACCGCTCGGAAAAAGCAAAAGGATCCGAATAGCTGCTATCTGGGAATAATAGCCAAGACCCGGACAAGGTGAAGAAGGTGCTGCAGTCGTTTGAATCAATAATTCAAGTTTTGATGGGATGAGATGGTGATACATCTTATCCCAAAAAGATTCTAAGCTCACCTCCATCATTTGGTTTCATCCTTTTTCCAATTATAATGCATCATAATATTAATTTTAAATATATTTAATTATTATAATTCATAAAAATATAATTTTAAAGTTTGAATAAATTTACATATTAAATAAAATACTAAACTTCGTAAATAATTTTTATTAAAAAAATCTTAAGCATTTATTAAAATGCTTAATTAGTTCAAGGATCAAGACCAAACGAGATACAAAACACCTCATTTCATTAAAAAAAACAAAACACTTTTATTTTATAAGATTTAAAATCTCCATTTTAACTCTCACAGCTAACCCTTCCTTCTTCATAATTTATATCATCGTCCCATGATTTATATTATCGTCAAATGAACTTTCATATGCAAGGCAAAGAACACTAGCTATGTCTGCATTCTAGGAACTAGAGCAAGGCAAGTTTAATAAAATAATTTAGTAGGTATAGGAAAAAGAATTGTCCATAAAAGAAAACTTAATGACCAGTTACATTGTTAATAATCATCAAATTATAAGCTACTATTAAGAAAAATAATTAACAAGTTTGCATAGAAAACAGCATGATGTTATTAAGAAAATTGTTGCCGTTGAATCTTATTCTCCAGCTTGGGTGCGGCCTGCGTCTGGATTTGGATTACAATCTTCCATCCGAGTAAACCTGCAAGACAGTCTTCACATAGGAAGCGTTAAGAGTGGCCCCTGTGAAAGACCTTCCAATGTCCAAGTCAGTGAAGATTTACAACAAACAGATATGAGAAGAATGCTCCTGTAAAAGAGTCCCTCAAGTATGATCTCTTGAGAGATAAAAACTCTACTTTAGCTTTCTTCATTTTTTAGTAAGCGTGTGATGCCCCTCCCAATAGTCCCACATTGGAAAATTAGGAATTGATTGAGTGGTTTATAACCGGTTAAGCAAGAAGGACAATGCACCAATTGGATCCCTTTTTGGGCTGTGGTGGCCCAAGTTGGTGTGGACCTTGTCCGTCTTGCTTTCTTGTAACGAAACGGGCCTGTGGGCCCGGGTCGTTACAATATGGTATCAGAGCCATGCACCAGTCGGATATGGTATCAGAGCCATGCACCAATCGAAAGTACAGGAGCTAAGTGCCACACAGGGCAAAGTGCTACATCCATAGGGGATGGGAGCCACCTCTTGAACCTATGGGGCCACCTCTAGAATCCTGCCTGCCTGGTGGTTATGATCAATTGCCTCTGGCGACGAGGACATCGCCTCTGTAAGGGGGGTAGATTGTGATGCGCCTCCCAATAGTCCCACATTGAAAAATTAGGAATTGGTTGAGTGGTTTATAACCGATTAAGAAAGAATGACAAGGCACCAATTGGATCCCTTTTTGGGCTGTAGTGGCCCAAGTTGGTGTGGACCTTGTCCGTCTTGCTTTCTTGTAATGAAACGGGCCCGTGGGCTCGGGTCGTTACAAAGCGTACATGAGGAAGCCTTAGGACAAGGTATTTATAGGCTGCTCGAGTATTGGTGGGCTATTACCTGACTCTCGAGTGTGTCTTAGAAAGTGAAAAACCGGTATGATTTGAATATGATTCGAATCAAGTTAGTTACAAAGCCGGTAGGATTCAGATCCTATTTGTTATGAGGATCGACGGCCAAGGAAGCTGATTAGTGCTTCAAGATTTGGTTATTCCGCTATTTATGGGCAATAGGCCATATTTGGCTTTATTTCCTTCTTGGAAGTGCTGGGAGCCGATGTAATTGGAATTCCACCAAATAATTAGGGAATTAAATTTCTATTGATCATGGTCAAAGGGTCATATTTGGCTCTTAACTTTTATTTCAGAAAGATTGTTCTTGGTACTGCCGACGTATAGGAATGGCTCGGTCTCGCTGAGGTATATAAATGGCTCGGTCCTGTCGAGGCATAGCAATTTATCTTTTTTCAAACTGACATTTGGCAGGCAGAAATAAAAAATGATCCTAACCTTTTTGCCATACGAATGGATATTGATGCAATGATAATTTTACCTTGCATCACATGCCCCCCACTTCCTAGTCCGAAGCGTAGGTTCAGGCATAGGGAGTAGAGTTCTAGATGGCTTTACTCGATTTGGAGAATTCAAACTGGCGAAGGCTTGTCACGCTGTCCTCATAAGTGCCAGGCCACCGTTTCATCATTTCTTTCAGCTGTACAAGAAGAAACCTTTCATTCTTTGCTACTGGCCATAGGTGGAATGACACATGGTAGGCTCAGGGCTCAGTAGTGTTCAGGCCATGGTCCTGCAACTCATGTGGACCCTCGCCGAAGATATTTCACATCTTTATCGAAGCGGTTTAAAAGGAGTTAAGCGGCACTATCCTCTGTTACGTTTTTTTTCTATCTTCTTCTCCGAAGATCAAACATTTTCAATCAGAGGATACTATGGCTGGTGCCTTTTCTATTGATCTTAGAGACATGGAGCGTCTAACTGATGTCGCCTCGATGATAACTTCGGTGGAGCTAGAGAGCATTTGTCTGGATTACTGGTTTACAAGCGACATCCGACTGCGAGTTTCTGGTATTGAGCAAAGGGTATCTGATGAATTGGAAATGGAGGCATTTTTCTACGAGAAAAGCTTCAAAGCAGATCTCCATTTTTCTCTTCATCCTCTGGTGATAAATATAATGAAGTACTATAGCATTTTTTCCACCATGGTTATACCGAATAGTTAGCATTATATTATCGGATTTATCTTCATGTGCACATTGGTGGGAGCAACGGCGATAGTTCCTCTGTTCCGAGCCTGCTACAGCCTCATATCCTCTAAAGATTCATCCTGACCTTACATCGGACTACGGAAGAACTTCAAGAGGATTTCAAAAGTTCCGACCTCCATCAAAAGATAAAAATCTCGATTTTTTCTTGTTGAATGGGATGCCGTATATGACTTCCCCCTTTAATGTGCGCCTATCCCTGTGGAGCCAAACAAGCCTCCGACATTGTCGAAGCAGGAAAAAGACTTTGACATTCTTTACGATAGTAAGGCACTTTCAATCGGTACTCTCCTATCCGAAGAAGTCCTTTATAACGCTGAGCTGAGCAAAATCAATCCTCAAGGTAAGTTCTGCATCACATCTTTCATGTTTTGACATGCATGTCGGGGCACAGCTATCCATCTAATAGTTTACGTGTTGCAATAATCAGGTATGAGCTTGGGGCTCAGATACGAGAAATGCTTGAGATTGATTTTGATGATTCGAGTAAAGGAAAGGGTACGAAGCGCCTCCGCATCATTTTGTCGACTCCCACGAAAGGTAAGAGGGCTAAGCTTGAGTGAAAACCTCTTTCTTCATTCCCCTCCAAGCTCAAACTGGCTTTGCCGAGCCATTCACAGGAGGTAGTTAAGTTTCGATCCTTGAGTCCTACGAAGAAAGGCATCGGGAAGGAGCCGAACCTAGCCCCTATAATGGCCCTTGAATTTGAGGAGCAGATGCTAGAGAACAGAGCTGAAGAAACAACGGCTCATGAAGGGTTGGGATCCAATCACCTGCTTGAACCAGCGGATAACGATTTTCAGATGACAGAGTTTTATTACTCCGTGGCCGTCAATGTGTATTATTCTGAAGAAGATGCCCCCGAGGTCAGCGAAAGCTGAAAGAAATATTTGATAGGATTTAGAAAAATAATGTGTAAACAAAAAAAATAATTTAATGATCGTTTGGTTTGTTAATGATCAATTGTTAAAAAAAATTATTAATAATCATTTGCTTTTACATCTTAATGATAGTCTAGTTTATTAGTTATCATTAACTTGTATAATACTATGAAGGAAAGATTTAGCAATTTTTAAAGGAATAATATGTGAAAGTAGAAAAGTTAATGGTCATTGTATATATTTATTAATGATCATCAGTTTAAAAATGAAATATGTGTAAAAAAGGGGGAGAAAAGTTTGGCCCTTTCTTTACGAGACTTGTGGATTTGAAAAAAAAATAACATATAAATGCAAAAAAAAAAAAAAATTGAACTCTTCAATTTAAAACTTGTTGAGAATTTATTATATCGATCAATGAAGAGTAGTCTGGTGATGTAACAAAATTGTAACATACAATCATCCATCAATGATATAACATACTTGATTTTTTTATATTTTTATGATTTTTTTTGAGTTTTTAGGAAATAAGATATTTCTCTTATCCTTTTAGTGGGTATAGGGATGACACTCGAACTTTTCTTGGTAAAAGAACGAACGTTGAAGCAGTTTCAAAAATATCATAATTATGTGCTAATCACCTAATTTAATTACATATAACTAGAAGTAGTAATATCTAAGCTAGAGGCTCAAGAAAACAAGCATGTAGCATCATTTGAGGAATAAAATAAAATTTTGGGTAAACCTAGGGTTAAGCTTCATGCTTTTTCTTAATAAATATATGAAATATTGGATATACAATGTTTGAGACTTTGGAAGTCAAAGATTTTCAAAGGATTTTAGGTTATATTTATTTCCTATAGGGAATGGAGGAATAGCTTTTTTTTTTTTTTTTTGAACTTATCCCTTGAAGGCAAAACTATTATTAAAAAAAGCTGATTATTTCTTTAGCTATCCCATGAATAAACTCTATCTTGTACACTTATCAAGAGATAGTTATTTTTCTATCAAACACTTTCTAAAGGATATGATTTAAGTTGCCATGATCGATGGCAAGTTAAAGGTTTAGAATAAAATTCTGGGACTCTTTTAATCACAACCATATGATGGCATTAAGCAATAATCCTTAAAATTAGGTGTTACCAATGTTTTGACTCTTTTGGATATTAAATTTCCTTCTAATCCATTTGTTTGATATCAAAGAAAATATTAATGTTACAATCTACTATGACATAAAACGATTTTTTTTAGTGAAATCTTTTAAGAATTTCTAACATCAATAAAAGAAGCAAACTTCAACATTCTTGATATTTCTAAAATCAAGTAAATAAGAGATTTCACTTATTTTCAGAGATTTGCAGGAGAATTCCATTGTCCAAGTAAGAAAGAATGTCCACCTTTGTTATTTTACGCCAACAATTAGAAATTTGACATTATTGATACCATAAAGAAATTCCATTTTAATCATTTAAGCTTCTTTAGCTATATAAATTGCCGCACTACATCGTAAGATAAATCCTTAATTCCAATGTTCTTGCATGGCCTCCTTTCTGTTTAGTTCTTCTCCTATTCGAGTTTGAACAGCAAAGCTGTAATACAAATTACTAAATTTTCATGCATGGCAGGACAACCGGTGGCAGCTTTAGATAAGCTGTACAAGTCCCATCTTGTTACAGTTTCCCTAATGATTCAAGAGGATTCAAATTCTTGTCTTCTTTTATTATTTATTTTTAAAAAAAAAAACTTAAGTCAATTCCCTATCATAGTGCCCCTAGGTTCGAGTGGTCAAAATATTGCAACAACCCATTTTCAATTTAGAATTGGCAGGCAGGAGAATTTCAGGAGGGCATTCCTTCCTTTTAGATGAATTTATATCCCTACAAGTACAACCCTGGAAAGTTTAGCCTTACATGATGCAATCAAACATGAATTCTGTAACGGCTCTATGACCATCAGAAACGAGGAGCCATCATGCTCTATGCGACATCAACGCCTCAAAACTCAAAAGACTCGACAGCAAGTGGCAAGAATTTCTCCGGCACATGACATCTTGCTTGATGGCTGCTCTGAATGTTATGCGGCCACAGCAGATGGAGGAATCCGACCGTCTCTCACCAACTGCCACTCTGTCATATTCGATATTTCCTACCTTTAAACGGAATCAACTCCCATCGATCACGGATGGCTCCAAGCATCCTACTTCAAAGTTCAAATCTAAGTAGAGCCGGTGCTTTTTTTTCTTTTCCAACATGCTAAGATGACAAGAAACTGCGAATAAAAACAAAAGCTAAATTATAGAATTAATTCTTATACTTTTATTTTTTAAACTTAAAAAAAATTATAAAAATAATCTTAAACTTTATATTTGTATCACTTTGATTGCTATCATTAAATAAAGGAGACGCCATTCATTTTTATCCTATATGATAGCATCTAGCACAGCACACGTAGCATCTAAATGATAAAAATAAATTTAAAATTTATAATTAATTTCTTGACCCATTATTTAATAATTTTAAAAAATATTAAAAAAATACAAATATTTTTTTTGTCCTTATTCGTTCTAATCTATGAGTGCTCATATACCCATTGTACTTCCCCTAAGGCAAATTAAAACGGAAAAAAAATAATTTTATTATTTTTATATTTTTTAAATTTAAATAATAAATTAATTGATTAATTATAAATTATAAATTTATTTTATGAATGCTGATAAAAGTTTAAAATTATTTTTATAATTTTTTTAAAATTTAAAATTAAAATGGTACAATCCCTAAATACAATGGTTAATTCTAAAATTTAGTATTAAAAAAAAGTAATCTTTTGGCCGATGGGGGTGGACCGGTGGAGGCCACGTTCTTGTGCAGGGCGTTCGGCCCTAGTCCCTTTGTTTTCGAGAGTTCCACCGAGTGGGGTTGACAGGTGACATTAAAGCTCTGGCTTGGCGAACAAGCATTTCATATTCCATTTTTCTGACATCCGAGCTAAGGCTCTTGCATTGGGAAGACCCTGGGTTGTTAATGGACAACCGATCATCACTGCAAAGTGGCGTCCGGAATTCGTTCCAGTCGACAGCTCCATCCATTTTGCTCTGCTCTAGATACGGTTGCCTCAGCTTCCAATTGAGTTCTGGAGTGATGAAATTCTATCTTCCATCCTTGCTGTGGTCGGGCAATTCCTCTATTCTGATGAATCAACCAAGGCTAGGAAGCGTGGAAGCTTTGCTCGGGCCTGTGTCCGAGTAGATCTGAGTATACCTCTCCGGCCAGGAACTCGGATCGTGGCAGCAGAGCTCCATTTTGGCAACAGTTTTCATATGAAAATCTTGAAGGAATCTACGTTGATTGTGGATCCGTGCATCTCTCTGGATCTTGCCAGGCTGTGCTAGATTCCTCCTCTTCTTCTTCTGGTCTTGAATTTGGGCCCTGGATGGCTGCTATCAGGCACCGGAAATCTTCCCAGGACCCTCTGTCGGGTGATCGCCTCGGTACTCCCAGGTCATCCCCTGCTTTGGCCGACGGCTGGCAAGTTCCTAAGAAACTAGCTCGCCGGCAGCCGAGCAGGGGGATAGCCTTGCTCTCTTCTTCGGCGGAGATGAAGACCCAGGGTGTGATGGTCCATGGGGAGAAGTCTGCATCGAGTCTTCCTTTGAAGGGTGTTGTTGACCCAGGCAGCGAAGACCCAGGCAGTCGAGCAGAGGAAAACATTGAGACAGGGATTGAAGTGTTTTCTGTGCCGGTTGGCACTGTAGCAAAGTTTTAGGATGTTTTGCTGAAAGTGTCTGATGAGGGCAATGCTTCTAATCCTTTTGCATGCTTAGGGCCTGATAGCTCGATTGCGCAGCCTAAGTCCCGGGAGGATGCCTATTCTGGCCCTTCCAAGAGGACCCGGCCTGAGGAACTTGTGTCGCAGTGGTATCCAGGACCACTAAAGGAAAAGGGAAGACTTCTATTGGGGGGAAAGCTAGATCGCAGGGGTCTTTCACTTTCTAGCAACTGTTGACTCTTCCCGGGGGTCTCTAGACCTAACGGGCCAGGGAAGAAGAAGTCTCGTCGCAAGGAAGGGCCGGGTCTGCGGTCTGCTTCAGGTCTCTCCTTGTCAGCTCAGATGGAGGAAGCTACTCATGATTCGGCGGTCCTTCTGCTTAAGAAGGCCATCCTCCGGGGCGAGGAGGTTGAAGCCATGGAATCGTCCCGCTCAAAGGATTCCGTTCTCCGGATGTGGATGTTGTATCCATGGATTCGTTCCATCCGGAGGATTGTAGGGGTAAGGAACCTGCTGTGGGTTCTCTTCCAGCTGACGACCACCTTGTTGATGAGTTGATGGGGGATAGGGCGGGGGTTCCCCCCATTCATGCCTCGGAATGAAGATTCTTGTCTGGAATGTGCGCGGAGCCCAGAAACCATCGTTTCGCTCCGTTTGGGAGGCTATTGCATCTTCATGGTTTTGATATTTGTATTCTTCTGGAAACTCGGTTGTCGGGGACCAGTCTTGCTCGCTTCCGACGTATGGTCTCCAGATCTTGGGTTTCCTATGCTATTGACTCTGTTGGTCTCTCCAGCGGTATTGTGGTTTTGTGGAGAGCTGATAATATCAAAGTGGATGCCTTTCACTACTGTGGTCAACAAGTTGCTCTGGTCATTTCTAATGGATCTCATGGTCCCTGGCTTCTATCGGGTGCTTATGCTAGCACTAACTTCAGGGTGCGCCGGGTGCTATGGGCTGAGATTCATTCTTTGCTATCCCAGGGTTTTCCTTCTCTCATTGCGGGTGACTTCAACTGCATTGTCGGGGCCAATGAGAAAAGAGGTGGCAGGCAGGTGGTTGATTCAGTGGAAAGAGCTGAGTTCAGGAACTTCATTGCTTCAGCTGGTCTTTTGGATTTGGGATTCTCTGGGCCTCAGTTCACTTGATGTAACAATCGTCAGGGTTCAGCTAGGGTGTGGGAAAGACTGGATAGAGCCTTGGCCAATCCTTAGTAGCTCCAGCTTTTTCCCTCAACCATTGTTACTCATCTGTCTAGAATTGCTTCGGATCATTGTCCTATTCTTATTTCTACTGATGTGTCTCTCCAGCAGAGTAGGGTTTTTCCGATTCGAGAAATTCTGGACTTTCTATTCTTCTGCTAGATCTGTCATCTCACAGGTTTGGCGGTTGCCTGTCAGAGGGAGTGCCACCTATAGACTTTCACGACGTCTGGTTCTTGCTAGACACAGACTATGTAGTTGGAGTAGAAGGGAGGTGGGGGACATTGTTCGACGGGTTGAGCAGACTGAGTCTATTATTTCGTCTCTGCAGTCAAAGGAGGACCAAGAGGGATATCTTCCTGATTCTGATCTTTTGACCCTTAGAACCAACTTGGCTCTTCATCACTCTCTTTTATTACAACAGGAGACGTTTTGGAGGCAGAGGTCCCGCATTCAGTGGATTCAGGAAGGGGACTCCAACACTAGATTCTTTCACCAGCTACTCTAAAACGTCGTGCTGCGAACCGTATTAGACGGCTTATTGATGAGGAGGGCAACCCACAGGAGGAGCTCCAGATGATCAGGGATCAGATGCTCCATTTCTTTCAGTCTAGATGGTCTGAGCACTCTGGTGAAGGGTACCCTGTTTTCCCGGTCTCCCCTTCCTCCAGGGTCTCTGATGTGGAGAATGCTCTTCTCATCCGTCCGATTACTGAGGATGATATTCGGTGGGCTTTATGGGATCTTGGTGTTGACAAGGCTCCTGGGCCTGATGGGTTCCCGGCTGTTTTCTTTCGCCACTACTGGGATATTGTTGGACAGGAGGTGGTGCAAGCTATTCAGCTTGTTTTTCAGTCTAAAGCTATTCCAGCAGATTGGAATCGGACTCTTATCACCCTGGTGCCCAAACGCCTGATGCTTCCTCTCCTCAGCATTTCCGGCCTATTAGTCTCTGCACCACTTTATACAAAGTATGTGCACGTATCCTGGTATCCCGTATGTGTTCTGTGATGCATCGCCTCATCTCTCCACAGCAGGGGGCTTTTCTCAGGGGGCGCAGTATCACTGATAATGCTCTGCTTGCTCAGGAATTCATGCATGACCTTCAGCGAGCTCCTAGCCGTCAGGGTCTTATGGCTGTTAAGCTCGATATGGAGAGAGCTTATGATAGATTGAGCTGGGTTTTTCTGCGCCACACTCTTTCTGGGTTTGGGTTTACGGAGCTCTTTGTTGACTGGGTGATGGCCTGTGTTAACCGGCCCTCCTTCTCTCTCCTTATTAATGGTGGTCAGACTGATTATTTTCACTCGGAGGTTGGGTTGAGACAGGGCTGCCCTCTTTCGCCTTTCCTGTTCATTCTCTCGGCCGATCGTTGTCTCGGGCGCTATCTCAGGCTCAGGATAGCAACTCTTTGGCCCCTTATACTGCTGGTCCCCAAGGGCCCTCCCTTTCCACCTTATGTTTGCTGATGATTGCATTCTTCTGGGAAGGGCCACTGTTCGCAATGCTATCACTTTTGCGACTATTCTGCAGTCTTATTATAGTGCTTCAGGGCAGAAAGTCAATATCACTAAATCTCTGATCTGTTTTAGCCCTAGGATGAAGTCTACAGTTAGAGGGACTATCTCACAGATTATGGGTATTCCTAATCAGGCTGATCAGCTATCCTATCTTGGAATACCTATTACGGGGAGGCGGCCTCGTATCTCTGATTTCAGTAACTTAGTTAGCCGGGTCCGTGACAGATTGGATGGGTGGCAGGTCACTGGGCTCTCTATGATGGCGAGGCTTACACTGTTACGCTCGGTGCTATCTTCCCTTCCTCTCTATCTGCTAGCCAATGCTGCTGTTCCTTTGTCTTGTTTGAGGAAGATTGAGAGACAGTTCCGGAATTTCCTCTGGGCTTCGATGCAGGATGGGCATGGTATTCACCTTCTGGCTTGGGATATTGTTTCTATGCCGATTACCGAGGGTGGGCTCGGGATCCAGTCTCTCATTGTTAGGAGGGATGCTCTGATTGTGAGGCATGCTACGCGGTTCTTGCTTGATCCGCACTATTTGTGGAGCTCCTTTATGCGGGCCAAATATGGAGACTGGAATTCTTCCTCTCTTCCTCAGCTCTCCCCTGGGTACTCTTTTTTCTGGAAAGAGGTCTGCCGGCATGCTCTGGCTATTCTGGACAGCATCTCCTGGTCGCTAGGTGACGGGGCTTCTGTTGATATTGTTTATGATGCTTGGATTGCTGACCTTCACTGTCCCGATGGCCGACTTTTGTGAGTTCTAACATCCCTCATGGTATGAGGGTGATTGACTTATTCGGTCCGGATCGCTCTGCTTGGTCTTCTTCTATGGTCTCTAGCTTCTTTGGAGTTGAGCTTTACCGGCGCATTCTTGTCATTCCTCTTACTCCGTTCCCACCCCTGATATTAGGGTTTGGAGGAGATCCTGTCTGTCTCTTGCTCCTATTAGAGATCTTGTTGAGATTTACAGCCCTCAGCTTCAGCATTCGATTGATTTGAAGTGGATCTGGCGTCTCCCCATTCATCCTAGGGTGCGGCTTTTTATGTGGAAACTTGCATGGAACACACTTCCTACTTGTTCCCTGCTCTCCGCGAGAGGTATGAGTATTCTGCCTACTTGCCCATTATGTGGTAGGGGGGACGAGACGGTTGGTCATGCTATCTTTAGTTGCTCTAAAGCGAGATAGATTTGGCAGATTTCAGATGATGGTCCTTGGGATCAGGGGTCTGAATCCCGGTGTAGTCACTTTCTAAGTATCATCAGGGAGGATATGGGTAGAGGATTCCACCTACTGGTTTCGAGAAGGCTTACACTGCTTATCATATTTGGTTATCTCGGAATCGGCTTCTGTTCGCTGATGACTATTCATCCTCGCAGGGTTGTTAGGGCCGCCTTCTCCTTAGCTGCTGAGTATACATTCCATCAGAGAGTTCATGTTTCTGCTACCCCTGGCCACTGGGACTTCTGCTGTTTCGGCAGCGTACCGGCGCACGGTCTTCATTTCTTGGGAGCCCCCACCTCCAGGATTTGTTAAAATCAACTTTGATGGTAGTGTTCGTGGTAGATGTGCAGGCTCGGCTTTTGTGATTTGTGGGCCTGACGGTGAGATGCTGGCGGCTGGTGGATTTGGTCTTCTTGGTTCCACGGTGCCCCTTGCTGAGTTGTGCACTGCTTGGGCTGGTATCTGTTATGCTATTCGTTGTCTGGGAGCTCGCAGCATTATTATTGAAGAGGATTCCATTACTGTTATCTGTTGGATTAGGCAGGATTCCGTGCCTGTTTGCCTATCATCCCCTTGATTGGAGATATTCATTCTACCCTCTAGGGTATTTCTTGCGCTAGGATTAGGCACATCTACCGGAAAACCAACTCAGCGGCAGATTGGATTGCTGCTAGGATGGCGTCTCATTCTGGTTCTTGAAGCTGAAGCTAGGTGAACATTACTCCCCTTTCTCTTTCAAATTTTATACTCTGATATTTCGGGTTTGACTCACCCTAAATTAATGTGATCATGTAAAAAAAAAAAAAAAAAACTAAGCTACACGACGAACCGGGTTCACGGGCCGGTCGGACAAGCGCGTCCGGTCCAACAAAACAAAGAATGGAATCTATCCCGGTCTCCGAATTCTGCGCTGCTTCGAATGTCGGGCACCGCCGCGCCGTCTGGTGGACCCCGCACCTGAACCCGCTTCCCAACGGCACCTGTCATTCTCCTACCGGCCCTACGCCTTTCGCTTATTCGATTTATTTTTGCCAAAATTATAAATAAATTTCCACATCCACGTCGCTTGGCGGGGCGGGGGCCGAGTCCTCTCAGAGTCATGGTCAAACCGGGTGTTGGGGGTCACGACTCTCGATGCGGGTGTTCTGCAACGCGCGCCGATGGATGCCAGCGCACCATGCCTTGTTTTGCCCTCTTTCCTAGGCGTCACGGTCGCTGCAACTTTATCCGTTCTTTTTTCCAATGTTTTGAAAAACGGGTTGACCAACAAATCGAGTAAAGATTTAATTGATTCAATCGAATAAATTAATTTAATCAAATCAAATAATTTAATAACTAATTTTTATTTAAATAATAAACTATATAGTATTTAAAACTTATATATTTGTTAAAAAAAATGTATATGACATAATATTTTTTATTTAAATTGTATAATTTAAATCAATGAAATTAATATGATTAACTAAAAAGTATAATAACAGTATTTAAGATGTAAAATGAAGTAAAAAAATTAAAAAAAAAAAAAAATAAATTAAATTTTATTTATTAAAATTAAAGGTTTTAAAAATAAAATCGAATATGTTGTTTTAGAATTTTTGATTCAATGAGTTTTTTTTTATATTGATTGAGTCATATAAAAATTAATTTTAATAATAAAATTAAATCGAATTGAGGATAAATTTTTGATTTAATTTGTTCGATTGGTGAGTTGAGTTCGATTTTTAAATCATGCTTTTTATCTTCTACTAGCGGAAGGCAGCTGCGGTGCCCCCGGCTGGTTCAACTTTAGCCGGTGTAACAACCTAGCGTAGTGCATCACCGATTCACCATTTGTCTTGGATTTAAGGAGTAGTTTTTCAAATCCGCGTCTTTTATCATCGATTTTAAAATAAAAAAATAAAAATAAAAATTTGATTAAAATAGTATTAAAATGAAAAATATTAATTAAAATAATATTTTCACTTCTATATCCCAATCTTTTAGTTCGGCTCTATCAGTAGGGCTACTGACGGAAGGAATAAAAATTATTATTTTAAGTGGCGATTTCATTTGAGTTGAAATTACTATTTGAAGTGGTGATTTTTATCCAAAATCTTTACTCTAAATAGCAATTTTCTCAGCGCGAACTTCATCCCTACGAGGACTTAAACGTTACGGATCTTCGTTTGTCTCCCTTCCTTCGTATAATCTTTTAGCAAATCAAAAAAGGGTTAGATGATGATTAATGATTCAATCATTGGATCAATTAGAATTATCTTGTTATATTTATTATTTTATTAATTAAAATTATCTTATTATATCTATTATCTTGTTAATTAAAATTATCTCGTTATATTTATTATCTTATTATATCTATTATCTTGTTAATTTATTATCTATAACAAAATAATAGATATAACAATTAGAATTATCTTGTTTTATCTATTATCTTATTATAGATAATAGATATAACAAGATAATAGAGGGTTAAGATCGTTGAAAGGCTTCGTTTAAGAAGGAATCGCAGGGATATGATAACTGAAAAAATCGCCACGATTTTGGAATAAAAATCATCACGATTTTTACTCGTTTTGTCAACAGCCCCGTTGGTTGAGCCGAGGGATAATAACGTAAAAACTAAAAAATATTATTTAAATAATATTTTTTACTTTAACATTATCTGGATAATAAGTTTCGTTCTCACTCTCTTATTTTAAAACAGTTGCCCAAAGACACCGATTTAAAAAACTAGTCAGGATTTAACGCTGGGGGGTATCGATCTCTCGGGGACATTGGAAGGTAAGTAGTACAGGGGGCCATACGGCTTTTGTTCCCTCACAAGAGCCGTCCGTTTCGTGTGAATATTTGAAGCCTAATCTCGGCAGGAGCCGTACGATGATGTGTCAGCCTCTGGCATTAAAAATTTCGAAAGAATCGGGGTATCATAAGAATGCTGATTAAAATTAATAGAACATCTCGTGCCAAATAAAATTAGTTTTGTTGTTATATTATATGTACGTCGTCTTCTTCCACCTGATGGTGGTCGAGTCGGGTTCAACCGTTTGCCACCATTTACGCATAAAAAAACAACAAAGGGCCAGGGAAAGTCCTCCAAGAGCTGATATCAATTCAGCAGCAATGACTTAATTGAATTTTAGCTCGTAACGCAAAGTAGTTTATCTTTGAGAACAATTTGGTTAAAACTTAAAAGAGTAAGCAATACTTCGTTTGAAACTTTGATGATGTATCATTACTATTATCATTTTCTTTGAGACGTCCCACATTTGGGTACTAATATATTTCCCAGGTTTTTGTTGCTAGGACCACTATAGATTATTCTCTGTACAAAAAAGTAAACGACGCTTCCGTGTAAGCTTTTGTAGTGCGTACCCCAAGTTAGCTTTCGCCTGCTTGATAAATAACAATTATTGAAGAGTAGATGGTCAGAGATAATGACAGCCATTATAGGGACGTCAATATGCTATGCTATGTTGCATAGATGAAGGGAAGGTCTCTGTGAAATTAGTTGGAACAATTCATGAAGACATATCTAACTTTTTTTGCCTACTTCTTTCGTGCTATTTTAATTTCAGCTTAGGAAACCAAATCAATTTCTTAAAATTAAAATGAATTTATATTTTTTTTTAAAAAAAAAAAGCATGTTTTGGGATGAGGTGATAATGTAACAATAATAATAAAGCCTTAATTCTAAATTAGTTGGAGTTAGCTACGCGAATCCTTTTTTTTACATTCAACTCTATTTCGAATCATATATTTTTTGTAAGATACAAAAATTTTAAGCTTTTTTTATTACTTTCTCTTATGTGATATTTAATCCATCTCTACTTTTATATATATATACATATTAAGTCACTTTTTCACATAAGTGTATCTCTGGATTTGCATTGCACATGTTTAAAGCATTTAAATCGTCATTCTCTTAATTTATTTCAATTGAAGATACTCTATATGAATGATTTTATTTTTTATTCTATTTTTTATCATCACACATTCATCTTAGAATTCTCATTTTCGTTTCATTCATCTTATGTACGAGTATTTTCTTAGCTACCCAACATTTTATGCCATAAAGTATAAATGGTCTTATTTTTGTCTTATAAAACTTTGTTTTAACTTAGTAGATATTTTAGGATTACATAATATTTTAATTGCACTTCTTCATTTTATTTAACTTATTTTAATCTTATAGACAATATCATGTCTAATCTTTCATTTCTTGTAAATAATCGATCTGAACTACTGAAATCAACCATTTTTAGTAACTTTATAATCCAAATTTATACTCACATCATATTCATTTCTAATTGTACTAAAATTATATTTCATATATTTCATTTTTATCTTAGTTTATCTAAAATCTTTAAATTTTAATGCATGTTAATGTAGTTTTAATTTATGATTAATTTTAGTCTTAGTTTTATTTAATAGTATTATATTATTTACAAATGACATGCACATTGCAATATTATGGTCTAATAAATTTATCTATAATTAAAGAAAAAAAGATAAGATTAAAAGCAGATCCATAATGTAACATAAAAATTTACTAGTATCCCATTAATAGTTTTCTAATTGATACTATTCCATCTTACATATCTATTATTATATTAACACGCATAAAAAGTACTCCATTTTTCTTTAACATCTATTATAATATTTTTATAAACCCTATTGTATGCTTTTTTTTTAACTAATAAAAATTATATCAATAATTTATTTATTTTTACTTTATCTTTCTTCATAATCTTCTAGCCTGATAAATAAGTTTTATATCGGCTTTCTATCGTAGAATTAAATTAATTTTATGATATTTTAGTATTATCAATGAAATAAATAGAAGGGCATTTTAGTATTTCAAAACTTATTATTTTATAATATTTCGCCCTTCCTTAACGTCCTCAAATTTCAATCCGCACGAAACTTTACTATTAAGCATCCAACTTCTTCAGGACGATTCTTTCTTTCTCCTCATCCCCTCCCTCCTCCTCATCGTCCAAAAAGAGAGAGAGAAAAAAAAAAAAGCCGAGAGACTTTTTCTAGGTTAAATTTTACGGTAGCGATAGTTTTCTTTCTTTCTTTTTTTTCTTTTAATGGCGACGGCCGTGGAGAAGATCCGGCAGATCGTGCAGCTGAAGCAGGTGATGAAGCGGTGGCGGGTTCTCAGCCTCCGGGGCGGCGGCGAAGGAGGAGGACGGCGCTCCTCTCCCTCGGAGTCGGACTCCGGCTCGAACCGGCCGCGTGTTCGGGCTGGGTTCGTCGCGGTGTACGTGGGCCCGGAGAGGCGGCGGTTCGTGATCCCGACTCGGTTCCTAAACCTGCCGGTCTTCGCGTCGCTGCTGGACCGGGCGGAGGAGGAGTACGGCTTCCAGCCGGCCGGCGGTCTTGCGCTCCCATGTGACCCGGCTTTCTTCCAGTGGGTCGTCGACGCCCTCGACCGAGACGAGGACCGATTCAAGGGTCTTGGTCTCGACGCCTTCCTCCGTCTCTTCGCCGACTGCGCCTCTTCCTCCTGTAAGAAGTGCTCCTCCAACGCGGCTTCACTCCTCTTCTATCCAAGACTTGGGTTTGACTGCAACCCTTTTTGGGATCGACTGCACTCCCTTTTTGATCCTTAAGGATTTTTAGTATTAAGTTTTTTTTTTTCTCTCTCTCTTTCTTTTGTACAAAAGAAATGGTGATGAAATATGGGAGAGATGCGGACGCTGCTGCGTGCATCTATTATTCTAATATGGGGATTGAATGATATGTGAATTTTAATCTAGCCCTGCCCTGTTTTAAGATTTTTTTTTTTTGGTATTTTGATATATGTGTGAATAACGATGATAAAAAATATAGAGGTTTTAGTGGATGAACATACGATGCAGTGAAAGCAGCGGCGAAAAATTTCCTTTCTTTTCTTGTCAGATTATTTTATCATAATCGAATTTTATTTTATTGGTCATCATTTTCTTTTTAAATTTTATGGACTTGAATCATAGGTTGCTGCTGTGGTCGAAGCCCCGTAGCCCATAAGTCTTTTGCGAAAGGTTATCCATAATGGTGATGCAACTCTCACCGCATGGAAATAATTAGGATGGATTCCAAAGTGAGCATCTTTCAGCATGCTGTCATTTTGGAAAATGATCTTCGTTTTTAGCATGTTCTGGGGAGATGGCGAGGTTTCTTGCCTATCCTGCTTGTCAACAACTTCATGCATGCTGGTTTACTTGTCGTTTTGTAGGATTAGTTTCCAAGAAGATGCGGCCAGGGAATAACATATATAATGCTAGCGTTGCTGAGGGAGGTTCCGGCTCGCTCAATTTATCTTCACGCAGCCTCCTTATCGATCGTAAGATGATGACATCGTTCTTTATGAGGCGATTTTAGATCTATTTTCGGACAAAAACTCTTGAAATAAATCTTCGTCGGAAAAACGTGTAATCATATACTAGTTCAAGTAGGCTATTAAACAATTAAAGATGGCAGCAATAGGGAAAATTAGCCCCTATTCATTTTCCTCTCTTTAATGTGCATTGGTTAATTTCCACTAGCGATGGGTTGGTGGCATAGTTTCCTGTTGTTTACTATTTACTTGTGATTTATTAGCTTTTAAGTGTACGGAGATCAATGAGGGGATAGATTATTAAATTTCTTATTGCAGATGTGAATTTGTCTTTCCATATCACCATCAACTAATGCAATAACTTTGGACTTGATTGCAATAATTGTGAATCTTCCAAGATCTCTTTATAACTTTATCCTATCCAATCCCTATTTAGGCCGTATTTGAAATAGAGAATAAGAAGGATATCTTTAGATATCTTCTTTTATCTTTAAAAGCTATAACTAGAAGAAATATATTTAAAAAAGTTTAATAAAGAAGATAACTCATGTTTAATCATGAATTATCCCTTTCCTAAAGTAGTGTTTGATAGAAAAAATATTATTCATGGATAAGTGTACGAGATAGAGTTTGTTCCCTGGCTATCCCTAGGGATATCCCTTGGCTATCCCATTGATCATATCAAATGCAAAAAGGTAAATCCATAGGATAACTTTTTTTTACTCTTATTTGGAGGGATAACTAGCTATTCCTGCATTTTCTAGGGAATAAATTGAGGGGATATCCCATGGTTAACCATGGTTAACAATGAATTATCCCTTTGGTTAACTTTATTCCCAGCTATTCCTTAGGTAGTGTTTGATAAAAAAAATATTATCCATGAATAAGTGTACGGGATAGGGTTTGTCCTCTGGCTATCCCATTGATCATATCAAATGCAAAAAGGTAAATTCATAGGATAATTTTTTTTACTCTTATTTGGATGGATAACCAGCTATTCCTGTATTTTCTAGGAAATAAATTGAGGGGATATCCCATGATTAACCATGGCTAACCATGGATTATCCCTTTAGTTAACTTTATTCCTAGCTATCCTTTATAGTTATAGCTTTTGAGAATAAGAGGGGATATCCCCTATATATCCTCTTTTATCCCCTATTTCAAACACTACCTTATAGTTATGACTTTTGGGATGGATACCCCCTCTTATCCTCTATTTCAAACACAGGAACCCAAAAATAACTAAAGTTATCCTTTGATGGCAGAGTTGTAATTTTAAAAAAATACTTATTTTTTGAATAAATGCTATTCTATACATTTACCCCGGGTTATTTGTTTGTCCGAGTGAGCCTTGCGCTTACTTGGAGATTAATTATATGAGACGGATCAGAAAAATCTTTTGGCATAACTTGGATTGCAAGGGCATGGTTGTTGCAAAATTATTACATAGCATGGCTTAAAAATTTTTTACTTTAAAAAATAAATGGTGATACTATGCAACTCATTAACTAGAAATTTTTTTTTACCCCTTCTTTTCGGCCTCGTAAATTTGTTGTTCTTCCTCATCAATTTAAGCTTGGCTTTCACCTATCTTTGCTTGGTAGAGTGGTTTGATAGAAGGTAGGTGCAACTTTGAACAATTATATATCAAATAATTAAAGCGATAAAAATGGCTTTTAGAAAACTAGTTGTGGAAGATAGTTTTGTCATTTAAATGTTTATGTTATAAGGAGATTTAAGATTGAAATAATCAAAATCTAGCTACCATGAAATTGTTTCATCATTTATGATTGCTAAGATGCCCTACCATGCATGGGCCGTTCATATTGGAGACCTATTTTTGGTGGCATAACTTTTTTTTAAATTGATTATATGTTGAAAAATAGGATTACATTCATTCCCCTTACATCTTATGCAATGATGTAATGAAGTAACATTTGGACCCCTCAAGTTTGGAATTAGACTGCACACCTATAATAGACCTTTCAAAGTCAAGCCAACATCATTTTGGATGTTGACATTATTAAGATCTTGTCATTATTCTACAGGCAGATCACCTTATGGGTAAACATAGTAAAGTTACTATATACCAATAATCAAAAACCACTTCAACAAATGCCCATTCCAATTCTTTGAAAATATTGCAAAAAAAAAAAAAAAAGAGATCAAATTTGAAAGCAAGGCATAGTTATTTTATGTAAAATTTTCTTTTGTTATTAGTTTATTAAGAATTTTGGACATTATATAAAGTTAAATATCATCATGCATTATTTCGATAAATTATTCTTTCTTACATATAATTATATTAGATTTTCTCTCGATCATTTTGTTAAAAACTTGGAAATCTTTGTTTTCAAAAAAAAAAATTATGAAATTTTATATCAAATCTATAACTTTTATTGAACATTATATTTTGGCAAGTCTTTTGATTTCATGTAAATCAAAAAAAAAAAAGTCGCTCTTTCAAAATACAAATACAGTTTTGTCCGTCATTCAAGGGAAGGATGGGGGCTCGAGACTTTTAAAATCTATGCCAAGACCATTCAAATCTTTCAAATTTATTGATGAATAAAATATCATTTAATTTATTAAACTTATTTTTAAATTATTATCATTTTTTAACAAAAGTGTACACACAACTAACAGCTAATTTAATTCTCTCTTATCCATATTCAAATCCCACGTCCCATATGCTAGTAAACCAAATTCCTTTGTATCTTTTATAATGAACTTTTCTTTTTCCTTTGCAAATTTATTCTTCCTCAATTTTTATCTCTATCTTGTATCCTTGTCATCTCAAATCTCTATCTTTATTTTAATTTTATTTATTTATATTTATTTTCTATTACTAAATATAAATATTGTGCTAGTTTTGTTAAAGCAGTCAGTTCCAATATGGAACTAAAATTTCTTTAAAAAAAATGGTGACTGAAATATTGTTTAATGATATCTTGACCAAAACCTGAGAGTCTTTATCTTTCTCTTTCTCCCTCTCATCCTTACTGGCTTTCCAAAGGACCAAAGCCCCAGTCAAGTGTAAAACTCCACCAGTTTTTTTTTTTTTCCTCCAAGGCTGAAGATCCGAGTCCCGTCCAACTTATTTAGAGCTTGGGGGTAGTTTGGATTACACTGCTGGATTTTCTCTTGGATTTATCAATTAGCCTGTCCATTTGGCTGTATCCCATATCAACTCAGTACCCATTGGTCCGAATCTTACAGGAGCTTATAATAATAATAATAATAATAATAATAATAAATCTCCATTGATATTTTTCCCTTCTCACAAGTTTTGACACGAGGGGTAGTGGGCTTTCCAATCTACAAATCTAATAAGAATTCAGTCCAATCTTGGCGAATTATTCAAATGGGCACTTGAGAAGGATTCAAAAGTGTAGAACTTTTTCTTAATAGAGAGCTAAAAGTGACTGCTCCATGCCGGTGGACCTATTGCGAGGGGATCACCACCATTATGTTCTCCAGACCAAGACGAAAGTGAGAAGGATTTAAATTAGTTTTTTAGAATGCCAGGGTTTTAGCAATCATCCTGAGATAGTATTTCTTAAAAAGAAATTAGCTATCACTATTGTCAGAACTTTAAAATATTAGTTGGCAAAATCTCAGGATTGCTAAGTTTTGGTGCGCTTATGTCTTACATATATTGTATAAATTTGCTTCATATCCGTACAAACCTATATCTTAACAGAGACACGAAGATGCTATTTATTTAGGTTCAGAAATAAACTATGGAAATAATAATATCGCGATTCTTGCCAGAGTTTACTGTTGGTGAGTTGATTTGACTTCAGAAGATCTTTAACGGAGGATGGCTGGGTGCTCGTTCCAAGGAAGCAGGTGTCATCGAGGAGATCCTGGAGCAATTCAAATAGAAGAAGAGACGAAGTAATTATTATGCTCCATGGCCTGGAAACAGTGTTCGGGACCATCCAGGAATGATTCAGGTAATTATTATCCTCTCATCGACTCTTTTATATCTACCGTGGAGAAGGTGTCGATCTTCCTGATACTTAGATCTTAAAGGGACCACAGTTCACTTGTCTATCCTTTGGAGTTCGAGTCGCATATGTGAAAGAGAATTAAGGATAGTCCACTATATTTTTAGAAGAAATTGGTTGAGAAAATAGATTGCTTGCTTGTTAATACTGCTCGGAACCATTTCTGGCCTTAAATTACATTATCACGGTTAGCTGCAGATTAGTGAAATGATCTGATAAGTGATTTCTGTGAAGGCAGAGAAGTTTAAGTTTCAAGTTTGAAATTTGGAAGTCAGATGGCAAATTAATGTTATTGGAGTTGTGGCGGGGATCTCCAATGCCATTACCAGCGGCCATGAATCATGGGGATCACTGTTTGGTAGACCCTTCTTTGCCACATCTGGGTCAAAATGCAGCACCACCCATTCCTGAAAGGAATGATGGGGAAACAGGACAGGGTTGCCCACCATTGTCATTGTTTGATCCATATTACTTGCGCCGTTTTGTTCACTTCTATGTTGAGGGGTAAAATCGTCATTGCATTGATAGCCATGCGAAGGGACTAGGATCAGCCCCATTCCTCCATTACGCCCATAAAGAACGAGCTAACTAGTATGATCCAACGGGTCGAGCAACCCATAGTTCGGCTCTTCCCCGAGCTTCCCGTAGCTCGGCTTTCCCCGAGCTTCCCATAGTTCGGCTCTTCCCCGAGCTTCCCGTAGCTCGGCTTTCCCCGAGCTTCCCATAGCTCGGCTTCCACGAGCTTCCCATAGCTCGGCATCC
This sequence comes from Calamus simplicifolius, assembly GCA_900491605.1. Taxonomy (NCBI): domain Eukaryota; kingdom Viridiplantae; phylum Streptophyta; class Magnoliopsida; order Arecales; family Arecaceae; genus Calamus; species Calamus simplicifolius. The sequence goes on along the minus strand of UESW01004830.1, from coordinate 560,063 downwards.
CCGAGCTACCTATGACTCAGCTTCCACGGGCTTCCCATAGCTCGGCTTCCCGAGCTACCTATAGCTCGGCTCCCACGAGCCTCCTATGGCTCGGCTTCCCCGAGCTACCTATGGCTCGGCTTCTACGAGCTTCCCATAGCTCGGCTTCCCCGAGCTACCTATAGCTCGGCTCCCACGAGCTTCCCATACCTCGACTTCCCCAAGCTGCCCATGGCTCGGCTTCCACGGGCTTCCCATAGCTCGGCTTCCCCGAGCTACCTATGGCTCGGCTTCCATGGGCTTCCCATAGCTCGGCTTCCCCGAGCTACCTATAGCTCGGCTCCCACGAGCTTCCCATACCTCGGCTTTCCCGAGCTATCCATAGCGCGGCTTCCACGAGCCTCCCATAGCTCGGCTTCCCCGAGCTACCTATGGCTCAGCTTCCATCGGCTTCCCATAGCTCGGCTTCCACGAGCTTTCCATAGCTCAGCTTCCACGAGCTTTCCATAGCTCGGCTTCCCGAGCTACCTATGGCTCGGCTTCCTTGAACTTTCATAGCTCGGTTCCCCGAGCTACCCATAGCCCGTTTCTCCAAGTAACCCCGAGCAATCCATGGCTCGACGCACACCTCCGTGGAACCCGACGCGGGAGAGCCCAGCCTAGCGTAACGGAATCCCAAACAAAGGATCATATCAAGGAGTGGCCTAGGATCTATAGTAACGGCCTATGACCTACGCACTCATTAGATCTCAGACCATTAGAGGGCCCTCCCAGCCGTCGATCCTTCAACGAATAAGATATGGACCCCACCGGCCTTGTAACAGCTTGATTCAAATCATCCCCGTATCATAACAACCTTCAAACCTTCCAGAAGGCGCTCAAGATCCAGGTGATTGCCTATAAATATGACACTCCTAGATTCTCTCAGGTATGCGCTCACAGCCCCTAGCTTACTGGCTCACTCTCACTCTCACTCACTCTCTGGGTCCTTCACTGCTCGTCGGCGCTCCCCTAGAGCTCTCGATTGGCCACCCCTGGAGGGACTCCCCAAAGAGATCCTTCTCCTCATTTCTGTTGATCGTCGATCCCCACTGACTTGAACATCGGAGGGTCTTCCGCGGAGGGCCACCCCCAACGCCTCTCGCGTGAGGACTTCTGTGCAGGTCCGCCCAGGAGGAAGCCCAGATCAGGAGACCGATCACGCCCAAGTCGGAGGACAGATCCCGGTGGCAACAGATTGGCGCTAGAGAAAGGGCCTCAAGTCCCATTAAAACTTGAAAAAAGGAGATAAGGATCTTGATCTGGAGTAGAACCTCTCCAATGGCTAATCGGAGAAGAGAAACCTCTGAAGCCCAAGACCAGGTCGTCTCTCAAAGACCTGATCCGACAAGCAACGCGGCACCACAGCCGCCGCCAGTTGAGACCTCGTCACCGCCAGCCATTCCGGTGACCCAGGATCAGTTCGCCACGTTGGTCCAGCAGGTTCAAGCCCTGACCCATCTGGTTCAAGAGCGCCTCGTAACCGCTCCTGCTCCACGCCTCCCTGAGGAGGCCGCTGCCCCTTTCTCTCCGGCCACCTCCTCTTCTGGTCCGCATGGAACCGCCGACCCCCCACACCGACCCAAGGGGGACAAGCCAGTACCACGAGGCAGCTACAACAGGGATCCTCCTAGATCTCGACGAGCCCGGTCCCTCTCTCCGGTGTTCTCCTACCACGATTCAACGCCATCCCCGCACTCTCCTCACCCGGCTCCTCCTCTTACGTCTGAAGAGGAGATCCACCGACAACTATGGGAGATGCATCAAAAGCTGGACGCTGCCAAGCAGGCCCATCCGCCTCAGCCCAAGGCAGAACACGACATCCCTTTCTCCAAAGGGATAATGGAGGAAGTGATTCCCTTCCATGTTAAGCTACCCGCCATCGAGCCCTACCACGGCTCTTCCGATCCGGATGATCATCTCAGTAGCTTCCGATCAATAATGATATTCCACGGAGCATCAGGCGCGATCTTCTGCCTCGCCTTCCCTTCCACTCTCAGAGGATCTGCCCGAACCTGGTTCAACGCCTTGAAACCAGGTTCCGTTGATTCATTCGACGAGCTGAGCCGCCTTTTTATTGGCCAGTTCGTCAGTAGCCGCCGTCACCAACGGAGATCCGACTCCCTCTCCGAAGTTAAGCAGAGAGAGGGGGAGTCCTTGAGAAATTACCTTGGCCGTTTCAACAAGGCCATGCTGGAGGTGGACCACCTTAATCATGAGATGGCTATGTATGCTCTAGCGGGGGGAGTCTTGAAGGAGAGCAACTTCTACCTCGCGATGGAGGTTAGCTACCCCCCGAACCTCTCCGATATGATGGCCATGGTAGATAAGTACGCCAGGGTCGAAAAATCGCGGCGAGTTGCCCGCGCTGAGCTAGCGAAGAAGAAAGAACCTAAAGGTTCCGATATGCACCGACCTGTCCGTCAGCCAAGCCCGCCTTGTCGCCAAAGAGCTTCCCTGCCGCCGCCGAGAAATCGCTCCCAGAGCCCGCCCAGGCGATTCGACCGGTACACTCCGCTCACTGTACCCAGGGCAAATCCTTATGAGATAGAGCGCCAGCTCCCCCGACCAGCTCCTCTCCGAGGGAACCCAACTCGGAGGGATCCCACCAAATACTGTCGCTACCACAGAGAGCATGGCCACGACACCGAGAATGTTGGCAGTTGAAGAATAAGATTGAGAGGCTATTCAATGGGGCTGACTGAACCAGTTCAGGAGGGCACCCGAGCCAGGACAAGGGGGCGATCGCCAGCCCGAGCTTCAGCAGCCTCCTCCTCCAAATCCGCCTAATTGGCCACATCAACATGATTGAGGAAGCCGGTGGCTCGAGCTCTAGAGATAATGATGAAGGCTCGGTGCCAAAGAAAGCGCGAACGGGCGAGCTCTCCTTCTCCGACGATGATCTCCGAAGGATACAGTTCCCACACGACGACGCACTGGTTGTATCCCTCAATTTAAATGACTATGATGTAAGCCGAATCCTCGTTGATAGTGAAAGTTTCATGAATGTTTTGTACCTCGATGTGTTTGCCAAGATGAGATTGCTCATGGAAAACCTTCGAGCTATGGACTCCACCCTAATGGGGTTCACAGGCGACGCCATCGTCCCAGAGGGGGTCGTAACCTTAACGGTTTGGGCAGGAACCTGGCCCCTTGTGGCCACTGTTCACACAGACTTCTTGGTGACCAAGCTCAGGTCGCCCTATAATGCGATATTTGGAAGACCTGGTCTGATGTCTCTCAAAGCCGTTGTCTCCATCCCACACCTATCTATGAAATTCCCCACCGGGCGAGAATTGGTATCGTCCGGGGAGCCAAACTATGGCTCGGCAGTGTTCGTCACCAGCCTTCAATCCAGAATGCCTGAAGTTGACGGGCTAGATGCTCGGGAGGAATTCGCCGAGCAACGAGGGGAACCAGCCGAAGAACTGGAGGAAGTACCACTGGACGAGGCTCGTCCCGACCGAACCATAAAAATCGGGTCACTACTGGAAGACGAATCCCGGCAAGAGCTGATCGACTTCCTCGAAGCAACGCCGATGTGTTTGCTTGGTCCGCCTCCGACATGCCAGGGATCAGCCCGAAGTTCTTGTCCACCGCCTTAATGCGGACGACATGTGCCGGCCCGTCAAGCAAAAGAAGAGGAGCTTCGCTCCAGAACGGCAGAGAGTTATTAAGGAGGAGGTTGATAAGCTCATCAAGGCGAACTTTATTCGGGAGGTGAATTACCCGAGTTGGCTGTCGAATGTCGTCATGGTAAAGAAGTCGAGCGGCAAGTGGCGAATCTGCATCAACTTCACCGACCTCAACAAAGCATGCCCGAAGGATAGCTTTCCTCTCCCCCGAATTGATCAACTTGTGGATGCCACCTCGGGTCATCAAATGTTAACGTTCATGGATGCCTACTCGGGCTACAACCAGATCTGGATGGCCCCCAAGATGAGGAAAAGACCGCCTTCATAACCAACCGAGGTACTTACTGTTACCGTGTTATGCCTTTCGGTCTTAAAAATGCATGAGCTACCTACCAAAGGCTGGTCAACAAGGTCTTCAAAGAACAAATCGGCCGGAACATGGAAGTATACATCGACGACATGCTGGTCAAGAGCAAAGAAGCATCACGCACATCGAGGATCTCTCGGAGAGCTTTGCAACACTCCACAAATATCAGATGAAGCTCAATCCGAATAAATGCGCCTTCGGCATTAACTCTGGAAGTTCCTCGGCTTCATGGTCTCCCAGTGGGGTATCGAAGCTAACCCCCAGAAGATCCAAGCTCTCCAGCAGATGGCGCCCCGGCGTCTATTAAAGAAGTCCAGCGCCTAACCGGGAGGATAGCGGCTCTTAACCGCTTTGTGGCGCGCTCAGCTGAAAGATGCCTCCCCTTCTTCAAAACTCTCCGGTCGGCTAAGAATTTCCAGTGGACCCCCGAGTGTCAAAAATCATTCGAAGATCTCAAGAAGAACCTCGGCTCTTCCCCGCTCCTCAGCAGTCCAAATCCTGGGGAGACATTGTTCCTGTATTGCTGTTTCGGAAGGCCGTTTGCTCGGTGCTGGTCAGAGAAGAAAACAAGGTCCAGAAGCCGATTTATTATGTCAGCAAATTGCTCCGCGACGCGGAGACGAGGTATAGCCGGATTGAGAAGATGGTGTTGGCCTTGATTACCTCAGTTCGGAAGTTGCGGCCGTACTTCCAGGCGCATTCTGTGAGAGTCCTAACTGACCAACCCATCAAGGCGGTGGTCCACCGCCCGGAGACATCAGGGAGAATGACTAAGTGGGCCGTCGAGCTGAGCGAGCATGACATCGATTTCAGCCTCGCCCGGCCATCAAAGCTCAGGTGCTAGCCGACTTCCTCCTCGAATGTACCATCCCAGAGGATGGCTCCACCCCCGACTCCTCCGAAGAACCAAAATCTGGCGCCCGATGGCTCCTCCATGTCGATGGGTCATCCAACGCCCATCGCTCCGGTGCGGGTTTGGTTCTCACCAGTTCAGAGGGGGCGACTTTTGAATATGGCATCCGCTTCTCCTTCCCGGCCTCCAACAACAAAGCTGAATATGAAGACCTACTGGCCGGTCTCCGGATATCCCACAGCCTTAAGGTGGAGAACTGAATGCCTTCACCAACTCCCAGCTGGTGGCAGGTCACGTGCGAGGGGAGTTTGAGGCCCGAGAACCGAACATGATTTGATACCTCTAGAAGGTATGTGACTTCACCTAGTTTCTCCAAACTTGAGATTATTCAGGTTCCGAGGATCAAGAACTCTCGCGCCGACCTTCTTTCTCGATTGGCCACCACCGACTCCATGGACTTAGAGCGGAAGTTCCACTTAGAGGTCCTAAAAAAATTCAGCATAACAGACGCCGACCATGTGATGCAAATTAAGGCCAAGCCATTATAGATCGACCCAATCCTTACTTATCTCAGAGATGGATCTCTCTCGGCGGATAGAAAGGAGGCAAGAAAGCTAAAGATGCAGGCATCTCACTATGTCTTGCACGATGGTCAGCTATACAAGCGCTCCTTCTCCATGCCACTACTTAAGTGTCTTTGACCATCAAAGGCTGATTATGCTCTGCGGAAGGTCCACAAAGGCATCTGCGGCAACCACCTGGATGACGAGCCCTCTGCCATAAAGTGTTAAGTCAAGGGTACTACTAGCTGACCATGCAAAAGGACTCTAACAACCTTGTCTGAGCCTGCGATTCGTGTCAGCGCCACTCTAGCATCCAGAGGCTCCCGTTTGCACACTAGGGAACTATTCAATGCAAGTGAATATGCATAGCTTAGATTTATATTAGGTGGTTACTGGGTGCTAGGTTATCAGCAGAGATGAAGTAGATATACAGGACTACATGAAAAAGATCAGGAGAAAGTTTTTTGAAACCAAATTCATCATAAACAAAGAGGCATGCCCACAAGTATTTGGATCCAGATGGTTGTACCAGGTTTGTTCTTCCTACCTTTCGATTAGAAAATCAAATTGTAGATAAGTTTGGGCACGTCTGCTACAAAAACCTATTGCATCTGAAGCAATGATTATTGAAATTGTCACTGGATGCAGCATGAGAATGGCCTGCTGTTCAAGAATTCACAGCCCTTCAACATGTCTGAGCATAATCATATCTTCTAAGTTCTGACTTGAAAATTATAAAGGATATAATATGTGGCTCTGCTAGGAAGTCAGATATCAAATAGAACTCAATTGAGTTCATGTGCTAATAAATTTTAGGTTTACACTTATTAGACCTCTGTAGCCAATACAGTGTTTATATTAGGGGCATCTTTCACCCTTCTCATTTCCATTAGAGAAATCTCTATGGTTTATAAACAAGACTGTACTAATTAGCAGATTCTATAAGATCAAATAGAGGAACATTGATGTCAGGCCATAAATGGTGATTAGTCTCTAATGGAGGCTCAGCTATGCCAGTTAGTCAAGCTTGCACAAGCTAACAAGTCGCTAGCATGCTATGATAATAGATAACCGTTAGGATTAGTCATGGAAAAATGTCGACTGAGATGCTATCTGACAAATGCTATGTGAGAAGGATCATCCATAGTGATGTTTATATCAACATATAATAAAAAGGACAGTACAACCACCAGAACTAGAGAAAAGGAACATAACAGGATCTTGAGTACTTTGAATAAAACCTACAGCTATGACCATCGAACTAATCACTTGGACAAAGCACATGAAGACTAATTTATACCATATAGAGCATGTCCAGGATGACAAACTTGCAAGGGCTAGTATAGTCAAGGTGGCACTACCAAATAAACCTCCTTACAAAGATTACCATGAACAGTGGCAATTTTCACATCAAGATAGTAAAGCAGCAAACAATGAATGGTAGTTACAATGATAAGAGCCCATATAGTCATCTTGTGTGCCATTGGAGCAAACATCTTAAAATCAAGTTCAACCTTCTGATGAAGACCACATGAAACCAAGTGAGCCTTATATCTCTAAATTGAGCCATAATAATGGGATTTTAATCTTGTAAACCAACTTGCAAGCATGCCACTT
>UESW01004830.1:503906-546625 GCA_900491605.1 Calamus simplicifolius | reverse complement strand
TCTTTCGAAAAGTCGCAATAGAAAATAGATGTCGTTCACGCATCTACTCTCGGCACGACCGAGCCATCTCCTTGGCCAAATCTCCATACCTCGGCTAGGCCGAGCTCTGAGCCAGAGCTATATATCTCGGTTAGGCCAAATTGCATCCCGCGAAGGCTTGGTATGGCCGAGCGCTCCCGGCGCAGCTGGGAGCCGTGTAATCTCCAAAGTATTTTGGATTCGGGCAGCTTACAAGCCCCGGCCGAACCAAATGATCTCCAAAGTATCGTTCGGATTCGGGCAGCTTACAAGCCCCGGAACCAAATGATCTCCAAAGTATTGTTCGGATTCGGGCAGCTTACAAGCAACCAAATGATCCAAAGTATGTTCGGATTCGGGCAGCTTACAAGCCCCGGCCGAACCAAATAATCTCCAAAGTATTGTTCGGATTCGGGCAGCTTACAAGCCCCGGCCGAACCAAATGATCTCCAAGTATTCGGATTCGGGCAGCTTACAAGCCCCGGCCGAACCAAATGATCTCCAAAGTATTGTTCGGATTCGGGCAGCTTACAAGCCCCGGCCGAACCAAATGATCTCCAAACTCGTTCGGATTCGGGCAGCTTACAAGCCCCGGGAACCAAATATCTCCAAAGTATTGTTCGGATTCGGGCAGCTTACAAGCCCCGGCCGAACCAAATGATCTCCAAACTATCGTTCGGATTCGGGCAGCTTACAAGCCCCGGCCGAACCAAATGATCTCCAAAGTATTTTTCGGATTCGGGCAGCTTACAAGCCCCGGCCGAACCAAATAATCTCCAAAGATTGTTCGGATCAGCTTACAAGTTCTCCAAATCATTCGGATTAGGGCAGCTTACAAGCCCGCCGGATTAAATAATCTCCAAAACATCGCTCAAGGTCCGGGCAGCTAACAAGCCCCGATCGGAACCAAAGGATGAGAATATCCTTGATCCTCAGCAACAGTCGAGTGATGTCCTAAGGCTCCGCCCTATTCAAGTGATCTCCCCCGCCCTGACGCAACTAAGGCATCCTATTATACCTTGGTAGAGGCAAACGACCTCCCACTATTCGGCGAGCAAAAACGTGCCACGAGCTGTCTTTCCCCAAAAAACACCTGCTTCGTTCTGCAAACAGGATCATGCTTACTTCATGACTCCACAGGACCGCCCAGGTCCCTCTTTGACTCGCACATGGATATACGTGTTCTCCACTGAGGACCGACATTGGTCTTATCAAGAACAAAGCAGCAACAGTGCTGCCGAAACATGCTGAGACATAAAAAGCGTAATATGGGAGCAACAACTCTCAGCGCAAAAAGAAGCAGGTGCTAAAGAAAGAAGGAATGAAAACTTTCTTTATTTCCTCATCAAAAGAAAAGTTACAACATCCTGAAAGGAGTTACAAGTGCATCAAAGCACAAGAAATAAAAACGAGTAAATAGCTCGGCCGAACTGCTTCAGTCAGCTTCGGTTAACAATGACATGTCGGCGTCTGACCCAAGAAATCAGACAAATCAGACAGCTCGCCCCGAACCACCGGCTAAGGCCGATCCAGCACTCCACGGGTCCTCTGGATGAATTAAGAGATCCAAAAAGAGGCACAGACCCGTGGATGCAGATGCTGAGGAAGCTTCCCCCTGGGTGGAATGCTGGGCTGCAGGTCGCCCCGATTGAGAGAGCTAGGGGACCATCAGCCCCACACTGCTCTCAACTCTCTTCACATGGCGGAAGATTCCCCACACGGAGGGGCTAAGCATCCAGCCAGAGGGAGAAGGAAAGGTCCGTGCGTACTACGGGGGTGCATGTGCACTTCCTACCCTGCGACCCCCGTAGCAAACCACAAAGGACACACAGGAAGCGCATATGTGCGCTCTCCATGTGATCTCTGCGGACCTCCTGTGCGCTCTCCATATGATCTCCGAAGCTCCTCCCTCGAGGACGAGCTGCTCTCCAGCGGCTCCTTCGTCACCCCGACTATCCATAGGAAGGTGGCTTACAAAAGGAAAACTCAATCCCACCACTCTCAGCTTCAGGGACGCAGACATCATGAAAACTTTCATAGCTCACAGAGAAGAAATTTTGGGATGGCCTAGCACGGCCCCTTCCTCCCCTTTTTATAGGCGAAATGGACCGGGAGCAGCTGTTAAAGCAGTAAGCCCGAGGTTCAAAATGCCCAATCCACGCTGCCACGTGGCCTCCCAGGATGAAAATAGCGCCCTTCGATGCGCCAAACGCGTTGTTCAGCCCATGACGTACGCCAAAAGATTTTCTCTGATCCCGGATCACAGGTCTTAAATGCAGAAAATCCCCACTGATCTTAGAGATACGGGCAGACCTGGGAAATCGCCCGGTGAAAGTGACACCCTCCAATGGCAAACAAGCACTTGCGTCGTACGTCGAAACGACCGCCTTGGAAAAGATCGACATAATTAGTGTCCCTGGAAAGTGCCGAAGCAACCTTTTGTAGGTTACAGGACCGTATCATCCATTTCGGCAAAAAGGAGGGTCGACTCGCCTTGGAAAAGACACAAGGCACTGACACCTCGATATCTCGCTCCGGCCCAACTGCCCGTTATGCCTCAGCACAAACCGAGATATTGCACTGTGATTCCGCTCAAGGCCAAAACTGCCTCCATACTTCGAGATAAACCGAAGTATCCCCTTTCCGTTCAGCATGACTGCACGTGATCTTGTACTTCTGTCCAGTCTAAAGTAACCACTTTTGTCTCAATGATAATGGGACACGATATAAGCCCCGACCTATACCCGGAATGCGTAAGCATCGGTTAAGGTCGGAGTGCACGTCCTATGAATATAAGCCCCGACCTATATCCAAAATGCAGAAGCATCGGTTAAGGTCGGAGTGCACATCCTAGGAATATAAGCCCGGCTAAGACGGAGTGCGTCTTTTGTCAAAAATCTTGACAAAGACCGAGCGATATGCAACGCCCCAACTGTTTCGTTAAGACTCGGACGATAAAGGAAAACACTTCAGAAATGGCAAACAAACAGGAAAGTTCCAATAAACCTTTCTTTGTTCATTACAAGAGGGGAAAAAAAAGAAAAATACATTAGCCCTCACAGGGGCTTGCTACCTTCTCCGAACGCTGAACTCTCCCCACGCCGTGGAGCTGAATCAGCCAATTGCTGTCGAAGGGATGCCACCTCCCGTTCCAGCCTACTGTTGGCCTGGCGAAGGAGCTCGATCTCTCTGGCCGAGAGAGCCATGTGTTGCTCAGCCAGTCTCGGACTTGCTCGCGGTCGTGAGTAGTGACGCCAGAACCTCCCCGTCCATAGTTATCGTGGTACGGCCTAGGCGAGGCACCCCAAAGCCGCCAGCAACACTTGGCATCCCATTTGACCTCCCTCCATCCTGTTACTGTAAGCTTGGACAGGCCAACAGGAAATCGGCAGAGGAATTGGTTAACAACGGCGTACCATCCACCGATATTTAAATTACTTCGGGCGAGCACCCCGATCACCTAACCATCAGTTCCAACGCCACTACCATAAAGTCTTGCCACGCGTCACCGCTTCCATGGCCGCGTGCGGGAAGCGAGGAATCGCTCCCCCTTTTCCAAAAAGGATAAATAAATGACAGCGCGCCGGTAAACATCCTTCTTCTTGGGACCAAACTCCTTCGAAAGGTGCGCCCGCCTCTTCGCCTTGCGCGGGCCGAGTTACCCAACTTTGGCTCTAACTATGATACCTCTGCAATCCTGGCCGTCACCTACCGAACTATCTTATCTCTTGGCCTAAGCCAAGTTATCACATCACCCGGCTCCAGCCGAGCTATCCCTATACCTCGGCCTTGACCGAGACATTCATCTAAATCCGAACTAAATCGACCAAATGGCGCGAACAAGTCATAACTTGTTCACAGTCGAAAGGAAGTCTGCAATAAAAAGATTGACTAAAAAGGCAAGCAAAAAGGGGCCGAGGACCTGTTCATTGAAAATCCAGACCAAACTACATGTCTAAAAAAAAAGGCAAGAGTATACAAATAACTCTCAGGGGTCAAAAGCTGGATCAGTCCCAGCAGCGTCCTCAACAATGCTCGGAGAAGCCTGGCTCGCTTCTCCCACTTCAGAGGTTGTCTTTTCCTTGGCAACGGATTTGAGGCATCCTTCAGGGGCCGCAGCCTCACTAGCATTCAGAATAGCGTCGAGGTCGATGTCTGGAGCATCATCGTATTCATCCTCTTCAGCTCCTGGGGTACAAGCCTCAGAGGTTTCAACATCCAAGAAAGAGAGGTCCCATTCTGGATGCTCCTTGGATATTTTGCTTCGAATGTCCTCCACCCCAAGCTGGAAGGCATCGGCACAATTTGCATCTTGCTTGCCCCTGAGCAGAGCGAGCTGCATCTCGGCTTCAGCAGCTTGATTTTGAAGTGAAGCGACCTGCCCCTCAGTTTCAGCAGTTTGGCTCCGCAGCAAGCCAATCTGCTCCTCGGTCTCAGCGACCTGCCTTTCGAGCTCTAGCTCCTCTCTCGGCTGGATGCCAATTCCTCTTGTAGGGTCCTCATATGGATCTGATTCTCTAGCTCCACCTTCTTCATCTGTAAAAACAAAGTTAGCCAACGCCGTGGTAAGCTAGCAAGGGAAGCCAAAAAGGGGTAGTACCATACCTCCTCCTCTTGCCGGGATAACTTCGGGTCAATTCTTTGACCTCATCAAAAGCCCTCAATTTATCGACCTTAACCCGCTCGACCCTGCCCTTGAGATCGCTGATCTTTGACTGCCTACTGCTTCTCCCCAGGCCTGGAGAGCTCGCTATCGAGCTGGGTTAACCTTTCCTGGTGCCATTTGATCCTGTCATCCTGTCAGCTATACCGCGATTGAGCTGTCGCACCTTCTCCTCCAACTCGCCAAGCATTCTGTTCAGGCGATTTCTCTCCTCGACGGCTTCTCTCCTCTGCCTGCCTAGGCTCTCACTAAACTATTTTTTGACAGTCTCCATTTCTCAGCATGCTTAGACTTGATCCGCGATAACTCCAGGCATGCGTCATCATATCTCGCCAGGAGCCCTCATAGCTCTTTAACTTCAAGCCATCTTGGACACGTCATCTAGGGCGGCCTGATGCAGCACCCTCATCTTCGCCAAATTCTCATTGGCGGTACCCAGAGCTTGCTCAAACGTATCAGACGCCTCCGCCCGTGATCGAAGCTCGACGCTGACTCTCATTCCTGGGCGCTGGCCCCTGTCGCCAGATTCAAGCGCCAGCATAGCGCCCTAGTGATCAAAGCACTCTGCAGAATGAAGCACAAGTAAGAAGAGAGCGACCAAGCTAACCAGAAAGCATTCACTACTCGGGAATAATGACTCACCCGGAGATGTAGGACCTGGCTAGCCCCATGAGGGTAGAATTGTTGATCTCGGGAAGATGGGCTTCCATCGCCACGCCCCGCTGGCCAAATGCGGCATCAACCAGATCTAGGTCTGCGAACTCATTCGCCGAGGGACCTATGCCCGGGTACAGTGCTGACCCATCAGGGCCGCAAACGCCGCCTCAACGGCTGATTCCGAACCACCAGGCTGACCGTCGCCATCCAAAGGATCGGTCCGGACGACCTCCGACTGAGGAGCCTTTGCCCTCTCGGCCTCCCTCAGCAGAATACTAACTGGGATGCCTTGGATAACTCGGCCAGCCCAGGCCCAGTTTACCCGATACTTTGGTGGAAGAAGCTTCGGCTGCAAGACCTTTACCTTGCTCTCTCCCCTTGTCCGAGCTCCTTCCTCGATCATGGGTACCTGCTCCTCCCTCACAGGCTCCGGTAATGCCTCGGTCTGTTCACCAATCTCCCCAACACTCCAGGAGGAAGTTCTCCAGCCGTAGGCTCCTTTTGAGCCTCCACTATAGCCGGCCCTACATCGTCGCCCCTAGATCTCCTGTCCTCCCGCCAAGGCCGAGGCATTTCCTCGCTCGGAGGAGGGCCCTCAGAGGCACCGACCTCTGCCGTACCATCCACTGGCTCGTCTTCAAAAGAAGAGGCTCCCAGACAAGCATAGAGTTTCATCCGGGCTGTCTACTATTTCCACCACTAGAGGACAGGGGACCTCAGCAGTCCTCTCTGTATCCTCCTCTGCTTTCAGCACCTCCGCCGCGACTGCTTCAACCTCTGGCGAGCACTCTTCGAAAAAACGAGCCGACTTTTCGGGTTTGCGTTTCTCCCCTCCGCTGCTCTCCCTTGGGCGGTTGCTAAACCCTTTCTTGACACGGCCTGATAGTTCAGACTTCTTGGCTGTGGGAACAAGAGCAAGTGGTCAGACCGAGATGTACTCGCTCGAACGAAATCGATGGAAAAAGAAAAAGAAACTTACTATGCGGGTCAAGGAGGCTAAGCCCGGCGGCGAAAAGAGCCTCCTCCGATAGTAAATCGTTAGCCGAAAACATCCTACCGTCATGAAGGATCCCAAGTCCACGTTATCTTGCTCAGATAGAGTCGGATGTGCTTCCACATCTCGAACAAAGTTTCCTCATCCCCGGAAAAAATCGGAGCCGATGTTTCCCTCGGCAATAAAAAATCTGACCTTTCACTCCTTTATAGACGATGGCTTATCTGTTATCGTCTTGAAAGACCTTCGGGGTCCAATGTAAGGCCACTCTGATTTTCTAGGCATCAGATAATAACAGGCACGGAAGAGAGGAAGCGTCGCCGTTACCTGAATCAGGCTGCACATTGAGATAAACCCGATGACGCTGTGCCAACTGTTGGGAGCCACCATCGCTGGACAAATATTGTAGAATCTCATGATTTCCTTTACCAAGGGGTAAAGGGGAAATCGAAAGCCCGTCTTCAGACTGTCTTCATAAAGGAAGACCCCGTGCTCTAGATCTTGCAAAACCCTATGTTCGGGCTCCGGCAATGACAGAATAATATCCGAGGGAATGCCATACTTTTGGTGTATTCTCCCCAAATCCTCGGCGGCAATCTCCGAAACCATATCATCGGGGCTCATCATCCTGCTGGCTGAGAGAAGCACCGAGCGAAACTACAGTGGAAGCAGAGAGCAAGGCTCTCCAAAGAAGAACGACAAAGTGCTGTGAACAGGGACGATGCTGTTTCGACTTTGCTTTCCCTCAAAGAAATCGCCTTAAGAGAAAGATAGGGCGTCCCAACCGAGACGCCCGGAACCGCCATTGCGGACGTCGTAAAAATCAGGATTTGCTACGTGGTAATTCTCCGACCACTATTTCAAAGGAGCCTTATGTGACATGCCCTGCAAAGGCACATCTCACAAAGGCACGGTGGCCGCGCTGCATTAAATAGGGCATCATTACGCAGGCTACCAAACCCGAATCCCTCCGTTCAAGTTATGTCACCTGGAATTATACTCCCTACGCCCGAACTTACGTTTCGAACTAGGAAGTGAGGGGCATGTGTTGAGGGGTAAAATTATTGTGTGTCAATAATCGTGCACATGGCTAGGGCTAGCCCTGATTCCTGTCCATTATGCGATGCTCGCCCGAGATAAGTCAGCCTCGATAAGTTGGGGTGCCTTAGCCCCTCGCCGAACCAAGGACTCCCAAGACGCGAACCACCTCTCTCGGCCCCAGCCGAGCTATATCGTCTCTCGGCCCTAGCCAAGCTATATCCTCTCTCGGCCCCAGCCGAGCTATGTCACCTTTCGGCCCCTCTAGCCGATCTCTCCCATCGCTTGGCCTAGCCCGAGCGATATCTGCGCCTCTGCGAAATTCGACGCGGGAGAACCCGAATTCGTGAGATTCCAAATAGAAATCATATCCGGAAGTGACCTAGGACCCGCAAGAGTGGCCTAGGGTCCTGGAGCCTATCTCCTCACCAGATCTCGAGACATCAACGAGCTCTCCTAGCCGTCGATCCTCTAACCAACAAGATACGAATCTTATCAGCCTCATAACAAACTGGATTCAGATCCTAACGATTTCGGACCCACGATGCCCCCAGGGAATCAGGTGATCCTCTATAAATAGAGTCGTCTGCCGACTCCTCAGGTACGCGCACACTCGCTCACTGGAACCCTCTCTCTCCCCTTAGCTTCCGCCATTAGCACTCTGCTCTGCTCAGAGCCCTGGAGGGACTCTTCAGCGAGAGCCTTCTTCCCATTTCTGTTGATTGCTGATCTTCACTGACTTGAGCATCGGAGGGTCTTCTGAAGAGGGCCACCCTCAATGCCTCTCGTGTAAGGACTGTTTTGCAGGTCCACCCAGGCGGAGAGCCCGACCGTGCCCGAGTCAGAGGACAGATTCCGGCAGCAACAATTATCTACTGTGGAGAAGGTGTCGATCTTCCTGATACTTAGATCTTAAAGGGACCACAGTTCACTTGTCTATCCTTTGGAGTTCGAGTCGCATATGTGAAAGAGAATTAAGGATAGTCCACTATATTTTTAGAAGAAATTGGTTGAGAAAATAGATTGCTTGCTTGTTAATACTGCTCGGAACCATTTCTGGCCTTAAATTACATTATCACGGTTAGCTGCAGATTAGTGAAATGATCTGATAAGTGATTTCTGTGAAGGCAGAGAAGTTTAAGTTTCAAGTTTGTAATTTGGAAGTCAGATGGCAAATTAATGTTATTGGAGTTGTGGCGGGGATCTCCAATGCCATTACCAGTGGCCATGAATCATGGGGATCACTGTTTGGTAGACCCTTCTTTGCCACATCTGGGTCAAAATGCAGCACCACCCATTCCTGAAAGGAATGATGGGGAAACAGGACAGGGTTGCCCACCATTGTCATTGTTTGATCCATATTACTTGCGTCGTTTTGTTCACTTCTATGTATTCGGGTGAATCCATTCACCAGTACATATGATGGGCCTGTATTAGAAGTGTGTGAGCTAGTTTGTGTTTGAAAAGGGTTGAAAATTCTGACTAGTTTTTCCATGGTGACACTCAGACAGGAATGTTGAAAGGAAAAAAAGAAAAGAATTGAAACAGAAAGATTGTGGTTCTGTATGTAGATAAAGGAGATGGAAGCTGACGCATTGCTATTTGCTATTTATAATGCTTTATTGATTCATTATTGATGCGATAAATGTTCTTTTGGTTGTTTAAGAGGATGATGTGCTTAGGTGTGCAATTCAAGTTTCAGATTTGATATAATTATCTTAATTTACAGTTATTCTGCAAGAAGTATTGGCTTCACAGCTCCATAATGCCCGTCTTCCAACAAAAATTTTGGTAAGGATTTTGTTTTCAATTTTTCGAGATCCCCTCACCTTCATGGCAAGCTTCAAGCTGAAGCAGTTCCAAGAGCCTATCTTGTGTGCCTGGAGCAATGGTTGGAAGAATATGCAGCGGTGGTAGGAATTCTTCAAAGGTGTTTTAGGCCAATGCTGGTTGCTTTATGCCTTTATCCAAGTCCTTCTGCTGCTTCTTGTTTTTTTTCCTTCTGCTAGTTTGCTTTTGTTATGAAGATAAAGAGGTCTCATCTATTCTCACAGGGGGGATTTGTGCTGAAAAAATGGTTGTTTGTGGGCTTTCCTTTTATTTGGCATGTACTGGACTTTAGAGGGGAAGTATCCCGTGCTCCAACCTGAACCGGAAGCGTTATCAGGGAATTTTTGTTATCATATCCAAAGTAATGCCTGCTTAAAAATCAACGTACGTTCTTCTTATGGATCTCTTTCAGATCAAGTCTCCAATGGACACTCCGAGCCAACGAGGAGCCCTTCAGTGACAAACATAGCTGTGTCTTTGGAAGTGTAGAAAGAATGAAGTCTTAAGACTTCAAGAAAGTGCGTACCCTGTAACCCTAAAATCATAAAGAGAAGTAACTATCTAGCATTGTCCTGATTATTAGTAACTTTTATAATTAGGGATTATTTGAAATGAGAGAGGTCAAATTCTTATACTAATTCTTTATTTCTTAGAATCAAAGATTAATGCCTCTCTTTTTTTTCTGGTTAATCTTTTATTTTTAACATTAAAAATAAATAAAATTTTTGAGAATAATTGCTACACTTAAAACATCAGAATTTACTGATTTACTTGAAAATTTATATGAAAATACTTACTCCAAGTAACCCTTCTAGATATCTGACAAATTTTTCTTCCTAGTTCAACTATATTTCATGTAGCTTGCTATAAAAGTTAGTTTCAAACGAGAAAAAAATCTTCAATCTATGTATATACGGAGGGAGAAATGGATTTGGTTATATAAAATTTGATTATTTTAAAATTCGTGGATCCATATAGATATGGATCGCAAAGATGAAAAGGATAAGATAGCTTCAAAATCCGTATGAATCCAAAGATGGCACGAATGATTGAATCTGAGGCTTGGCTACTATGCGTGTGTATGTGTGTATATATATCAAGCCTAAATTCAGTCCATCTTTTCTATTAAAATTTATGTAATTCATAAATTTGAAAGATAGAAAAAAAATGAAAGGTGAAATGATTTCAATATTCTTATGAATTTAAAGATAAAAAAAAAATGATCAAAAAATAAACTTGATTACATTCAAATATAATCAAATGTATCTCTTATATATATATATATATATATATATAGCAGAATGAAAAAAAAAATCTCTCCGTTGCTCAAATGAGATGGAAACCCACAACTATTTGAACAAAAATGGCATCACTGGCAAGCTCTAGAAGAAATAATAAAATTTAAGAAAAATCTAAGAAAAACACAATCTAACAATATAGAGAAAAGTATGAACCCATACCTAGCGTTCAAATATTGGAGGAGATAATTCTTTCGTTAATTGGGAAATAGAAAATAAAGGAGGGAAAGAAAGGAGCAGAAAGATTTTCCATCTCTTAATTGTTAGAAAAGAGATGAACTTTTTTTTTTTTTTTTTTGGTTACAAACGGGCGATCATATAAATCTAGAATGAGTCAGCCCAGAAACATCAGAAATTAAAATCTGCTGAAGGAGAATAGGACATGGGTCGCCTGGCTTCCAGTTCCAAGGACCCGCATGTTGAGCAGCAAACGACGCCACCCAGTCCGCCGCCGAGTTAGCCTCACGATAAGTGTGGCGGATCTGGGCTGAATCAAGCTCCCGCATCATAGCCCAACAGTCCCTCAGAATCGGATTTGAGGAACCATCTATACAGCTCTCCTTTGATAGCCAAGAAATGACAGTCATAGAATCCCCCTCAATCATGATCTTGGGAGCATGGAGGATCCTAACAGCAAAAGAGAGCCCTGCCCAAGCAGCACCAAGCTCCGACAGAGGAACAGTAGAGTCCAGGGATCCAAAGCCTCCCCGCAGCCAATAGATTTCCCATCGGGCCCCGAATGATGAAAGCAGATCCAGCAGCTCTGTCCCGGACGCTCCCATCAAAGTTAATTTTGACATACCCTGGAGGGGGGGTTCCCAAGAGACGAAAACCGTACGACGGTTCGCTGTCGAGACAGCAGGGGATCTCCAGAGGCCAGAGGAATCAAAATTAACACCATGAGAGGCACAGGCACAGTCCGAAGTCAATGATCTAATCTGCCTCACAATCTTGTGAAAGGAAAACCTATCGTCGGAGAATATGATTTGATTCCTCGACAACCATATATAATAAGCAGTCATAGACCAAAGACCACGCTTGCTCATAGGACCACTACGGATGTCCTGAAGGAAAAAAGAACGCGAGAAAGCCAAATCCTCCATATCCCTAGGATAGCCCATAAGAGTCCAGATTCTTCTCGCTCTGGAGCAACAAAATATAGCATGGTCCAAAGTTTCATCCACCTGCCTGCAAAGAGGACAAATCGGCTGAATAGGCAAACCCCGTCGAGAGAGAAGGAAGCAAGTAGGAAGGCAATCCCAGAGAATCTTCCAGATGAATAACTGAACCCTGGGGATAACAGGAAGCTTCCAAATCCAAGCTGCATCCTCCGTATGCTGAGCCTGCGGTCTGTATATATCCATAAGGTCCCGAATAGGAGCCTTGGGAAGACAAGAGCGCTGCCAAATCCTGGAGTCACCAGAGGAGTCAGGTAGAAGAGGCATCGAGAGAATCCGACGAGAAAGCTCCTCCCCAAAAAACCCAGTCACCGAGGGTATGTGCCATGAGCGGGGGTTTAAGGAGATAAGATCCTTAACCCTAAGGTTAGGGGGAATATCCATGTTGATAAAGGAGGGCCACCGCATAATGGGGAGCTCAGAGATCCAGGTATCATTGACAGCATCAATAGACCAGCCATCACCAATCATCCAAGAGATATTGTGCATAATGAGCTGACTGTGTCTACACATCTCCTTCCAGTAGGAAGAGGATCCACGGGGCGGTATAATAATCGAACCAGAAATCCAGTCACCGTATCTAGCATGCATCACAGAACTCCATAAACTATGAGGCTCCAAAAGGAAACGTGAGGCATGTTTGGCAAGAAGAGCTTCTCTTCTAACAATCAATGATTGAATCCCCAGTCCACCTTCATTAATAGGCATGCAGATCCTGTCCCAAGCAATAAGATGAATACCATGTCCCTCCTGCGAAGAAGCCCAAAGAAAATCTCTGAAACATCTCTCAATCCTTCTCAGACAAGTGATCGGCACTACACCATTCGAAAGAAGATACACAGGAAGGGAAGAGAGGACAGAACGGATGATAGTGATCCTAGCCATCATAGATAGACTAGTCATCTGCCACCCCTCAATACGCTGGCGGACCCGTCGCTCGATTTCAGCAAAGTCGGAACATCGAGCCCGTCTACCAGTAATGGGGATCCCTAAATACTTGAAGTGATCCGACCGAGTTGTGATACCTGATAACTCCATAATGGCCTCCCTAGTAGATCTGGGGGTCTTGGGGCTGAAACAGATAGAAGACTTCAGAAAATTTACCCTCTGGCCCGACGCCTGACAGTAACGCTGCAGAATAGAATGAAAAGAAGCAGCGTTAACAATAGAAGCCTGCCCCAGAAGAATACAGTCATCAGCAAAAAGAAGGTGCGAAATCCGGGGACCCTCTCTCCCAGCCATAAATGGAACAATCCGGTTCTCCTGCTGAGCAAGATGAAAGGCACGAGAAAGATCATCAGCACCAAGAATAAATAACAAGGGGGATAATGGACATCCCTGTCTCAAACCCACAGAAGAGTGGAAAAATTCAGTAAGGCTCCCATTGATGAGCAGAGAAAAGGAAGGCCTCAGAATACATGCCATAATCCATTCAATAAAAAGATCATCAAAACCGAACTCCTGGAGAGTGCGCTTCAGGAAGGTCCAGCTCATTCTGTCATAAGCTCTCTCCATGTCCAGCTTCACCGCCATGAGACTTCTTTTCACAGGGGCTCTTTGAAGATCATGCATGAACTCCTGAGCAATGAGGACGTTGTCCGATATAGAACGCCCTTTAATAAAAGCCCCCTGCTCTATAGAAATAAGGCGGGGGATCACAATCCGAAGACGGTCAACCAGGAGGCGAGCACAAACTTTATACAGGTAGTGCAAAGGCTAATAGGTCTGAAGTGCTGCGGAAGAGAGGCGTTGGTCAGCTTGGGGACCAACGTAACAAGAGTCCGGTTCCATTCCAAGGGAATTTGCTTCAGTTGGAAGACAGTTTGAATGGCCTGAATAACCTCTGGTCCAATGATGTCCCAATAGTGGCGATAAAATAGGGGAGGAAAACCATCAGGCCCAGGAGCCTTGTCCGGACCAAGCTCCCAAAGGGCCTTCCGAATCTCTTCAGCAGTGACAGATCTGCAAAGCTTTTCATTATCCTGTGTGGAAACCCTTCTGGAATCAGGAACCCTGACCACCGGATCCCCATCAGCAGAGGAATTAGCCCATCTGGATTGAAAGAACTGGAGAAGCATATCCCGAATAGAATGGAAATCCTCCTGATCATTCCCCTCAGTGTCAACAAGTCTCCGAATTCTGTTCACTGCCCGGCGCTTTAATGTAGCCTGATGAAAGAATCTGGTATTACGATCCCCCTCACAGATCCACTGCGTTCTAGATCTCTGCTTCCAGAACATCTCTGCTGGCGAAGCAGCGAATGGTGACGAGCAAGCAGATCTCGTAGAGAGAAAAGGTCTGATTCCAAAAGAGATCCATCCAGATCCTCCTTACCCTGAAGAGCAGTAATATCAGCTTCCACCATCTCAATCTGTCTATTCAGGTTTCCCACTTCAAGCTTATTCCATTTGGAGAGGCGTCGTCTGGTCAGCATAAGACGACGTGAAAGACGGTAAATAGCATTGCCCCTGATAGGAAGATGCCAAATTTGAGTAATAATGGACCGAGCCCCCGAATGGACTGTCCAAAAATGCTCAAATTTAAACTGTCTAGGCTGGTGCACATCAGTCTCAGTAGAGATCAAAATAGGGCAGTGATCCGAAGCAATCCTGGGCAGGTGGGATACTGTGACCGCAGGATGCATATGAAGCCATTGGGACGTAGCCAAAGCTCTATCTAGTCTCTCCCAAACACGAGCTGAGCCCTGACGGTTATTACACCAAGTAAACTGGGTTCCAGAATACCCCAGATCCATCAGATTAGAAGACCGAATAAAGGAATTGAATTCATTAATATCAGCTGAGGCCAAGACCCGTCTACCCCCTCGTTTTTCCTTAGCCTCAGTAATACAGTTAAAATCTCCCGCAATAATGGCAGGGAACCCTTGATCAAGGAGAGAAAGAAGCTCAGCCCACAGGATGCGTCTTTCTCTATAATCCGTACTTGTATAAACCGCTGAAAGCAGCCAGGGGTCAGAGGATCCCATAGAGATAAGAAGACCAATCTGCTGGTTGCATTGATGAAAAGCCTCAACCGAAACTGCAGAATCACGTCATATGGCCAGAATACCCCCCGACATCCCTTCAGCCTCCACCGCATACGAAGACCAAGATCGGGAAATCTGTCTCCGAAGCCGGGCCAGAGTATCACCCGACAATCTGGTTTCCAGCAGCACACATATGTCAAACTTATATAATTGCATCAATCTATTAAAAGAGGATCGAAATGCAGGCTTTCGAGCTCCTCGAGTATTCCAAATAAGAATCTTCATTAATTATTGGAGGAAGCTGGGACCCCTCCCTGGTCCTCCATCATAACCATATCAGGAAGGCACTGACTGGCAGGGGTGCCCCCATCAGTCATCAAAAGAGAGTCAGTTTTCGGTCCATCCGCAGCAATAGCAAGATTGACCGAATGCCGAGTCATAATTTCTTCATCTGAGACCACCACAGTCAACCCTACATTCATCTCAGTGCCAGGCTGACTCACCTCCTGATCAATTCCAGAAGAGCACTGCAGTAATGACGGGATGACAGGAAAGTAACGAGCATCCTCAACATTCTTTGGCAAAGCGGCTTTACCTTTGCCCTTTCTTTTAACATTTTAGGGTTAATTCTCGGAGCAAGGTTCTCAACAGGTCGAGCCCTTTTCAAAGGGCCAGGAAAAGCATCCCCGCTACCTTGCTCACTGCCACAACCCTTATCCAATGTGGAAGAAGAGAAAGGATTGGAAATTGGAATATAGGATTTGGATCCATCTCCAGCTTCTCTGAACTTAAATCCTTCCTTATGCTTAAATGTCTCAGTTGCTACAGTACCGGCACGGGCAAATGGAACCGGCACAGTGGCGATCACAGGAGGATTCTTCGTCCCAGTCTGCTGCTTCTCACCATCAGCGACAGCGGAGGTTGCATCCATGCCAACCACCATCTTCGCCGACGATGAAGCTTTCCGGCGAGCAACCTTGGACGGCGTCCTCCATTCGTCAACACCAAAAGCCACAGAACGATGATTTTCCTTAGCCTTATGAGCCACTGAGTCAAAGCCAGGAGCAACCGGATTAGTCATAGATGAAGGCTTCTTCCTCAACTCCCCCGGCGAGCCTGAGACATTCCGGCGTTGACGAACAGCAGTCAACCAAGATCCGAAAACAGGGGACTCAGATTCATCAGCCCTGCTTGATCCAGCCGCAACAGAGCACGGGCCCTCAAGGTGTAGTGATCCGCAACTGGAGCAAAATCCTTCAAGAGCTTCGTAAACAAATTGCTGCCAGAAGGGATGAGTGATGCCCTGAACTCGGATGCCCGGCCGGAGAGAACGCCGGAGATCCATCCGCAAGCAAACTCTAGCAAAACTTCCTCTGCTCTTGGCCAATGTCGACGGATCAACACAATGAAATTGGCCAGCCGTCTCAGTAATCATGCTTAGAAACTCCTCCTTCCAGAATTCCATAGGAAGGTTCGGTAATCGTAGCCAGATCAGGGCAAAGGGGGTGGCATCCGCAGTCGGCACGAACTCCGGCTTCCACCTTTCCATTGCGATAATTTGCCCATTCATCCATGGACGATTAATCACCAAATCAGTAGCCTTCGGGTCTTCGAATCGGAATATATGGCATCGATTTGCCAGGCTAACAGGATTGATTTCTCCCTGAATTCCAGCACGGCGAAACTCCCTCACATACGCCTTCGCTGGAATCCATTTCATGAAGGATCTAACAATGAGAGCGTGCGACTGCCAATCCACAATCTCAGTCTTCAACTCATCAACTGGAATGCTGACCACCTCCGGGAACACTGATTCCAGCCTTGAGATTTCAGTCGGCGCCGGAGACGATGAGACCCAGAAATACCCTGACGAGTAGGGCTTATGCCCAGCACCACGGGCTCCCATATCACCATCGGATGCCATAGATGGAAAGGGAGTAACACAGAGGAGATCCTTCGCAGAAGTCGCAGTCGGAGGCGAAGACGATCGCCGGAGATCAGCACAGAAAGAAGCCGAGCACGAATCGCAAAGCACACCAGAAAACAGGAAACGGAGCTCAGTCGCACACGAACCTTAAAGCACCTCCCTTACCACTCAAACGGTCATTACCGAGGATTTTAAATATATATTAAATTAATAAGAAAAAAAGAATTTGTTTTTTACATTCTAATTTCAAGATTCAATCATTGCACCTTAGGTTGTTGCTCAATCCCTTCTTATGTTTTATCAATTGGATAATTTTATTGCAACAAAACGGATGATTACCAGCTCCAAGCGTGCAAGATCTTTCATCATCCTCCTTTCCTCTAATAAAAATATATTTAATTAATTTAGCTGCTGCCGAGAGGGCAACAAGAAATTGTCTCTTCCGGCCGTTTCGTTTCCCGATCGCGAACAAGCGAACGGAGAAACCCATGAAAAGCCTCTCTCAGTCTCGCTTGCTTGAGCGAGGAAGAAGCTCTAATCGCCGATTCCTCTCCCCTCTCCTCTCGTCTCGTCGTTGGATCCGGCGGTTGCGCCACTGATCGCCGCCGCGGACGGCGAAGATGTCCCACGTCGACACCATCCCCCTCCACCCCTCCTCCCAGTCCGACATCGACGAGATCGAGAATCTCATCAACGCCAGCCCCGCCACCGTCCTCCCTGCCCGCCCCCCCCAGCCCCCCACGCACCTCCATCCCTGTTTCCTCCTCCCCCTTCATCTCCTCCAACCTCCACCCTCCGCCCTCCTCGGCCGCCGCGGCCACCTACCAGAAGGCTCCCACTTCGGCACCGCCGAGCGTCCCCGCCGCCGAAAGCTCCCGCAGCGGCATCGCTGCCGACGCCTTCGGGTCGCCGCCTAACACGCTGACGGAGCCTGTCTGGGACACCATCCGGCGGGATCTGTTGCGGATCGTGAGCAATCTGAAGCTGGTCGTGTTCCCAAACCCCTTCTGGGGGGAGCCGGGCAAGGCGCTCCGCGATTAGGATCTCTGGGGTCCCTTTTTCTTCATCATCTTCCTCGGACTCGCTCTTTCTTGGTCGGCGTCTGTGAAGAAGGTAAGATTTCGGATCTCGTTTCCTCTTCCATCTTTCGATCGTTTCGCCCCATCGTGCGTGTTTGCTTGGATCTTGTTCTTGAAACATTTAGAACACCAAAGTAAAATGTTAGATTCGATGTGAATAGAAATCTACGCGCCTTTATTTCCTTACAGATCTATAGCTAATGGAAGGAAACTTGGCAGAGGAAACCATAGAAGAAGATTTAGGTTTGAACTTGTATTAATAGAATTACATTGGAAAATTAGTGCAACGATCTTGTCCTTAAAATGGTAGACTATATATTTTGGAAGTTAACTGATGACTAGATATCCAACAAATTATAAAAATTCATGTGCGGTGATAACAGAGTAGCGATGATAGGTTCCAGAAGTAAAAGGATGATTCTAATTGGGTCTGGTATCAACGCATTGTCAATATTTCACAGGAAGGAGAACATTGTTGGTTTATTGACTGAAACAGTGAATCCAACACTGAAGCAGAGCAGAGGATAGTTGTTGGTGATATGGGTTAAGTAATATCTGATTACTTCCCATATTCTGTTAGCAACTGCTTATCTTCTTAATGACATAGATTTTCTTGTCCTTCATCATTTCATCAACCATATATGTTATCAAGTTCTTAAAATCATATAAACCATGACGAGAATTGGAGTTGGATATACTGAGAATAGAAATTATAGCTGCATAAAAGTTTGGAATTTGTTAGTGATGGAAGTCATGGGCTTACCTTAATACAAGTTTTAGTCTACCTCCATTTTCAACCTTGTTTAAGTGTTCGCGATTAAAATTTAATAATTTAGTTGGTTTTGGCTGAATATTCTTTTGTCATCATGGTTCACTCTAGATCTATTTTTAAGAGTTTTTTTGCCATATTAGATTGTGACAATTTGAGAGAAAAGTGGCACTATGAAATGGGTTTATTGCACCTTGTTCAGCTGTTTATTGAATATGAGAAAGCATAGCTGATTTCACTTAAAAAAATAATTGCTCTTGCATAGACCATTGAATTGAATGTTGGCCAAATTTATTGCTCAAACCCTGCATGCATTGATATTGGGCATTTCTAAAAGATATCACTAAAATTTACAAGGAAGAGATTGTTTTCCATGTACTTTTCTGTTGTTAACAAAAGAAAAGTGACCCAACTGTTCCTTTCAAAGTGATAATCTCTCGCATCAACTTGAGCCTTGTAATAAACTCGGGAGGGAATTTTAAGCTAGGTTTTTGGCAAAGCCAAAACCTTTTGGTTTGGAGTTGAGTGAACCTTCAAATCATTTTCTTCAAACACCATTTATAAACAATGATCTTCTAGAGTTTCACTATACTATATGTTGTTAGATATTTTTAAGCTTAACCATTCATATGGTTTTGAAGTGGCAATGTTCTAGTATATATGTTAGTCAACAAATTACTGGTCAGGGGAAAACAATGGATTACACACATTAAATAGCATTGCTAGATGGACCAAGTGAAAGAACTATGAAAAGAATTGATGAATCATTTCATTTTCCAGGGGATAAAGATATGCCACTTTTAATGCTGCTATATTGATATTGATAATGCTTAGGTTAGTTGAAACTTTGGGTTAGAATTTCTTATAGGGATTATGCAAGAAATGCCACTTTTATTTTTCACAAAGATGGGTCACACTTTATTTGTAGAAACAATTTATTTTGCACTTAATTGGATCATCATTTGCTCTCCCTTCTCTTGTGACTAATTTGAGAACATTTTTGTATGCATTGACCTATATTGCATGTCCATTTGTGCATAGATGTGCTATTGTGCATATTCATTTGAGAATAGGGACATGCTGGTCTGATAAAGTCCTAAATTGACAGTTTTTGCAAAACAAAGTAAACAAAATAAAAATGATGATTTTTGCAAAAATGAGACTGTTTTCTGCAAAATCTCATGTTGTTGATATGATTTTTTATTTGTGAGTATAATTAAATCATTAATTTTTTTGGGCTGTGATTTAATTTTATTTGCATATACATTAGATATTACTTTTGGGTGCCTTGATGTGACACATCTCTTGACATGTTATGTGAACTGAACATGCTCAACGAAAATTAGCTTTGAAGTGCTCTGGAAAGATTATGGATGCATACTCCCCCTTCTTGTGTGCTTTCAGTAGCTGTAAATATCATTTTAGGAGTCGAGATTAGATACATCAATGCCTTTAGTTAAATATAGTTTTCTCAAGATTCAAGTTAATATGATCTATATATAGGGATCAGTTACATCCATCAAACATTCAAATAACAGTTTAATAACATTTGAGTATGTCATGTGTTTGGTTTCTTTCCTTTTCCCTACATGGATTTTATGTTTGGATCCTGTTTTTCTCAAACTTGAGAAATCACCCCTTAGATTGCAGACTTGATAAAATCAAACCCCACCTTCTCTTTACTAAAACGTGTTTGTATATATTATTAATATTTTTGTAGACTCAATCATAAAGGATTCATCTAGATTACATTGTTAGCAAGATTGCCAATGGCGAGAATTTTTGTTGGAATGTTTATCTTAATAAAGGCATGGATCTACTATAATTTTGCTATTACACTAGCTACTTCTCAATTATATGGTATTCCTCCTAAAGTGAGAAAAAACATGACTCTTGTAGGAATTGGTTATTTGTATGGTAAACACATACTTGTGACCTTTAAAGGTATATTCTTGCTGTTGTAAAACTTCAGTGTGGAGCCTGAGATCAGGATTTCAAGAGTAGTTATTGGAATAGTGTATTTGGCATAACGATAAATCTTGGAATTTTAGAGTGCTAGAAAGTATTTTAGGACAGTGGTATTTGATAGGTCATCAGGTTTAGTCAACAGAAAATAAGATAAATTTTGCCATTGTGATTGAGACAGAATAATGTAAGGGCTTTACAGGATTTGTTATGGACTGGACCAGATAGGGAAGGGTGAGAAAGAAAAGGTTGGATATTGATAGATATGTTGGATTTTGTATGAATATCTGGATCAGCGCACCATGAATCTTCGTATAGTTAAACTGGTTTCTCACAAGAAATTCTTTGTATCTTTTGTGTCAAGTGCCTTTCAATGCACAATCTCCTGTTTTCTCTTGTTTTACTCTTCATGCACCCTGAGAGAATCAAATTGCACTCACATGGAAGATCTACATCAGCCTTTTTTTATAAATATTTTATACTTCTTGCTATGTCCAGTAGTTCTTTATCAAGAAATTTGTATACTTAATAATCAAAGAAAATGTGGAGGCTAACCAAACATTTGGATAAGGTATAGCTGATTCGATTTTCCATGTGGTGAAGTACCTTTCAAGAGGTGGTGGTTATTTTGTAAGTTGAGATGCTTACATTGCGTGACTCAGTTTCAACTTTCAAGGTGATTTGAGGGTGATATGGAGGTTCTTAATTTTTCTTGTGCAGGTGAAGGTGCCTAAGGTTTGGGCATTCTTGTTGAATGTTGTTTGTAATGAGGCTCTATCATTATCAGATTAGAAGCAATAGTAAATAATGTTTGACATCAAAAAATGAATCTGTTCTCAACCCTGGACTGTTTAGGGCTTTTTTTATATTTATATTGAAAGTATCATCCTTATGTTTTCTTATTTATGCTACTGTTCCCATGATTTTTTTGGTTCTTTATACTTGTGGATCAGCAACCTCTTCTTTAGTACGTTTTTCTCTCCTGTTATTTTGTTACATTGCCCACAACCAATTGGAAGTTACCCTAATGTTAGCTAAGAAAATGAAACCATAACATTGCCATCCTGGAATTAGTTTTGAGCAATTCGCCTTTTCATAGGATTGAATATTAACAGGAGACTTAATCCCTCTCCTTGAACTAGTTGTTATATGATCCAGCAATTTCATGCAATGACTTATCTGCATCTATCCTTTGCTTTTGTTGCTGCAGTCTCAAGTATTTGCTGTTGCATTTGCATTACTTGCAGCTGGTGCGATTATTCTGACTTTAAATGTTCTACTTCTGGTAAGCAGCTTTATCATTGAGGACTCATTTGCACTATTCTGCAGTCTAATTTTGGGTGGAACTTCTCCATAATTTTTTTTGGCGCTTTATGACAGGGTGGGCACATAATATTCTTCCAGAGTCTCAGTCTTCTTGGATACTGCCTTTTTCCTCTGGATATTGGAGCTCTAATTTGCATGTTAAAGGACAATGTCATAATCAAGTTAATTGTGGTGTCAATTTCATTGGCATGGAGCTCATGGACAGCATATCCATTCATGAGTACAGCTGTTAATCCCAGGCGGAAGGCCTTAGCCCTGTATCCTGTTTTCCTCATGTATATCTCTGTTGCCTTTTTAATCATTGCAATAGATTAAGGAATCAATGGGTGATCACTTTGTGATTTTACAGTTTTGTGGGTTAAAACCCCTGTTTCAGTGAATTGCCAAGACATATACAAGTATAGTTAGACTCTTCCCTGTCAGTGGCTTTTTTTTGTTTTATTTTATTGTTTGACTTTGTTGTTTAGAGACTCAGACGTTCCGTTTGGTTTAAACTGGTAAAATATTGGTTGCCTGCCTGCTTTATATCTTAGAAGAAGGTTCCATATTAGGTGGAGCCTAAGACCTGACCACCAGAATCAAGACGGCTGTAGATTTCCATTTGGTTTTAAACGAAGAACTGCTGTGAAATGAGATTGGAAGGTTTATCTTCCAAATAGAAATGCAAGAGTCTTTTTTTTCTTTGGAAAATACACGGTTGTCATCTTCTTCCATATTTTGTTCTAGCGCTTGTTTATGCATATTCTCTTCTTCCATATTCTGTTCTAGCGCTTGTTCATGCATATTCTGAGTATTTTTAGTTATATGAATCTCAGCTTTTTGACGGATCCAATTTTTTCATCGTCCATAAATTTATCACTTTAACATCATGCAAACTTGTGATGCCAAATCTCTGTTATATGCTTGATCCCAAAATGGTTGGATCATAACTAGTTTGAACTCTATAAATTAACCAGTGGCGGTTTGTCGTTGAAACCTCCTCTGACTCATCATCTTGGTAACGTCTCCTGCTTGAGTAGTGAAAGCTGTTTAATTTTCATTACAAAATCATAATCTGCAGCAAACATTGAAGGAAAAGGTTGGTCGCAGATATAGCATCAAGGCAGGTCTTCGTGTTGTTGGCGCTCTACGAAAACAAGCAGAAACAGGAATTGAACTCCCTTAAAATCTTATCCTGATTTTGTATTGATAACATTCTATGAACACTTTGAGAAGTTCTCACATCATTCATGAAATTTTGATTGGCCAAATGATTATCAAGAATTATTGTATGATCCATAAACTTCACGATTTATTCACAAAATGTTCACGACCCATTTAAGGAGCAAATAGAGATTACAGTCGACAATGCTGTCTATATTGGGTGCCTCTTGCTATTATTTGTTGCTGTTTCTCTCTTCTGCTTGTCTTTAATTGAATACATGTTTACTAATCCATCAACATGTTTAAACTCTACAAATTCTAGAAATATTTTTTAAATATCTAGTTGCCTAAATTCTTCCCAAACATTTCGCCTTCTTCTGGCATCCGTTTTTTTTTTTTTTTTTGGTTCCAGCTGCCGAATCCTGGTCCAAGACTGAATTGATCCCAAACACCAAATATCTTATATTTACGCCATCGCTAAAGTCACCATCTCAATCCTTTTCTCCATCTTCAGAGACAACATGCCTGATGTGGCAAGGGTGAAGAGATGCATCCTCCTATAATTATAATATTTCTATTCACCGCCTTATAGTCTTCTTTCCATTCTTTAGAGATAGCATACCCAATTATGTGCTCTTCCCCCAATTCTTAATTTTTCTAGTAACCACATCATGAAGGCCAAACCACAACTTAATGGTCGAGCTTGGAAATAGCAAAGCAGATTTGTGGTCCTGTGGTATAAACTTGATGCCAGTAGCTGTCATCTTCCCTGTACCTCGCATACCATGAGCATTTTCATTACAAATACTGTGAGAAATCATCATACATATCACAGGGTTGAGTTAACGCAAGGATATTGTAGACTGTTTCAACCATAAAGAGAGGACTAAGAATATCCTACGTTATTGAAGCTAACATTTGTACCACTTTCTTTAAAAAAAAATGCTGATAAACACAAGCATACTTAAACGGACATGAATAACAATAGCTGATCAACAATGGAGAACCCATCAGAGATTTAGAGAATACTCAAAATCTGTCAAAATAATGAAGAAGCTCACAGCCAGGGAAGTGAACAAAACAAAGCCCAAATTAAAGATTTTTGATTTTTGGTGCATGCACAGAAAGGCTGCAAAGATTTTTGATCCTACTTGTAATCATTTATAGCAAAATGGTGCTCACTGTTTACAAATGTAACAAATGAAATTGAAGTTCAAAAAGGGCCATCTTTACAGAAGAATAGGAATTTACAATTACTGTTAGTAAATATCAAAAAGAGAACAATTATAACAGCACAATATTGTCAACCATGAGTATTGTCTAGCCTCTCGAAAAAAACAACCGAACTAGCTCAAGACTAAGAAGAGTGTTTTTGCTTAACCTCTAAAGAAGAGTCATGCTAACCTCAGCATATTTAAGTGGTTGGAGTGTTCATCTTGATGACATGCATATCTTGCCCACTGCTTCATTCATTTGCAAATTATGAATTTAGATCTCGACTGACTAGGAAATTGTATCATGATGTTATTCTTGACCTTTCGTTTCCTGCATCTCTATGCATCATCAAACCTCAAAACAAGACCGGCACCAGAAAACAACTTGTTGAAAGAAACATTATCACATTTTCATGAAAATGTTAGCATGGCTTTATGCAACTACCCTCTTAACAAATGTATACTCGTGTTAGTTCCAAGAAGAAAATTTATATCAAGCAATAAAAGATCACTGAAGATTAATATCTTTGGTCGCTGCTCTCAACCACATTATTCGCCTAATACCTATGGTCTTCAAGAATATGTGTTGATTATATGCATCCTTAAAGATAAATAAGGCCTTTACATATAACTCATTATCGATGTCTTTCATGAGATTGAGCTCTTCCAAACATTCATCAAGTAGACTCAACCTGTCACCTCTACCCTCTTCCACCAATATTCGTCTCTTTGAAACTTCTGCGACTTCCCGCAAGGCTAATAATGCATCATCTGAATGACGTCGAGACTTTCTAGTAATTTTCCCCAAGATATTTGAAGGCGAAGCTTGATGGATGTTGGCGTTTTCTGTTTCAGGAACATCTCGTGTCACCTCTGCATGTACATCAGATGTAGCTATGGGATCATTGGATGTTTGTGGGGTATCCGCAAAAGAGTTCAATGTCCCATCACCTTCACCCAAATTGCCATTCGTATCATTTTTTTCAACACCACGAAGCCTAGAAGAGGATGCATCGTTGCCTTTTAATGCTGATGATCCACAAATAATTTCCAGTTCATTAATAAAAGGAGTTTGCCTTGTCCGGTACAACTTTGCTTCAGCATTTTTCTACACAATATAAAAACATAATTCAATCTGGTTATTATATAAAATACTAGAACTTTCAAAAGGTTTAGATACATACTGCAACATATTCATTCCATTCAGCATCATCTGCAATCACCATTTGCATTGTATGATCCCAACTAAAAGCTGCATGGTTCTTTATGCCGCTAACTATTCGATATTCCCGTTTATAAAACCTCAGACGATTTTTCAAATGATCAACATCATAATGCAGCCTTGTGTGTTCATTGAACCTATCCACCATGTTAAACCAGGCATCCCTTGTAAAGCCTGCACCCGCTCTAGCACCAGCTAGAGTTTGCTCTACCATCAAATGAACAAGCACTCGATCATGCTCTCTTGTCCAATAGACTCGTGCTTGGTTTGTCATTGCAACTTCCTTTCTTTTCAATTTTGAACTGCTCCTGTTATCCGTTCAACAGGTGCAGGTGAATTAAAGGAATCAGTGGTAACAAACTTGAACACAAGAATTGCAAACTAACAAATTAACAAATTAAAAGAAGAGGTAGCATCTTAATCCTTGTAGTGAATGCAGGGTGTAAAGTAGGTCCACGGTATTGGAGAATCTATTGTCAAGGCATGAAATATATTCATAACCATAGACAATATTAAGAGTGAATCAACCCTTTTAATAGACACATAGGAAAAAAAGAGGGTGCACAAAAATACAGTAAGGTTGCGTTTGATGTATCGCTAGCAATTTTTGAATGGTAATATGGATTACTATAAGATATATTACCATGTAATAGATTCAACATTACTGTGTTTGATATACACAGATAATACAACACTAATATTGATTATTGTTTAGTATGATAAACATATTATTAGCCATATAACATCAAATTCTCAAAATACTCTTAAATTAAATTTATTAAAAATTTATATATTATTATATTTGATTTTAAAAATTTATATTTAATGATAATGTTAAAAAAAATTGTATTATAAATGATATTCGAAGCCGGTGAAATGCTGGAGGCTATCGATCGAAAGAAATTTTGCGGCGTGCCGTGGTGCCGCTGGGCGGTGGATCCACAGACTCCACGGGGATGTGGCTCGGGATAGTTTTCAGCGAGATCGGTAAAGGAGGATACGAGTAAGAACGATAAAAAAAAGAGCAATTTTGTTAAAAAGTAATTTATCACATCTATGGTAACATGGATAACCATTTTTTATGAGGTAATCTAGATTACCACTGCAAGATAGATTGTGATGGGTCCTTTTTAAATTATCGATAATATGGATAGAGAATTTGTCTAATCAAAAGCATAAAGCCATCAAATTTGGAGAGAGAGTTCTTCATTTGACTTTGTTTAGAAAAATGGGCCCAACTTTAAGGCCTGGAATGACAAATACATCAAACTAGTGAATATAAAATGCTACAAAAAAGCTACGTCAATTGCCACTAAAATCTGCAAGCATGGATTGTAAGCAAAATTACAGTCATGTTGAGCTGAAAATCAAATCAAACCATCAGAATAAGCAGTATAATCTTTCTAACAATAGTTATTCCGCAGCTTCAGGGATAGCCATAATGCATGTGGAGTTTTGTTAAGAGTAGTGCAATCCACGACCTGTCTAAAGTAGGCTGATGCAAGGGGAGGCCTTAAGAATAAAAAAATTGGGGTGCAACATGAGTTGCGCCCCACCAGAACCCACCCAACTGGCCCACTAATTAAGTAGGGCTGTATTGATCATTTATAAACTTGGGTTGGCCTCAGACTTAAAAATCCTACGTTGCACCCACCAGAACCCACCCACCTTGCCCATTAATTGTGTAGGGCTGCGTTGATCATTTATAAACTTGGGTTGGCCTTGAACTCAAAAATCCCAACAGAAACTCGAGCAGGGTTGGGTTAGGGTTGAGGTTCAACCCAATCAGAACTTAACCCTAACTCAAGCTGAACTTGACCCAATCCAATCCATCTTAACCTAAACAGCCCGATATATAAACAAATAAATAAATCATATTTATGTTCTATAAAGGTTATTTATATGTTTATATAATTGTTTTTAATCAATTAAAATATGCACAATTATATCATTGAAATTTATGAATGAATAGCCTCAATTCAACATCAATTCAATAAAAATGTCCCAAATCTTTCTCTTATCTTAAAATTCCTATTTAACCTGATTTAACTCAATTAACATGGCACAACCCAGCTAAACTCGACTAACATGACCTGACTAGGCTTGCTCAACCCAACCTAGATTTAGCTTATAATGGGATTGGGTAGGGTTTGATTGAAGAAATCCTAACCTAAGACCAGGGTGGGGTGGGTTAGAGAAATCCAACTTGAGACTGGATTAGGTTGGGTTAGAATTGAGGCTACGTTTGTTACACAAGATAGGATATATAACAAAAAAGGATAGGACGGAATAAAGAACACGATATAATAAAAGTTATCTTATCTCATGTTTAGTAGAGAATAGTAACAAACCAGATAGAACAATTATACCCTTAGAAAAAATGACAGTTATTGCTGAGGATAGAGGTAGAAAAAGAAAATAAAATAATAGCCCGACAAAATAAAAATAAAAACACCTCTTTTGATATGATAAGTTATCCTCTTTCCAACTGGATCAGCCATCCTATGGGACAAAATTTTATCCTATCCTTGGGAAAAACAAACATGAGAAAGGAATAAAAAAAGTTACCTCCCTTCTAATCTGGTATGCCAAACGCACTCTGAGAGATTTAAAGTACAATTTGGGTTAGGATTTACACTCAAATTAACCTGACCTGCAGGTTGCAGCCCTAGCAGCCATGCCACTAATGAATAAAATTACAATCAGAGAACCAATAGCCGGCTGTTAATTAGATGACCCAGAGTTTCAAGCATCACATTAGTCTTGTCAAAACCATAAGACCAGGCTCTGAATCTAGTGGATCAATAAAATGCCTAGAAATCCTTTTCTTTTGTCATTCATACAGATTTATTATCATCAAAGTCTATGGCCCAAAGGTCATAATTGTGCTCCAAAAGCCAGAAAGAACTTGAAATTACATAGACCTAGGAACCTCAGTAGCTAAAACTATAGATGAAAGGAAAGTTCATAGCTACATATAGATCAAATACATGCACAATACAAATAGACGTAGCAATCATATTCTGACACAAGTGGATATAATGGTTGCAGACAAATAAGGATGCAGATTGGATTTGAGGAAACCATATATTTCATGTCAAGGCATGAATATGAATGTGGACAAGGTAAACAACAGAGAGTGCTGGCCCATGGCCATGCATCATTCACAGGCCTCTGTCTTCATGGTGGTTTATTTTATATACAGATTCTGATTTGTATGTGTATCAAACTTTATGTATCCATCTTCATATCCAAAAGCAAATCCTATCACTGATACTGATAATCAAGACTAATTGAGCATATTCATCTCTGTTCTTATCCCTCTTAACATGAAATCACCTACCCAGGCAAAGCCTATAATTAATGCCAAATGGAAGCAAAGAAAACTGAAGAGAAGGGGGCTGAAAAAAGGGATCTGCGTGGAGATGGAATTTCTTTCCCCTCCTAACTTGTCCTGAGATTCTAATCAAATTTGATGGAATCTACAAAGCAGATCAAATTTGTTTGGCGCGAACAGAGGAACTAGTTCTCCAATAGATTGGAGTTGAAACAGGGAGATGGCTAATGGAAGCATTTCATCCTTAGTAGTCTGGATGAGGTAGGTGGGGCAGAGAGACGTTTGAGATCCCACAACATCAGAATGAGAAGAGGCAAAGGAGGCATAGTTATTCAGCTTGAACGATTTGAATACTGACCAGTTTTGGCAGGGACAACAGAGTCAAAGTTAGCCTGCAAACACCCCCTTTTATAGTTAGAAGCACTCACTCGGTTGCAAGTGGCAGTTGCATAGAGAAAGATAAGTAAGAAAGAGATGGGGAAGAGAAGAAAATGGAAAAGAAAAGATCGACCATGAGAAAATGATCTCCACTCCAAATTTTTGTTATAGACAAAAGGAATTGTGATATCAACAGTATGTCTTAGATGGTCTTGTCAGTGGAATATCCCATCCAATGATATGGTCTGCATTTGAATTATCTTATTCTCCCAAGACAGTATTCAGAATAAAGTGCTATGATTAGGTATCAGGGTTTACATTGACATCAAAAGAAGCCTGAAAATTTGAGAAAGATGACTCAAAAATATATGAAAAATGACACTCAAGTTCCATTGAATTAAATGTTTTAAATCAGATGACATAATGTTCCATGAGCAAATCACAATCAAAATTTAAGCAGAAGTTATATACGTGGAGAAGAATGCTTTCCGTCTGCTACACAATAAATAAACAAGTAACCACTGAAGAAGTGTAAGAGAATCTCACAACCTACGAAAAAAAAACGAATTAAAGTGAGGTCAGCAATACATATTTGTATGTGTCAAACCTTTAGTAGTCTCAAGTGATAACTTGTAAATGAAATCAAGTTTGTCAACAGGCAGGTTTGGTTCAAGCATATCCAAATGCTTCCATGGGACTAATTCTATGACCTATCCCAACAATAAAAAATGGAGTGAGGTCAGACCTCAGGCTCAGCCCTTTGACAGCCCTTCATGAAAAGAAAACAGGAACACAGATGCTCCTTGTCATGGTCAAAATACAACTAGCACCGTTTAAATCATAAGTGCCCTGGTTTTCTGCTAATAAAGTGCAAGTATGAAGAAGCAACACATGGAAAAGAAATAAAAATATGAACGAATGAGAAGGAAAAAAATGAACGGTCAAGGTCATTAGAAGTACAGACCAAGTTGGCAGAAGCAGGATTAAATTAAATTATATTGGATGTTTTTGCAGAGTATGGTCAAGACAGAATGGATATATCAAAATTTTTGGTTTGTTGGATAGAAACTCTTTTTCAGCAAAACCCTATGTCAATCAACAGGCAAAGAAAGGGCGGTAAATAAAACGCAATCATATGAGACCTAAGAATTGTTAGAAAAACTATTGACTTGCATTGAAATGACAAGTTTTATAATCTATACCCCTTTTTCCTTCAGCTTCTACCAGACTGAGCAAATAGCAACTTTCCAGAGAGTACACATTCTTCTATAACAGAACATTTACACTGCCAATTGAGATGTTTATCAGGTTAATCACTACACCTTCATGCATTATATATGAAATTTCCAACTTCAATGCATGTTCATATGGTGTAAGCTTTGCTGGTCAGCCTAGGTAGAGTGCTGCTCATTGCATCGGAAAGTGCTGCTCTGGCACAAGATCCTTAATTCTAGATTATATGCTAAAGAGTAGTGCTAGCTTAAATGCATGAATAGATGATAACCATCGACACAACCAGTGAACTTCACCCCACAGACCTAACTTTGTAGGGGCTCATTAGCACCTCAGGTGGATTCAAGAAAAGGGGATAAAAACTGCTCCAAGCAGCATATAGATGAG
The DNA here is from genome assembly GCA_900491605.1 of Calamus simplicifolius. Classification (NCBI taxonomy): domain Eukaryota; kingdom Viridiplantae; phylum Streptophyta; class Magnoliopsida; order Arecales; family Arecaceae; genus Calamus; species Calamus simplicifolius. Next base: position 515,983 of record UESW01004830.1, on the reverse strand, counting down.
TTCTATCCACACCATTTGTGAACTATGTCAGGATTCAATTGATTAAAATGAACAACAGTAAAGAAGAGATTTTGTAAACCAAGAAATGAGCTAAGTAATTGCATGAAAATTATTTAACAAAATTTTTCATATTAAATTTATTATAAAATTATATGCATTCTCACATAAATTTACATCAACTAATGCCCAAGTTCATAATTCTTGTAATGTCTTTATGACTAATGGTAATATAGGATCGTGCTTATGACATCATGACCTCAAAATGCTTTATTACCTGGTACTCCCTAAAATACCACTCCTTTTAGGAAACTCTCTATGGACTTCACTCAGGAAACATGTGGAGAGATGTGCAAATGACAAATGTTATTTTTGAAAATTATTTATTGACTTCCCTCATAATCTAAAAGGTGCTATGTGGTCAGATATGCAAATGACAAATGTTATTCAAAAATCATTTGGAAGAAATTCTATTATGCAAATATTACTTAGAGAAGAGCATATGGGTGCCCTAGTGCACAAGTCTTTCACCATTGTGGAGTCTAAAAAGGATCAGATGTACACAGCTTTCACTCATACTTTCTGCGAACAAATGCATCATATGCATGTAAACAGATATACAACCCAATTATTTCCAAAAAAAGAAGAAGCACTATTTGGTTATGGAGAATTGACACTGGGTTAGGCTACAACCTTGACTAATCAAGCAAGTCAAGCTTCCAATCTTGAATTCAATGTTAATTAATGAAAACCAAAATAAATGATAAATGTTTAAGAGTTAAGTATTCGGAAATAAATCTTATTTTCTTTGAATTAGATAATGCAAAAAAAAATGTTGCCAAGTGTGAAAAGTCTGATCTATATCTTATTGGTTAGATTCCGGATCATCTTTTTCGGCTTTTTTTTCAAAAAAAAAATCTTCTGATAAATGTAAAAGGTCCATGAAAACTATTTAGAAGGCCCAATAAACAAAATGCTGAGTCCACATTCCTTCACTAAATCATGGAGAACACACACCATGCAGATCCAAAATAACAAAAAGAGGGCAAGGTTTTAGCCGTGTCAAAAGCTGGCTCCTAAGCATTGTTCTAGAACCATTCCCTAGAGAAACATGTTGGACAAACATACCCGCATGCGCAATAGCGTGCCTACATGCACTTAAAGATGCTTAAAGATAGACCACATGCATGCACATCTTAATTACAAAGTTATCAACTATACATAAATCAACCCTCCCTTCCAGAAGTAAAGAAAATCCAAAAAAAACAAAAAGAAAGAAGCTGATGATGGCTGATCACCTTGAGCTGGCATTCTTGAGCGTCAGTGGACGTACTGTTAATTTGCCAAAAAAGCTTTATCTCGGCGCCAAGATCTGCAAAAAATCTCGGAGACCGGATATTTCGACGGGAACCCTCCGACGCTCAAGTTAGTGATCAGAATCACAGCCGTGAGCTTGAAAAAGCTCAAGAGAGAGAGTTAGAGATGAAGAAAGATGCTTGTTTGAGTGCTTGAGTGTTCACACCACAGTCAGGGGTCCCTCTTATCCATTTTATTAATACTTGGGGTATGTGTTACTTATTTTGGAAGCTTTGGAATCTCATAATGAATCACGACTTTTTGAATGGAATGTCAAAATTACTGAGATTTATCTCATCTGAACTGGGTGATTGGTAGCAGATGATCACCTTGTGGGGTTCATCTGGCCTGAGTCATTAAAGCTTCATAATGGATGATGACTTTTTAGGCTTATCTGATCAGAGTCATTAATACTTCATGATGGATTATGACTTCTTAAGCTTGGGCCAGAACCAATGGAGTTTGTCTTATTAGACATGTATGAATCAGAGATCATTAGTGGGCCTGGCCTTGTCAGAAGCGAAGGCTTGCTTGAAAAGCTAAAGTTAATCTTGGAAATAAAATAAGATAAGGCCTGGGGCCGCCTAAGAATCGGGCCCGCCATAGAGCCGCTTATGAGTTGGAACCACCTAGGAATCGGGCCCACCGTGGAGCCACTTATGAGTTGGGGCCTTCTAGGAGCCACTTATGAGCCGGGACCGCCTAGGAGCCGCTTATGAGTTAGGGCCACTTTGGGGCCGCTTATGAACCAATGCAGCCTAAGAGCCGTTTATGAGTTGGGACCGCCTTGAGGCCGCTTATGAACTGGGGCCGCCTTGGGACCGCTTATGAGTTGGGGCCGCCTAGGAGCCGCTATGAACTGGAGCCGCCTAGGAATCGGGGCCGCTTAGGAGCTGCTTATGAGTTGGGGCCGCTTATGAACTGGGGCCACCTAAGAACCGGGACCGCTTAGGAGCCGCTTATGAGTTGAGGCCACCTTGGGGCTGCTTATGAACTGGGGCCGCCTAGGAGCCGGGGCTACCTAGGAGCCGCTGGCATCCAAACGGCTCCAGCCATTAGGTAATTTTGGTCGTTAACTTACACGTGGCTATTATCAGCCACATCATATGTCCTTCCGCTCCTGAGTCTTGGCGCTCACACGCGCAACACTCACCAAGAGAACGGAATGCAAAATCTTCCACTTTTGTTGGGTCTCGTGTGCCGTAAATTAGAGGAGGCGGGCATGCGCTCTCCGAGGAGGTAAAGTCTTTTCGTCATTTAAGGAACGGCCCCATAAGCGATGCAGTCTGCAGAAAGATTGAGAAAAATATTTCTCGATCAATGAAAAAGGTGAAGCGCTATTATTGGATTGTTCTTATCTGCGTCCCATCATTGGGCGTGGATTGCGCCCTTCAAGTGTCATTGAGGCATTGTATCTTGAATGGTGAAGAGTTTGTAGATAGCTGAACGGTACCTCCACTCATTAATCTCTGTGTGGCACTATAGTGGGCAGGACATTCAAAAATGATGTATAAAGACTGTCACACCTGCCTCTTCGAGCCTTTCATGCCTCCACTACCTTCCCTGTGTTTCCTCCACCTTTTGAGTCTCGAGCTCTTGCCTCTGTCCCTTTGATCTTTAGGTTAGTCCCCTTCACTTTCTTTGCTTTTTTCTTTCATGGATTCTGACTCCTGTAGAAAAGGTAAAGCCCTATGGTTGAACCCACCAGGGAGGAGATCCTTCAAGCACAGTGCCGGGCTCCTGGTGGCATCTCTATCCGCAACCGCCCAGCGACCGCAGCCAAAACACCACTTAAGGCTTCTCCTTCACCATCTGTAGTATCTTCTCTGCCACCTAGGGCTTCTTCTCGATCATCTAGTCGTCCGGCATCTCCCCTGGCTACTCTTTCTGGGTCCATAGGTCCGGAGGGGATAGCCTCCATCATGATCGCCCAAGACATAACGAACCTTAGGGCTCAATATGAAATTCCTGATAGCATATGTACCTTCATCCTCCGTCCTGGTGACAAGGTGACCTCTAGTCAATCTGGTGGAATTGCCTTGTATGAAGAGTTTTTTAGAAGCAAGCTTCGTCTTCCTTTCCATCCATTTTTCTTCAATCTCCTAGACAGATACGACCTTGTCCTGGCACAGCTAACTCCGAACTCCATTCGGATTATCTGCGCTGTCATAGTACTCTGCCATTTTCATGGCTTTTTTGCCCAAATTTTTTTGTTTCGGGCCTTGTACAAACTCTGCAATCCTTACAAAGCCGAGTGGTGGAGCTTTGCTTCTAGACCCAAAGAGCCCTTAAGCTTGATCTGCCTTCCAAAATTAAGGGATGAAAATCCTGATTTTTCTATGTCCATTTGGACAGAGTGAAGATGGGCTAGGGCATTCCCGACACCAGCCCTAACAAAAATTTGACTGTAAATGAGGAAGACCGGGAAGTGTTCGACTCACTGCTATCATCCATCTTTCCTCCCTGCCGAGAACTACTGTCGGAGGACCTCTGTGACGCCGGCGTAGCGCCAGTGGTCGACGCAGCACCGGTGTTGCCAACACCGGCGCCGGTGAGTGCCACATCCTCCTAGTTGACTTTTTTTTACTATGATATTTGCTTCTTTGTGCAGCAATGAAGTTTTTTTCCGACTTTCTGACAGTAGGCCTCCAAAAGAGAAAAGAGGCCGTCGGTGACACGGCGAGGGCAGCACCTAAGAAGCCTCGTCAAAAGGAACAGGGCAGGCCATCTCGACCCCCCATGACTCCTTCCACAACTCCCAAGGCCGCCCCGATGGAAGAGCCGAGAAGGGAGGATCCCCCTACCAAAGCACCAGCAGTAGGAGCTCCTCCTGTTGAAGCCGAGGCGGAGCCATCTAGAGAAGAGCCCCCGATCGCCATCAAACCCGAAGGTGAAGCCGCGCCAAAAGGTGAGGGTTGGAACGCCTCCAATGGTGGAAATTGAAGATGATGTCCCGCCGGCTACCCAACCGATGCCAGAGGAAGAGGGATGCCCCCTACCAGTGAACCCAGGAGTCAGCCATCCCGGGTGACGGTGATGAACTATGGTCGCCTGGCAAAGCGCATTCTGAGACGATCCAGCCTCCTAGGTTTTCAAGCTGAGCTCCATCGTCTGCCTATTGCTGATGCTCTTGACACTCTCTTCTCCGCTGCCTTTCAGGTATGTCTGTTGAATTTGTTTCCTTTTATATTAGATTTAATCGGAGTTTTCAATCGATCGCTTCACAAAGATGTCCAACAGCTTCTTCGTTCTCCAAAACACCTGTGCCAGGGTCGTCAATGCTTGCGAGCATGCTCGAGATGAGCTGACTGTGGCCGAGGCCCGGGCTGACACCTTGGCCAAAGAGTTGGCCAAGGTGCACGTCCGAGAGGTGAAGACGGCCGACGAGCTCCGGGCCACTCAAGAGGGGAGCTACTTTTTAAGGGCTCGGACAGATGAAGCCGAGAATAAGGCCAGAGTTGCCGAGGCCAAATTGATGGATGCCATGATGAGGCTTAGACCAACTGAGAAGAGGTTGAAAAATGCTCTTCTCAAGTTGGAGCATCCCGAGGAGAGGGCCAACAAGGCCGTGTCCGATGCCCGGGCGGCCATGGAGAAGCAGGCCTGTATGGAGTGAGATGCTCGGACCTCCTGGGAGCAGAAGACCTCTGCCGAGGCTTGGGACCAGGAAGTATGGAGAAGTTGACCGTCGCCGAGGTCCAAGCTAAGGAGAAAGTGGCCATCGTCGAAGCCCAAGCTCGGGAGGCCATGGCCGCCGCCGAAGTTCAAGCTTGGAAGGCCGTGGAGCAGTATAAAGGCTCCATCGACTTTGTTGCAGAAGTGAATAAAGAGGTCATTGATGCCTTCTCCCACGACTTCGAGAAGTGCAAAGAGATGATCTCTCGAATCTTTAAGATAAGCGGCCTTGAACACATTCGGCATGAAGATGAGGACGATCCGAAGAGTGTCCGTTCTGAAGATGGGTCGAGACCCGCCAAGCCTTAGAATTTATTTTCTTTTGTTTTTGACATTTTTGTAATCCAACTAAAGTCGGTCTTTTTGTATGACAATGTTATAAGATTAATGAAAGAAAGACTTTTTTCAAGCATGATGAACTTATCTCTTTGTCGTGCCTTAGTCTCTTGGTGATCATGTCTTAGGTTTGGCCTTCAGATTTGACAAGATGCACCTTCGGTCTCTTGAGTATATTTGGAGAGTTGGTCATTTGATGTGCAAACTTCATAGGAATATTTAGGTTTGCCTTAGTCTTTTGGGCTTTTGTTGAAGTGTTCCTTGGATACTGATAGTAGCCATCCCAAGGGTTTCTCGGTGCCGGCCTGAGAGTTTGACTCGAGACCGCCGAGACCATAGAATTTAAACCGCCTCAGGGGTTTTTCGATGCCAGCCCGGGGATATCCTTATGATCATGGAGCCACTGAGGTCCTTTTGAAATCTACCACAGGGGTTTCTTGGTGCTAGCCGGGGAGTTTGACTTGAGGCCGCCGAGACCATAGGATTTGAACAGCCTCGGGGTTTCTTGGTGCTGGCCTAGGGGTATCCTCATGATCACGGGGCCGCCGAGGTTCTTTTGAAAACTATCACAGAGTTTCTCAATGAAGGCCCGGGAGTTTGACTCGGGACCGCCGAGACCATAGGATTTGAACTACCTCGAGGGTTTCTCGATGCCAGCTCGAGGGTATCCTTATGATCACGGGGCCGTCAAGGTCCTTTTGAAAACTACCATGGGGGTTTCTTGGTACCGGCCCGAGAGTTTGACTCGAGACCGCCGAACTATAGAATTCGAACCGCCTCGAGGGTTTCTCGGCGTCGATCCGGGGGTATCCTTATGATCACGGGACCGCTAAGGTCTTTTTGAAAACTACCACGGGGGTTTCTCGGTGCCGACCCAGGAGTTTGACTCGGGGCCATTAAGACCATAGGACTTGAACCGCCTCGAAGGTTTCTTGGTGTCGGTCCGGGGATGTCCTTATGATCACAGGGTCATCGAGGTTCTTTTGAAAACTACCACGGGAATTTCTCGATGTCAACTTAGGAGTTTGACTCAAGACCACCGAGATCATAGGATTTGAACCGCCTCTGGGGTTTCTTGATGCCGGCCCGGAGGTATCTTTATGATCACAGGGCCGTCAAGGTCCTTTTAAAAACTACCACGGGGGTTTCTCGATGCCAGCCTGAGAGTTTAACTCAAGGCCGCCAAGACCATAGGACTTGAACCACCTCGAGGGTTTCTCGGTGCCGGCCCAGAGGTGTCCTTATGATCACGGGGCCATCAAGGTCCTTTTGAAAACTATCCATAGGAGTTTCTCGATGCCGGCTCGAGAGTTTGACTCGGAGCCGCCGAGACCATAGGATTTGAACCGCCTCGAGGGTTTCTTGGTGTCGGCCCGAGGGTATCCTTATGATCATAGGGCCGTCAAGATCCTTTTGAAAACTACCATGGGAGTTTTTCGGTGTCGGCTAGAGAGTTTGACTCGGGGCCATCGAGACTATAGGACTTGAATCGCCTCGAAATTTCTCGGTGCCGATCCGAGGGTATCCTTATGATCACGGGGCCACCGAGGTCCTTTTGAAAATTATAGACTAGTCTAAGCTGAATAGAAAAATTTAAGACTCTTCATATATTCATTAATTCGGATACACTCACTATTGATAATATTGGCAAGGTTATTAGTATTTCAAGTACGCAGGATTGTTCGCCGTCGAGCTCCTCGAGTCGATATGCTCTTTGGTGAAGTGCTTCGGTGACTCGATAGGGTTCCTCCCAATTTGGAGATAGCTTGCCTCCTTCGGTTGGCTTAGATACCTCGGTCCTTTTGAAAATTAAATCTTCTGGACGGAATGTTTTGAGGCGAACCCGAGCATTGTAATATTTTGCTGCTTGCTGAGAAAGATAGCCATCTTGAGCCGTGCCGGTCCCGATCTCGTCGATGAAGTCGAGGTTGGCCTTTAGTTGATCAGGATTATCTTCTTCGTTATATGATTCCACTCGGAGGCTTAGAAGACCAATCTCCACTGGAATGACCGCTTCATATCCGAAGATGAGACTGAAAGGAGTCTCTCCTATGGGAATCCTTGGAGTCATATGATACACCCATAATACACTAGGAAGTTCCTCCATCCATTTGCCTTTGAACTCATCCAGTCGGGTTCTAAGTCCCCGAAGGATGGTCTGATTCATGACTTCTGCTTCTCCATTGGTTTGTGGATGCCCACAGAAGTGAAACGATGGCCGATACCCAACTCAACGCAAAAAGCCTTAATGCAGCATTATCGAATTGTCAACCATTGTCGGTGATGATAATATGAGGTAGACCAAATCGACAGATAATAGACTTTCAAAAAAATGCCCTCACCTTGCTCTCGATGATTTTGGCTAATGCTTCGACTCCAATCCATTTGGTAAAGTAGTCGATGGTGATAAGTAAGAACCTCCATTGACATAAAGCTGAGGGAATGGTCCAAGGATATTCATTCTTCACTGGGCGAAGGGCCACAGAGCAAAGAGCGGACTCAGCTGAGAGGCTGGCTGTCGCTGGATATTGGAATATCGCTGGCAACTGTCGCACTTCTGGACTAGCTCAGCAGTATCCCCAGCAAAAGCCTTGTACACCAGTGATCTGCCCCTCACGTGGTTCCCGCATATGTCCTCATGAATCTCCCTGAGGATATAGTTAGCATCCGCGAGACCGATACATTTGAGGAGGGAATAAGAGAAGGATTTCGTGTACAGTTACCCATTCAGCAATACAAACTTGGGGGCCCTCCACTTAAGTAGCCTGGCTTCTACAGGATCAGTGGGGAGAGTGTCGTCAGTAAGATAGCGGATGTAAGCATCTATCCATGTTAACTCTTGTGCAACTGGTAGAACCTCTTCCACTGTGTCAATACTCGGAAGCTCTAAATGCTCAACATATGTTCTTCCTAATGTGTTATCTGCCGAAGTAGCTAGTTATGACAAAGCGTCGGCTCTGGCGTTTTTGCCCTTGAAGATATAACTGATAGTGAAATAGGCTAATGAGGAGGTCAGTGACTTGACCTTATTTAGATATCGAAACATAATGTGTCTCGAGCTTCATACTCCCAGTAATCTGTCCGGAGATGAACTGTGAAGGCCCTGAGGTGCTTTACTCCGAACTCCTGCGTGAGCTTAATTCCGACCAATAAGGTCTCATACTCGGCTTGGTTATTTGTATCTTTAAAGAGAAATCGAAGAGTGTACTCAAATACTACGCCCTCCAGATTTGCAAGAATAAGACCAGCCCCGCTTTCTTGAGAATTGGAGATGCCATCAACATGAAGGATCCAAGTCTCCGCCATATCCTCATCAGCATCTGAACATTATTGAAAAGTCCTTAGGTTGCTCTTCCATTCAAGTGCATTCCACGAAAAGTCCGCCAGCACATGAGACTTTAGGGCAGATCGGGATTGAAATGAAAGATTGAATTCCCTCAATTTGATTGCCCATTTAGTCAGCCGACCAAAAATGTCAGGATGAGCCAGAACAGCTCTAAGAGGCTGGTCCGTGAGTACCATGATCGAATGGGCTTAGAAGTATGGCCTGAGACGCTGAGCGAAGATGATTAGAGCAAAAATAATTTTTTGATTTGGAATACCTGACCTCCGCATCATGAAGTATTTTGCTAGTATAGTAGACGGGCTTCTGTGCCGTCAGGATCAAGGCGTATCAGAACAGAGCTAACCGCTTCTGAGGAAGCAGCAAGATAAAGGAAGAGCTTCTCTCCTTCTTTTGGCTTTGACAGCAATGGCGGTGTAGAAAAAAAACTCCAACTCCTCAAAGGCTTTCTGGTAATTCTTCGTCCACTTGAAGTCGTTTACCTTACGTAGAGCTTTGAAGAAGGACAAGAATCTTTCTGCTGATTTTGACATGAACCAGCTTAGAGCGGCCACTCTTTCGTGAGCCGCTGCATCTCCTTTTTATTTACTGGCTGTCTCATGTCAAGAATAGCTTGTATCTTCTTTGGATTAGCCTCAATTCCCTGATGGGTCACCAGAAAGCCCAAAGTTTCCGCACAGTAGTGACCCAAATGCACACTTACGTGGGTTAAGCTTTATTTGATGACGTCGAAGGTTATTGAATGTTTCTTCAAATCAGTAACATGATTAGCGGTGCAGGTGCTCTTAGCTAGCATATCATCTACATAGACCTTCATGTTGCCCAATCTGGTCTTTAAAGACCTTATTCATCAATCTCTGGTAAGTAGTCCCTGCGTTCTTCAACCCAAAGGGCATCACCCTATAACAGTAGGTGCCCTTCTCGGTGATGAAGGATGTATTTTCTTCATCCGTCGGATCCATCTTTATTTGGTTATATCCAGAGAAGGCATCCATAAAGCTGAGGAGCTTATGGTCAGATGTGGAGTCTACCAATTGATCAATCCATGATAGTGAAAAACTATCTTTAGGATAGGCTTTATCGAGATCGGTAAAGTCGATGCAGATTTTCCAACCTTCGCTGACCTTTCGCACCATCACGACATTGGCTAACCAATCCGATATTGTGCCTCCTAGGTATGGCGGCAGTGAGCAGCTTGTTGACCTCCTCATCGATGGCCCTTTGCCGCTCGGAGGCAAAGCTTCTCTTCTTTTGGCGGATAGGCCGGTGCTTTGGATCAATATTAAGCTTATGAGTAATTACCTCCAAAGCGATGCCGGATATGTCGAGACTGACCAGGCAAGACATCTGAGTTTGCCCGCAAGAAAATAAGGAGTTGATTTTTTATCTCCAGGGGAAGAAGCCTCGCCGATTTGTACAGTTTTCATCGGGTCATCTTCAGGGGTAGGAATAGCAAGTGCTCGGCCTTCTTTCAGATTTTCTGGGATCGAGCAGCACTGAAGCCGATGGATCATCGTCTTTTGAGAGCTGGGAGCCATATGATAGCATAATTGCACTAAATTTTGCTCCCCCTGCATTTTAACGATTCCCCCACTGGTAGGGAATCTACGAGTAGGCGTCTAGTAGATATAGCCAAGTCCAAAAGGTTTAAGCCTGGCCGACCGAGTATCGCGTTGTAAGCTAGAGGCACTCGGGCCACTAAGAATCTCATTAAGATAGTGCTTGGGCACGGCGTGATCTGCCATAACCGGCAGGGTAATTTCTCCTCGACTTTCACTGAATCTTCTATGAAATCGACGAGAGGCATTGTCATTGGTTGAAGAGAGCTGAGAGAAATTCATCCGAACAAATGCATCATAAGTAAGGATATCCGCAGAGCTATCATCATTTAGATTGCCCCCTCCTCCCCGCTAATTTTCCTTCAGAAAAGGAGATTACATTTTCTATGCTTTCCTCACCCCTCAATCTTTTAAAGTGCAATCGTCCCCTAGGAAAGCATGCCTACCATTCATTCCGTTGGAGCATTATCGATATTGGCCTGAGCAGACGGAGGTTTCCATTAGAACTAGGACGGCTGGGGTCCTCTCTTCTGGATAAACTTCCTAAGGTAGCCCTGCTGGATGAGCTCCTCAATGGCATGCTTCAGATTACGGCAATCTTAGTATCATGGCCATAGTCTCTGTGAAGCAGCAATAACGACTCCGGTCGAGTGACGTCCGTCCTCAGTGGGGAGGACGCCGAAGATAAGCTTGCTTTCGATCTCCATAAGGATATGAGACCTGGGGCGAGGAAGGTGTGAGTTCTCTTCTTTGGGGGGAAGTTTCGGCGCCGATTATCTGATCGGCGCGGACTGATTTCTTGCTGGACCCTCTTTCAATGTCCCTCCGAGTGAAATCAACTTCATCGGCATGAATATATTCTGCGCATGACTTAGAAGCTCAGCATAAGAACTGAAAGTCTTTGTCCAAAGAATAGGAGAAGCGAGAGGGACGGAGTCCTCGCTTCAGGGCTAGAGTGGCCACAACATCTCAAGGTGGTAGACCTCAAGGGGTTGCCGTCTTGAAACCGAATGAAATCCTTCAAAGTTCTCATTTCTTTGCGGAACGGAGAACAAACTATCTACTACGGGGGATCTTCCGACAGGCATTGAAATGCGCTAAGAAAGTTTTTCCAACTATCGAAGGAATCGATGCTGCACGAGAGTAGACAGAATACCAAGCACACGCATCCTTCCGAAGGGTAGCGGGAAAGCAATACATAAGAGGCATCAATATCCCCTGAATTGCATGAGAGCTTTATAACTCTTCAGGTGGTCAAGTGGATCCGTGGTGCTGTCATAAGGATCCAACAGGAAAGACGAAACCTGAGAGACAGCTCCTCCATAATCCGGCAGAGTGAGGGTGGACGGGTATCATAATCCATCCCTGGTTGGTTATTGAGCTTCTGCTGAGCTTTTCCAACGTCGGTCCTGCTCCTCCAAGGCCTTCCATGTGGTGATTGAGGTCCTTGCTCGTTGATTCAGAAGACAAGGGGGAACGATGGCGCTGGATGGTGGCATACCTGCCTAGCTCCTTTTCCTGTCGATGTTTGGAGGAGGGGATACTCGAGCGCGAGTAGGAGACCGCGATCTCTAGAGGTTTTCCGAGGTGGTACCTGGATGGAGCAGGACGATGGTGATGCTCTTCCGAAGAGGGTCTTTGCAAGTGAATTATTGACTGATCGGGGCAGCTGTGCAAGCGGTTATGGGATGCCCGGTAGCTGTTGAACAGCTGCCGATTGTTGCCTTGTAAATCACGACTGCACCAACAAGAGCTTGACTTGCTGGGTAAGGATGGCCAAGTTGCTCATGTGGAGTAGAAAAACTCGGTGG